>CM018034.1:25097808-25512808 GCA_008638375.1 Nyssa sinensis
TTGTGAAATGTATTTTATGTTTCTGTATGTATTGATGGGAATCGAAGCATGTTCAGTTAAATTTGTTTAAGATGTCCTTTATTTTATTTTAATTACTGTCTCGTTACTCGTGCCTTGGGTTCGCTGGGAATTCAGCGTGACAATTAAGCTTGAAATCATGAAAACATGGTTGGCTGGAGCTACGGTCGTCCTCAGATTCATGGATGTTTGATGAACCAAATCAAAAACCAAAGTTGGAAATGAAACCTATGGGAAAAATGGAAGAAAATGGCATTGAAAAAGGGGAGAAAAATGGCCGAAAAAAGTTGGCCGTCGTCGGAAGGGACAACGGAACCCTACCGGAGACACGCCGAAAAATCGGGAAAGAAGGAAACTGTTTGGGGGCTT
This sequence comes from Nyssa sinensis, assembly GCA_008638375.1. Lineage (NCBI taxonomy): Eukaryota > Viridiplantae > Streptophyta > Magnoliopsida > Cornales > Nyssaceae > Nyssa > Nyssa sinensis. The sequence goes on from CM018034.1 coordinate 25,098,196, forward strand.
TAGGTTCGGGTCGAGTCAAGACCGACCCACCCCCGCCACTTGTCAGCCTTGTGTTTTAAATTAAAAGTGAATTAGGAGTGTTTGGCTACGGGTTTACCAAATTAAAATTGGAATAAAATTAGGAATAGAGATATCCTATTCCTGTTTTGGGGCATTAGCTATTGTTTGGTTATCCAGGGTTGGAATAGGAAATTTAAAAATTTCAATTTAACCCCTGTACTTTTTAAAATTCAATTTGACCCCCCAGAACTTTCAAAAATCCAAATTTGACCCTATAACTTTTAATTAATTATGATCTGACCCCCCTGAATAAAATATTAATTAAATTAATTAATTAATTAAATCAATTTAATTATTTAAATATCACAAAATAGTCCGAAGTCCAAATGGGACAAGTCATTAGTTTATTTTGACTATCTCGACCATTCTGAGACCAATGGTGAGGTCTGTTTTACTAAACGGGGTCCCCAAAAAATAAAAGACCCGTGATAACATTAAAAATTACCAAAATATCCTTGAGTTGAAACGTAGTCAAACGAACTCCGATTTAAGTAAAAAAATAGTGAAATTTTATTATCTAAATCATTCCGGACTCAACCGTGGAGTCCAATTTGCAAAAATAGGTCTCAGAATGTAAGGACCCACAAAAAGTGTAAAATGACCATTTTGTCCTTTTTAGCTCGGATGTCCGAATTAACTTCCACGAAAGCCTAAACCTATTTTCTTCGACGTTCCGGACTCAACAGTAAAGTTTATTTTGGCAAAATAGAAACTCATAAAATAAAGACATAAAATTTGATGAATAACATAATTCAAGTAGCAATTGAACTGAGTTATATTTCATGATTTTAGGAACACGGAAAGGCAAGGAGAAGGTGGTCTGACCTTCTACATTTTCACTGTAGTTTAGCTACACCGCGAGAACGATTTTTTAGGGTTGAGGCAACCCGTCAGGTACGATATATTGTGCTAAGTAAGAAATATAATTAAGTTTAGGAGTAATTGCCATGTTGACTTGATGATTCACATATTTGTTTGATTGCTTATATGCTTATGTGTTTCCTGTTATCTTTTGAAAGTTGGTGATGAATGTGGATCATGACTATGTGTGTATCGCATGTATAGACATAATGTGTGGATCATATTCTTTAAGAATTGTTGAGATTATGAATTACATGATTCAAAGCATGCTTCATATGTAGATGTGACGCCTTATTGAGATTACATTATGGCATGATAGAATCAGAGTGTATTGGCATAGTGTGATTCCTTGGACATGGTGTGAGTTAAGCACGTGGTGTTGTGCATTATGAGGGTGTAGATCCTGTGGTGAAAAACCCAAAATTGGCCATTAGGTACTCGCATGCCTGACGGGTTCCGGACCGTGAAGTGAGACATATCATGGTACTCACAGGCCATCAGGGAAGGTCTGTAAAGCGAGACATGGGTGGGCATAGAGTTGCATGGGTGCGTCACGCATTACTGTTCACATACTGCATTGATGATATTGAATCCTTGTAGATATATATGTACACTTGCACATGCCACGCCCTTAATTTTGTTTTTTGCATTAGCATTATATTGTACTAGTAGTTGAGATGACCCATTCGTAAGACACCATTTCAGATGACACTTCGGCTATGCGACACTTGGAGATGCTTTAGTAAAGGAGGGAACTGAGAACTATATTTGGCTCGTAGGGCGTGTTTGATGTTGTACAAGGGCATAAGCCTTAGACTATTTCCTGTTATTTGTATGTTGTGAATTAATGGACAAGACCTTATGAATTGTATCAGAACAGGAGTTGAGTTAGTGTATGGAATGCATGTGATTGTCCTTGATTGTTCTTTATTTCTTTATTATTTTATTTTCCTTTTGTCTCGTTACTCGTGCCTCGGGTTCTTTGGAATTCGAGCGTGACATGAATGGCGCTGCTAGTGCGTAATATATTTGCGACGTTATTTTTGCATCTATTTTCTACGCCAAGAATGCGACGCTATTTTTGCATCTATTTTCTACGCCAAGAATGCGACGCCAATAAAATTTTGATTTGCAATGCCTAACAACATTGGTAACTTATTTGTGACATCTTACGCGTTTGTAAAAATGTCTTAAATTACTATGGCCATTGGCGACACTGATACGCGTCGTGAAAAATATTTTTTTTCTAATTATTAGTGATGCTCTCTGCGTCCCTAATATTGTTTTTAATAATTTATTTTTTTTAGAATTCAATTTTTTTTTTTGGCATTTAATAGTATATGACATATACTGAGTTTTTGGAGTTTCGCAATCCTCCCCACCACAGCTCCTTTCTGGCAGAATATGTTCACCAGAGGAGGAATTGGGCATCCTGATTGATAGAAACTAAAAGCATAAAAAGTGGATCCTTCAAATCTTACACATTTGGCCATAGACTTACTTAAAATATGGTAGTATAGTGAGTGGTTTGAAGGATATATTAAAATCTAGACAGTGCTGGTTCAAATATATTAAAATCTTACAAACAATGTTTAGAATGCTGTAGTACCAGTACACAAAACATTTGAAAGATCCTTAAATAACTGTGAAAAGACACATTTAAGAGTGTCCTTTTTAAAAGACACCTTTAAATTTGTCTCTTGAAAAAAACACACCATCTCAGATACCACTCACTACACCATCCTGATCCTTCAAATTTTTTCACAAACTAAACTGTTGCAAAAACAAAAAACAAGACACAACTCCCATTTTTCACAAACTATACACACATTCTAGATAAATTTAAAAATGATGGCACAAGTCCAAATTGGCAGTTTTTCATGAAATCCCACTAATGTGCATTACAACAACAACAATAACAACAAAATATTTGACCGCTGTAAAAGTAGTTAGTGGTTTTTCATGATATTATGAGAATGTTGTCTTATAGCACTTAATAACTTCGTCATCAGTTACGTAAAATACTACTACAAAATAATAAGCATGCATGTCATCAAACTTGCATGCTACATAATTGTTCATTTGAAAATAGCTAGCTCGCTCGCTCCATCATATCACCCAACAATATATGGTAAATACATGGGACTCGCCATACCTTCTTCGTTCTAACCAATCTTTCCCATCATGTTTGATTTGCCAAAGCACGACAAAGACAATGTCATAAAATGCACATACAAATCGAACAAGTACAAGTGCAGTACATTATATTGTATTAAGATTCATGCATTCAATAGATATGACGCTAAATTTTGTGTTTCAAATCGCTAATAATTCATGTTTTGAATCCTGCGATTTTAATTTGCAATTCGCTAAGAAAGGGAGCGAATTGAGATAACTATGCTCTATACCCTATGATGTAGGCTAGGACTGTAATGCGATCATGTCATTCTGCAAGTGTTAAATGAAGTGAACTTATTAACTTTTAACACACTAGAATGGAAAGTAAATATAAAAAATACAAGAACTTCTTATATAAAAATGCTCAGAAGATGAATCAATTCAACCCTTGGTTGGGTTGTAATGAGTACGATGCCATAGTTGTATCCTATTAGGAGGTTTCTGTGTATCTCGAAAAGCATTCAACTATAATCAGCCAAAAAATTCAAATCAAGCAAGTAGTATCAACATAAACCACCACCTTTTCCACTGTTTAATCAGATAAAAGCATGCCAAAGACTGTGATCTTTAATAGACATAGTTTACTGTAAAAGATAATAAGCACTGTTTAGAATTTTGTACGTCTTATTCAATTGTCAAAACTGATTTATATACAAAAAACAGAGTCACTAAGTATGGAAAGTATACAATGTGAAACCGTAACTATGTATGGAAAATATGTAAAGAATCAATCCTTGATTCTTGCTTGCTGTAATCTTGGCATATCAGCCTTGATTCTAGCTTGCAGTAATCTTGGCATATCAGCTGTCATTAGTTGAAATCTTCCGTTACATGAGTTGGCATATGATGCCAGCTCATTCTTCCTTGATATACTGATATACAATGCAATTATGAAATTTCAATGCAATTCTAAAATTTCAAATTCTATTTGAAGTGAGATAGTTTACTTCAACTTATTTTTTTTGTGTTTTTACCAATTCCGGTTTTGGAGATTTCCGCACTAAAGCCAAGTTGACCATCTCATCAGAAAAGCTTACCAAAGAGGGATTCAGTTTTTAAGTATGGGATGGAAGAAATTTATGACCAATCTGAGGAGTATTCCAAGGCATGGTTTTAAATAATAGTCGTTGTGTTACGTATCGGTCATTACATATTAATTTTTTCATTCTCTAATACTGATACTAGCCAATATATCAGTGTGACTAAAATTCACAGTCGTATCGACCGTTGTTAGCCGTTATTGGACCGTTACAAGACTATCACAATTGTTTTAAGATTTTTTTTTCGCAAAAATTTAATTTTTTTGAATAATTCTTATGCTTTCTATTTTTGTAAAATTTATATATAAGCGAAATACTTTACAAAATAAACAAAAAAAAAAAAATGAAATGGATTACCAAAACATTTAAGTCAATACAAACTCGAAACGGGCTTTCGACCTCAAAAATTTTTTAAAAATTTATTCCATAACTAATCACGCACTATATTGATTTTCATGCTTATAATCATTTTTTGTTATTATTTATATTACTTTTTGTAATATTATTCAAATTAAATGATACTTTTCATTAGTTTAACTTTAAAAAAATCCATATAAAATAATAAAATATCTTCTTAAGTGTTATTTATAAAAAAAATATTTTTTAGGTGTTCGAAAATTAAAAATTAATAGTAAAAAATATTAAAATGTGATAATTGTAGTTAAGATATGTGTATTAATGACTTTTAAGAAATTTGCTAGTGTTTGAAAAAAATTCACGATTGCAGTTTAAGAAGCGTGGATACGAACACTGAATACGCAAACACGTCATTTCTCAAAATAAAATAAGACACGAATAAGTAAAAAACATGTTGAATATATATATATATATATATATATATATATTATATGACCATAAAATAAAAACTAACATTATTTGATACGCCATAAAGTGACAGACCAGTCTCCACATGACATGTGTACACACAGACAACCAAAGCTCATCCATCCAGAACAGGTTTATACATATGGCCTCTAGAGCTTCATAGCTTCGAACCCTAGGCAACCTCCGAACTCACCTTCAACTCAAAAGACACCACACTCATCCACAAGAGGACCCCGAGCTGACTAACCGCCTCAGGTGCCCAACCGAGCTAAAGATAAGGAAACAGTGCGCAACAAGGAAACTACCATTCATGGATATCTCCTACTTTCTATTTTCATGGAGCACAGTGTTCTACATGGTAACTGTCATTCTTTGATAGCTATCAAATCTCTACTTTCATGAGGATGAATCCAAATCAACTTAGGAGAATCGGCAGCCTATAAATTGAACCCAATAGTATGCAGTTTCAATTACGGTCATTCAATTACTTTCGATTACAGTATTTAATTATAGTTTTATTGATTTCATCATCGGAGTGGCTACCGCCGAAGCTAACCCGGTGGCCCTCTGATCTCTTTCTTTGAGTGTTCAACAGGCGATAGAGAGTGGAACCCCTGTTGATCAAAAAGTGCAACATTAGTTTGGCGCCATCTATGGGAAGCGAAAAATCATTTCTTGCTAAGTTCTTTTTTCTGCAAATGAACTCATTGCCTTTCTCACTGAAGGACCATGGCTCTTAATCTTCGTATAAGGAAGAACCCTCAAAACCCTCAAAATTGGCCACCCGTCGAAAGAGGAAGGGGACACGCATATGTTCCCATGCAGCAGCAACTCGATCGAGTTCAGCGCCAGACTAACCTAATGCAGGAACAACTTCTTGCCATCTCTAAAACTCTGGCGTTGCTTACCCAGAGCCCTGGGAGCAACCCTCTACATCCTCCCACTAGCGCAGCTAGTGTAGTGGCATAGCCTCCTACCACCACCATGGGCGGAGGACCCCATGAGGAGATTCCTGTTAGGCAACCAGTGCACCCCAGGGCACCACTCATATGGGAGGAGACCCTCAGCTATCAGCCGCCGCAAGTAGGGGGACACCAGCTTTCAACTCGGCTATCCACTACCAAAGTACTACAAGGGTTCCGACTCCGGTGGCTTTAGGGGAAAACCCAACGCCACATGAGTTGTAGCCCCACACGGCACCAATTCCCCCAGTTCAGGACAATCGTCATTCTCTCCCTACCATGGAATAGAATCATCCCACCTATGTGGGTACTGAGGCTGCAAGGCAAGACCTTCGACCACTGGTACAACCCGAGGGCCCACAAAGGATCGAATAAGTGGCAGACTCTATGGACCACACCACTGTTACTAAAGTTGCTTACATCCCTCCAGAGTAGGATGAGCTAGCCAAGTTGCTTGGAAGGTTTGCCACACCATTCACCCCCGCCATAATGGTGAAAGAGTGGCCAAAGAAATTCATTGTCCCAAAGTTCACACTGTACGATTAGGCTGAAGATCCAAGGGACCATCTCTCTCACTATCAGCACACCATGGCACTACATGAGGCTATAGACACTTTCATGTGTCGCACCTTCAGAACTTGCCTTAAGGGAATAGCTCTGAAGTGGTTCCACAGCCTCCCTCAAGAGTTTGTCACCAATTTTTACGAACTCAACAAATGCTTCCTCGATCGATTCATGACCAGCAAGAGGTTGAGGAAAGGACCAGAGTTCTTCTTAAACATAAAACAAACCAAAGGAAAGCCGTTTTGTGAGTAAATTGCTCTCTTCAATGCCGAACTCGTAGAAATCACGGATTATAGTCTAAGCTTTCTGGTAGCCACCCTAACATCCAGCCTAGCGCTGGGGGGTTTTCGGGATTCTGTGACAAAAAGCCCTCCCGCTGGCATGGCGGCGCTTATGGAACGAGCCAAAAAATACATAAACTTAGAGGAAGCCAAGATCACCTCCCAAAAAATTAAAGAATAGGCCCAGAAGGATGATCATAAGAAAGACTCCAATGCAACAAAAAAGAGGGTCAAAAGTCCTGAAAAGTGAACAACATCCAGGGCCCCGACCAACACTAGCATTGGAAGGTATGGCACCTATACTCCTCTAAATGCCTCCTTAACTCATATACTTCGGTAAGCCCAAGCACGTGAAAATTTGAAGTGGCCAGAGCCGCTAAAGAGCAATCCCGACATTAGGGACCAGAATAAATACTGTGACTTCCATAAAGACCACAAGCATACTACCGATGAATGCAGAGCCTTCAAACAGGAGATCAAACTTCTTATTAGGAGAGGACGACTGCGGGAGTTTCTCAAACAAGATGGGAGGCAGAACCCCCGTAATGACAGGCCGCAGCAGAGGAGGCAAGAACAGAGGGATGGATGGAATAAGCCTCAACAACAGAACAATCAGGTCATCTTTGTCCTCCACGCTGATAGCCCAATCATAAAGATGTCCAACCGAGCAAGAAAATGTTATGCTCGGGAGGCCAGAACAACTCCTAGCATCCTCCAGATCTCTGCTATCGAGAAAAGACTAAAGCCGGTACCTAATATCCATTTCTCAGATCAAGATCTTGTAGGGGTGCACTGTCTTTACAATGACGCCCTCCTTATCTCACTCAAAATTGCTAATTTTGAGATCCGAAGAGTCTTGGTAGGCACAGGGAGCTCTGCCAATGTATTATTCTATGAGCCCCTCAAACACATGAAACTCAACTCCAACGACGTCAAGTCCATCTCCGTAATAATGGCTAGATTTGATGGAAACCTCAGCACACTACTGGGGAGGATTGACCTCCCCACAACAGCAAGAGAGGGAGACAGACAGAAGATCATAATCTCATAATACATGGTTCTGAATTCCAAGTCCCCTTATAATGTTATAATCAGAAGGCCTTGGCTTTACCAAATAGGAGTGGTCACCTGATCCTCCACCAATGCTTGAAGTATGTGAACACTAATGTGATCTATTCTATCAGAGGGTGCCAGCCAATTGCCCGTGGGTGCCACGCTCTCGTACTTAAAGAAAAGGCTCCCAAATAGCAATCACAGCATTCTCATAAAGATATGAGCCCAAACTTTTCCTATCTTCATGAGACAAAAGCCTGCCCCTCCAAGATTGATGAACCTCTAAGCCTTAAAAGACGGGATAGCAGAGCCAAGCCAATGGGGGATCCTATCAAGGTGCTCGTCAGCCTTAAAGGAGGAGGGTGATATTTGTAGATCGGCTCAAACCTATCAACTTCCGAACAAGAAGAGATGGTGGAATTCTTAAAGAACAACCTCTCGGTGTTTTCTTGGGAAATTAAAGATATGAAGGGGATTGATCCTGACCTTATCACCCACAAACTAATGATAGATCCTGACCACCCTCTTGTAAGATAGAAAAGAAGGACGTTTGCTCCAAAGCGTCACTAAATCATTAATGAAGAAATGTAGAGGTTGTTGGACACTAAAATGATAAGGGAGGTATTCTATCCAGAATGGCTCGCCAATACCGTTCTAGTAAAAAAGAAAAATGGTAAATGGAGGGTTTTTGTCGACTACACAGACCTCAACAAAGCCTGTCCTAAAGACAACTTCCCTCTTCCAAGGATAGACCAACTAGTCGATGCAATAGCAGGGCATGAACTCATGAGCTTCATGGATGCCTACCTGGATACAACCAGATTCAAATGTACCCTCCAGACCAGGAAAAGACAGCTTTCATATCCGAACGAGGTCTCTATTGCTATAAGGTGATGCCGTTCGGTCTGAAAAATGCTGGGTTGACATATCAATGTCTGGTGAACAAGATGTTCGGCCTTTTGATTGGTAATACAATGGAAGTTTATATAGACGATATGCTGGTCAAAAGCTTACAAAGAAGCAACCACATCCAGCATCTGAGCCAAGCATTCAACATCTTGAAGCAGCACAAGATGAAGCTGAATCCTCTAAAGTGCACTTTCGGTGTAACCAAGGGAAAGTTCTTAGGCTTTCTAGTTTTCCAAAGGGGTGTCGAAGCAAAGCCTTGATTGAGCTAGAATCACTGAAGGCCAAGAAAGACATTCAGGCCTTGAATGGGAGGATTGTGGTTCTGAACCGCTTCATTTCCAAGTCAACCGATTGCTGCCTTCCATTCTTCAAAGCTTTGAGGGGGAACAAGGCCCTGCAATGGTCCGACGAATGTGAAAAGGCCTTTCAAGAATTGAAACAGTATCTAGCCTCCCTCGAACTCCTATCAAAGCCACTCCAAGGGGAGAAACTGCTCCTCTACCTTGCGGTCTCTAAAAATATTGTCAACTTTGTACTGGTTAGGCAGGATATGGGGGTCCAGAAGCCCGCATTCTACGTCAACAAGGCCCTTCTAGACATAGAGAGAAGATATCCAGAGATTAAAAAGCTAGCCTTCGCTCTAATAATCTCTGCCCAGAAGCTCAGACCTTACTTCCAAGCACATCCAATTGAGATCCCAACTGCCTATCCACTCAAGTCAGTACTATGAAAGCCTGAAGTCTCGGGGTGATTGGTTAAGTGGTTTGTAGAGTTGGGAGAATTTGATATATCCTACGTTCCACAGACCTCCATCAAAGGGCAAGCATTGGAAGCTTTTGTTGCCGAGTTCACTCCAACACTGCATGATAAGGCACAACTAAATAGGAGGTCCGCTGTATGGCAGCTCTATACCGATGGATCATCTATAGACCGGTGTTCTGGCGTCGGCTTGGTGTTGCGGTCCCTTGAGGGGCTTATAGCAGAAAAGGAAGTAAGCTTGGGATTTAGAGCTTCCAACAATGAAGCCGAATACGAAGCCTTGATCCTTAGGATGAAGCTAGCAATGGAGTACGAGGCCCAAAATGTCAAAGTTTTTTTCGACTCCCAACTGGTGGTAAGCCAAGTTCTGGGAGAATTTTCCATCAAAGATGATAGAATGCTCCGGTACTCAGAACCGGTAGATTTATTGAAGCGCGGCTTCCTTGAATTCACCATTCAAAAGATCGAGAGAGGTCAGAACTCTAGGGCTGACGCCTTGGCAAACATAGCCTCCCATCTTAAGCCAGAAGGAGATTCAACTTTGAAGATCTTTCACCAGCCAAGGCCAAGCATTGAAGAGGTACAATCTTCCCAGGTTTCTAAACAGACTCAAAATTGGATGACTCCTATCTTCCGATATATAGAAGAAGGGCTGCTCCTAGAATATGAGAACCTGGCCCGAAGGATTCAAATCAGGGTAGCCCGGTACCTACTGTTGAATGGGAAGCTCTATCAAAGATCCTACTCTCAACCCTTGTTGAGATGCTTGGCTCCAGAAGAATCTCAATATGTTCTCGTAGAAATACACGAAGGAATCTGTGGCAACCATAATGGTGGCAGAACCATAACCCATCGAGCTCTAACTCAGGGCTACTATTGACCTAATATAATGAAACAAGCCAAGGAGTACGTCCAAAAATGTGACAAATGCCGACGATTTGCTCCCTGACAGCACTAGCCCCACCGTGAGCTCATTCCTATTAGCAGTCCATGGTTCTTTACTCAGAGGGGAATGGACATTATAGGGCCACTGCCGAAGGCCACTTCGAATAGAAGGTACCTCTTAGTAGCCATCGATTACTTTCCAAGTGGGCAGAGGCTGAGCCCTTAACTCATATCACAGAAGTAGAAGTAAAGAACTTCACATGGAGAAGCATAGTCTGCAGGTTCGGCATACCTCGCGTCATCATTTTAGACAATTGTACGCAGTTTGCAAGTAAGATCTTTAAAAAATTTTGTGAAGACTTGCACATCAATCATCACTTCGCTTTGCCAGGGCACCCCCAAGTCAACGGACAAGCCGAGGTCACCAACCGAACAAGATGCCCTTAAGAAAAGGTTGGAAGAGGTCAAGGGAAGATGGGTTGAAAAGCTTCTTGGTGTGCTTTGGGCTTACAGAACTACAAGAATAACACCAACCTCTAAAACTCCGTTCTCACTTGCCTATGGCTCGGAAGCAGTGATTCTTGTTGAAATTGGTATGCCCACCTTGAGGACAGAAGCTTTTGATCAAGGGGCCAATGACCAGCAGCTTGTAGGAAACCTAAACCTACTTGAAGAAAAACGAGATCAAGCTACAATCAAGATGAAAGCATACCAACACAGAATGGCCCATAGCTCCAAACAAGGAATAAGGCCCCTTAGTTTCCAGATCGGGGATCTTGTCCTAAGAAAAGTATTCGCAAACACTAACGATCTCACTATGGGGAAGCTCTCACCCAACTATGAAGGCCCGTACAGGGTAACAAAGGTTGTCAAACCTACCACATACTGGTTAAAAGACCTAGCTGGGAAACCTATACCTAGGCCATGGAATGTTGAACACTTATGGAAATACTATCAATAAAGATTTTCTTTTTCTATTTCCCAAAAAATGCTCTCATCTCAATGTACAGACCCCTAAAAACCTTGCAGCCCATGCAAGAGTTACAGGTCTGATCCATCTCAATGTACAAACCCCTAAAAACCTTGCAGCCCATGCAAGAGGTACAGGTCTGGTCTATCTCAATGTGCAGACCCCTAAAAACCTTTGCAGCCCATGCAAGAGTTATAGGTCTGGTCCATCTCAATGTACAGACCCCTAAAAACCTTGCAGCTCATACAAGAGTTATAGGTTTGGTCCATCTCAATGAACAGACCCCTAAAAACCTTACAGTCAATGCAGGAGTTATAGGTCTGGTCCATTTCAAAGTTCAGACCCTTGAAAACCTTGCAATCAATTCAAGAGTTACAAGTCTGAACCAACCTAATAGACATACCTCTACAACTCTCTATAGCCATTACAAGAGTTATAAATTTGGATAAGGATTTGTGATATCTAAAAAATGACTTTACATTCAATGAGAGCAATGAAGATTTGGTTTGTCTTTCAAGGTAGACTATCAAATTTCCAAAAGCACTATTTACTAAATATTATTGCCAGTTTTGGTTACAAAAGACCTGTTCAATTATTATGACTGCTTAATTACAAGTCTCACTGTTCGGAAGTCCGGTTATTGCCAGTTCTAATTACAAAAGGCTCGTTCAATTATTATTTAATTATAAGTCTTTCTGCTCGGAAGATAGCTCTTAGCTCATGCTCAGTTAAGGTTAAAGGAAAGATTTGAAGTTTATTCAATTCCCAAACATTTTTACTTGATTTAAGGCAGGAAACCCAAGGTTGTTTTACAAAGCAGTAATGGGTTGGAACAATGCTGAAGTTTATTGCAAGCTTGGCATATTATTAACATTTACAGAATTTACAAGTAGTGCTACGCTAGAGAAGCAATCAACAGAAGTGCTCTGAAGTATAAAAGTACACCAGTTCTAGGAAAAAGTCAATTTCATTTATAATTAGCAAAAGAGTACTTCAACTTTGAAGATTTATAAAGAAGCAAAGTACAAATACAAAAATCCTAGACTACAGTTGGTCTGAATGAGGAAGAGGCCATTCTGCTCCATGTCATCATCACTCTCTTCCTTTGTTGTTGTTGGTCCGAACGAAGAGGAAGTCATTTTGCACCATGTCGTTGTCACTCTCTTCCTTCATTCTACTCAAATTTAGCACATTGCATCCTTATCAGCTGGAGCAGGTGCTTCTGCCAGGAGAAGATCGGGCGGGCCCACCTCATCACCATCATTCTAAACCTCGGCCTCAGTTGGAGGGACTTCAACGTCGTCAATCCTAGCCAGATCGAGGTCAGGGTACTTCACGAGGAGCTTGGCTCTGAAGGTCTTATACCCATGCTCGATCAGCTCTTCACCCATCTTCTCAACTTTAGCCTTCATCTCTACTTCAGTCTAGGCATTGGCAGATTCAACTACGTCTTTGGTCTTATGGATGAAGGTAGCCTGGAAGTCATCAAACCTCTTCTGAAGGTCTTCCAACTTCTGAGCAAGGGAGTCCCGTTCAGACTCCATGATGGACAAGGCATTCGCCGCCTCCTTTAGCTTCTCCTCGGTAGTAAAGGCAATGGACTGGGCTATCCCCTATTATAGCCTGGTCTCATCTAACTCAGATTGAAGATTATCAAGTGTCTCCAAATCTGCAGAAGATTCCACAATGGCAGCAAGGCTATGCATGGTCTACAAAGAAAAACACAATCAAGTCAGAACGAGTAAAATTTCAAAGCATAAAGAAAAAGGAAGAGAGTTTGGAAGTTACCTTCAATTGGAGGGACAGAAGATGTGTAGCAATCTTCTCTGCATTCTACCCCTTATATTTCTTTGGGCCAGCAGCTTAGAACTCGTCAAAGGCCTTCTTCGTGGCTTGGTAACCGGAGTCATCAGGCTCCTCGACAGCAGCAACAATTGCCTTCCCTTTCTCCCTTCGCTTGGTTGAAACCTCAGGGTAAGAAGGGGGACAGGTTCTGAAGTAGGAGGCACCCTCACATCCTCAGTTGGGGTACGGTCTAGGGAGTTGGAGAGGAACCTCTTCCTCTTCACTTGGAGAGGTGGGTCGGCAGGAGTCAAGGTTTCTCCGACCGCTTTTTTCTTTTGCCCTGGTGCCCACTTGGACATTAAGGACTTCTTCAAGTTACTAGCCCTGGTTGTTGATAGGCCAGCCTCCATCAAATTTTTAGGAGTGATAATGGCGGTGTGAGCTCTGTTGCTGGTCTGAAGAAGCTTCTGGTACTTCTCCTAAAGGTTTGTAGTAAAAATCAACCTCCTCCAAGCACTTTTTCTGCACAAAATTCACAAGATACAGGGGTTAGACAGACATTGAAGAAATGAAAGCATGCAAAAACAAAAACAGTTATATTGAAAATGGGGGGTCTCACCCTTAATCCCAGTACTTCAGGGAAATGTCGAGATCTGATCCTGGAAGTCCTCTAGCTCGCATCCTCCTCCTACAAAGAAGTACCACTTCTTCCAGGTCTTATTGGAAGTAGGCACTGAGGAGAGGGGTCTGATGTACTTCAAATCCATATTTTTACAGATCAGGTCAAGGTCTACCTCGACGCCATTCAGATGTCCTAACACTATAAACCTTAACAGATGCCTCCAACTGTTGAGGTTGAGGTCGGAAGGGCAGATGTTGAACCATTTGAAGAATTGTCCAACTAAAAGAGGAAGGGGGAGTCTAAGTCCCATCTTGAACCATGCGAGATAGACACAAATCTCGCCCAAACGGACGTCGGAAGGGCGGTCTAAAGAGCTAAGGGCTCTATAGGTCACGTTCAAGGGGAATTCGAAAGTGGCCCTCAAGTCATCTAGCATGCCTTGAGTAATGGTGCTTTCTTCTTCCTCTTTTCAAGAGGGCTTGCTAGAGGTCTCCCCTACTCTGTTCCTAGGCTCAAGAAAGGCATCTACAATCCTAACTCCAAGACTAGAAAGAGACTTTACTACCCTATTTTCTGCACCACTGGAAGAACTACTACCTATAATGTGAACTTGGGATGGCACAGTCATCTCCGAGGAGTTCTTCGTGCCATAACCAATGCCAGAAAGGGCATCTGAGACCAACATTACAAAAAGAAAAAGAAATAGAAGGAGAAGAAGAAGAAGATGAAATAAATGGAAAGAAAAACAAGAGAGGGAAAACCAAATCGAACTTGAGGGACGACCGAAGGAGGGAGCTTCGAATGGCGGTGATCTCTTCAAGCTCTCTAGTCACTCTAACTTTACGATAGGGAATTCTTTAGAGGCAAAAGAAAATGATGAAGGGAAGGGCATACGCGTATCCCTTCCCCTCTTTATATAAGTTCGTAGAAATGGGGGCCCAACAAGCCGAACCGTCACGGCGGTTGAGGTAAATAATGGCCTTGGAAGCCCAAACGTTGGATGCGTAATAAATGCCATATCAACAGCCATTTGGGAAGACAAAGTGACAAGACGTATAACTTTTCAGAAGCTCACAGCCCTAGTTACGCGTTGTGCTAAACTAAGGCTCGGGGGGGGAGTAACTAATATGCCATAAAGTGACAGACCAGTCTCTATATGACACGTGTATGCACAGAACAGTCAAAGCTCGTCCATCCAGAGCAGGTTTATACATATGGCCTCCAGAGCTTTATAGCTCGGAACCCCAGGAAACCTCTGAGCTCACCTTCAGCTCAGAAAACACCACACTCATCCACAAGAGGACCTCGAGCTGACTAACCGCCTCAAGTGCCCTACCGAGCTAAAGATAAGGAAACAATGTGCAACAAGGAAACTAACATTCATGGATATCTCCCACTTCCTATTTCCATGGAGCGTAGTGTTCCACATGGTAACTACCATTCTTTGATAGCAATCAAATCCCTACTTTCACGAGGATGAATCCTAATCAACTTAGGAGAATTGACAGCCTATAAATTGAATACAAAGGTACGCAGTTCCAATCACGGTCATTCAATTACTTTCGATTACAGTATTTAATTATAGTTTTATTGAATTCATTATCAGAGTGGCTACTGCTGGAGCCAACCTAGTGGCCCTATGATCTCTTTCTTTGAGTGTTCAACAAGCGACAGAGAGCGGAGCCCCTACTGATAAGAAAGTGCAGCATCAATATTTTAATTAAAATTGGATTAAAAAAATACAAAAATCACAAAAATATTATTAAGATACTAAAATAATAAAGTCATTAAATACAAATTCAAGAAGTTCTTTATTTAATCATTAACATTTAGGATTAACGTTTGAGCCTTTCAAGCTAACCTTTCTCATCATGGACCCTTAGTAGCCAACCTTGAGCCAACAAACACATTTCATTTTTTTTTTTTTTTCATGTGCCTGCATCATCCATACCTCTCCACATTGGAGTATAGCCTATACAGTGATTTACCTACCCTTTTTACTTCCAAGTGTGTACTAGGTGTGGAATTTACATTTCTTATCTTTTGTGTTGAATTGGAGAAAGTAGAAAAAGTAAAAAAGAAAAAGAAAGAGTACAGTGCAAAGTGTTCAGTTGGGTGAGCATTAAAGTCAATGAGCATCAAAGTTTATTCTATTGAAGAAAAAAAAAGAAGGAAAAAAAAAAGAAAAAGAAAAAAGTTGAATTGAAAAAGGTGAAAAAAAAAAAAGAGAGAAAGAGAAGTGAAAGAAGAAGGAGACGGTTTGTTATTTAGAGGTTTGAGAAGTTGAAGAGTACATCGAGTGGAAAGTTTGGTTTGCTATGGTTCGTAATGAAATTCTCTTAGTATGTACTTGGAAGTTTTTGAATCCTTTTTATCCTTTTCTTCGTATAGCGTTAACCCGAGCCACGTTACAACCCTTTTATGTTGATCATTCTGATCTTGAGTAAGCCTGTGGAAAGAGTAGTGGAAGTCTCATTTGTTAGTGCACCTATCATAAGATCAATGTTTGCTTGTTGCTTGTTCATAGTTGCCTAATTTTTCGTTGAGCGTGTACACCCCTTGTCAACTCCATAGAGAGAACCCCTACATGAAACACTTTTATACCCGTGAGATATGGAGTTGAACCTTTTGCTTGAGATGTTCTTGATGTTGCATGTGTCATGGTTTGTGGTTAGATGGGTATGGTTTGGAGCGCACACACACACTATCTGTGAATTGCTATAAGTGGATTGATGGATATAAGGATTATTGAATTCCTAAAATTGCTGTGATTTGCGGATTTGAAAAGTGTGGTTGGAAGCCTTCTGTGTGTAATCTCCCTTGATCTCTTTTGTCAACTGCATGGAAATTGCTAGGGACTAGCAATGAGTAAGTTGGGGGGTGTGATGAGTGCGCAAAAGTGCACTCTAAATACCCAATTTTTGGATTAAAATGCTAGAATGTTACCCTATTATGAGAGTATAATGTTTAATATTTTTAGTTCATTTATATTTAATTTTATGATATATATTCTCTGTTTAAGTGAGCTAATTAATATATTTATTGAATTAGGGAAGCATTGAAGGTCAAAGAAGAGTTATGGAGTATATTGTGCAATTCTTGGCTTTTTGGTAGATTCAATCATTGAGTTTTAATTGATATTTGGATGGTGCTAGAGTTTCAGAATGAGAAAGTGGTCTTCATGAAATATTTAGAGGACGTCTTGGGCTTTTTAAAAAGGTCTGGTTTGCAAAAATCGGAGTTCGTTTGGGCATCCAAATATTATTTCAAAGACAGGCCTGGAAAGCTGCTATGAACATGTCCGTCCAGCTAACTTGAAGAGGCCATAACTTGAGCTTCCAAAGTCCAAATCAGGTAGTTTTTAAGCCTAAAATTATCTAATCATCCGGAGCTACAACTTTCGTGAAGAACTCGAATCGAGATTCCATCGTTATCCAATGGAAAAATGGGCTTGAACATTGCGGCTGTGTGCATATGCGGCTGGAAAAGAAGAAATAAAAAGAATTAAAAGGGGGGCTTGGTTGTACGGCTGAGCAATAGTGCAGCCAAGACAAAAGGAGAGAAATAAAGAAAGAAAGAAAAATATATAAAGAAAAGTCAAACTTGGTGGCTGATCAGGAAACCAAAAGAAAAGCAATGAAAATAAAGAGACCAAGTGATGCGGCAGGCTTGGCTTGCATTTAGTGGTGGGCCCTATTGGATGCAATTGAGGCGCATGGGTTGAATTCAGAAAGCAATGGCTGGCCTGTTGTGCGGCTATCTTGAACCTCGGCGCTGCTTTGGCTTGTGGGGCCCGACGCCAAAAAGAAAAATAAAGAAAAGAGAGGCAATTGGCTTGGCAGTGGGCTTCGTGTGGGCTGCCAATGCGTGGGGCGTTAGCTTGCAATTGGCTGATCCATGCGGCGGAAGAGTGGGCTAGGGGCTTGAGGGTTTTTTTTATGCAAATAATATGAAGTCCTGCGGCAAAAAACGGAGGGGAGCGCAGGACGGCGGCTGGGAGAAAAGGAACAGAACAGAGGTACTGTGCGCAACAGTTCTAGCACAGAGAAGAAGTCGCGGCTACTCCATGGCTCAGTTTTTCTTCGTGAGGTTTATGTTACCCGTCTTATACATGAGTAACTAAATTTTTAAGTGGGGTTAGGGATGAACTTGCACCATAGATGATTATTTTAATTTATTTTTTATTCATGTACATGGTTTTCACTTGTTAAATTCTTTGATGATTATTCATAATTAATTGTTGGATTTTATTGTCCGAATAATTAAAGGGTTTAGTCTGTTTATAGATTCAGTCATGCTTTTTCTATCGAATGGATTAATGTTTTGATTATTTTTGAAACAATTACTTATTTATATTGATTCAATTCTCTGCTGCAATATTGCTCATTGGGTATATTGTCGTCATTGTGTTTTCTCAATGTGAATAATAATTTGAGTGATTTAAAAGTGTTGAATGATTTTTCAAAGGGTTATTTTCAGTCTAATTGTGGTTCATAATTGTATATCTTCCGATTCAGATTTTTGGGATTTAATTTCTCAATTGAGTTATTAGTGAATTAAAAATAATTAAAATATCATATATGTGCAAGGGATTCCCGACACTCCACTATTCGTTAATTTGAGTATTTTCTTCCATTAATCAATTTGTTTAATTTTTAATTTGCATTCAAAAATCACTTTTCTATATTTTTATTTTCTTGTTAACCGTCTAATATTTTTCTTAGTTTCAGAAATTCTTTCTATTATTCTTTTAATTTTGTCTCCCTGTGGAATCGACACCCCAAAGCTACACTACAACTACCGCGTTATTCTTTGGGCGTAATCAAGTAGTCACACAACAACTTGTTATCTCATTTTTGCACGTTATGCAAATGTAAATCATTATCGAACGTATCCTAAAAAATAAGAATGTAAGCTATTAGATGCAGGAAAAAAAAAACTACATGCCTTAAATTCTTTAATTTTTGCATCCATATATACATTAGATCATGGTGTTAAATATCGACCGTTACGTTATATAATGGCCAAGACGTAATGAATTCTCAAGGTACCGAGACCAATTCACACCGATAAATCTGACTGGAAAAAATTCATGGCCGTAACGGCAGTTACTGTCATGACCCGAAACCCAACGTATACGGATTAGGGGTTCGTGATCGGCCACCGAGGCCTTTTTCCATGATCACAATATTTTTATCATTTCTAATCAATCAAACGCAGTAGAATAAATTCTTTTCTAATGCAGAAGCGTCAATATACCATTCAACATCAGTCATTCATATATATTACAAAATAACCGCAAAAATACATGATGTAAATCCTCAAAATCTGCTGACGTGTCATATTCAATATACATTCCACACTTACCAAAAGTAACTACATCATGTCTAACAAAATCTTAATACAAAAAGTTTAATAGTTATGAGCTTTCGGCTATCCTGGCTGAACTTGGTATTTCCTTGCCAATATTGTTACCTGAAATGTATTGGATAAAAATCCGTATGAGCTCAACAGCTCGTTAGTATTCCATAACATGCCAAGGGTTTCAAAACTACTATGTAGTACATTCTGAAATGTCTACACTTATATGGAATTAGAATACATCATATCAAGGTACATCAGATCAGAAACTAGTATCAAAGTCATTTTCAATAAATCTTAGTTCAATCACAGTTGTATGTCACGCCCCGAATTTCTGACCGAAACCCGAGGTGCGACTGACGAGCAGAAAGTAAACAAAATGAAAGGTAATTAATTTGATTTACAAATTTACGACAAATTAGATAAGAGTTCTTTAATTTTCATAAAATTTCGGCAAAACCTCCTCTGTTTTTCGAGCCTTTTTTCCCCTGATAATCACAATACATTCCATATATACAAACACATCACAATCCATCCTCACTCGATGGCCACAACTTTATCAAAATTAAATATACATCGCCTACTTATACAACCGAAGACAATTAAATAAATACACAGGTACATACGTTCACTTCAGTTAATATATATATATATATATACATGTCTTTGGGCTTAAGCCCGTACATCATAACACATGCCTCACGGACCAAATATCCTTCTAAGTTCGGGTCTCCTCCGCTCTGTGAGACTTCCTCAAGTCTCAGGTGCCTGGAGTGTCATCTGAAAAATGTTGCCCACGAATGGGTCAGCTCAACTGCTGGCATGATACAATGCTAATGCAAGGAACAAAATGTAAGGCGTGGCATGTGCAAGTGTACATTTATCTCTATATGCCTTCTAAATCATCTATGCATGGCAATAATAACAATCCACATGCCTTCCACATCATCTATGCAATATAACGACAATAATCCGCATGCTTTCCAAATCATGCATACCACGTAATGGTAATGAATCCATATGCCATCCAATTGTCCATGCAATGTAATGACAATGCACATGAACCACCCACACAACTCTATGCCACATGACAATGCATATGAAATACTCACACAACTCTATGCCAAATCCATGTCCACTCTATGCATGTCATGTCAACACCATGCATGTCATGTCTCGGTTTACGGATCGCTCCCGATGGGTAGCCGAGTAACCAACACCTGTTCACGGATCGCTCCCGTTGGGTCGCAGGCACCAATGCAATGACCAAATTTTGGGTTTTTCACCACAGGATCTGCACCCTCATAATGCATAGCACCTCGTGCTCACTCACACTATGTCATCAATGAATCACACTATGCCAAATGTCATGATTCCACCATGCAATGCCACAATCTCCATAAAACATTTCTTGCCAACACATGCAGTATGCTTTAAATAATGCAACATATTTAAAGCAACAATATCATTCACATCTCAAAACTTTTTCCACAAGCCTGTATGCCTTGAGCAGTCAAATTAAACACCTGCTCTATTCACAGATTCACAATCTCATTAAGTCACAAAGAATACATAACTCCATAATGCACCAATACATCAAACTATCGCACCTTCCAAAACACATGAATAATAAAAGCCACAACGTCTGAATAATAAAATCCACAGTATCCGAATAACAAAAGCCACAACATCTGAATAATAAAATCCACAGTATCCGAATAACAAAAGCCACAACATCTGAATAATAAAATCCACAACATCCGAATAATAAAAGTCACAACATCTTAATGATAAATCCACATCGGAATAATAGAATTCACAATATCCGAATAATAGAAGTCACCACATCGGAATAATAAAAACACTTTCAGATGAACATAATACAGTGCCAAATCAACGTAACTAGGTACTCAAATCACATATCCATATCTAAATAACTCACAAAAAATATATGCTGACCACAAACTGTACTAACATACAAAACAAGTCATATTTCTACGGAATAACAGGAAAGCATACATGTGCCGAATCGATCAACTTTAGGTTATGTTCTAAAGCAAGTATTCCCTATATGATTTTCTAGTATTAAATGAACACATGCTTCATTCAGTCAACATGGCAATCATCCCTAACTTAATTCTATTCCTTACTTAGCAAAATATCATACCTGACTAGGGTGTGTCTCAACCCTAGAAAGTCGTGTCCACTACTCAGTTCAGTTAATTGGTGAATAACTCAGTCCTCCTACTGTAGCTGTTTAGGAAGTCCTCGCCTTTCTCTTCAATGTTCCTAAAACCACAAAATGTAACTCAGTCGGTTGGTTACTTGAATGATGCTATTCATCAAATTTTATGTCTCTTTATGTTTGGTATCTCTTTTACTTAATTAGACTCTACCATTGTATCCGGGATGCTCGGAATAATTAGAATGCACCATTTGTTTATTTTAATCGGATTCCATTCGATTACTTTTTTTTTTTACCTGGGGCCATTTTGGTTATTTTAACGTCTCTACGGTCTTTTAAATTTTTGGGGTCTCGTCTCATGAAACGGACCTCACCATTGGTCTTAGTAGATCCGAGACATAAATAAAACACTATTTATTCACTTAATTTGGACTACGTCTTAATTCCCTTTAATTTCCTTAATTAAGTTAATTTATTTAACAATTTAAATAAATTAAATAAATATATACAACCGGCAGTATATGCCCACAAATATATCAAAGTCAATCACTCATTTCATCTCCATCTCCATCTCTCTCTCTTTCTCTAAGGATTGATGCAGTCAGATATTTCCTATTGTTGCAAAATCAAATAATTCACACCGTTTTCTAGTTTTTCCCAGCAGTCGCACACTATTATGATTAAAACTTAGAGATTTTAATTTCAAAAGAATAAGACCCATACCTGATTTCAGATTGATCGGGTCGGTAGAGAAGAAATTGAGAAAACTTAAACTATAGTCTCTCAATCTTGGCTCTACTCCAAACGCTAGCAGCCAAGAGCTGCTCCTTACGTCCAGGACTCCAGCCGCTTCCATCTACCCATTAAGGTCAGTCCCCAAGCTTCTGTTGAATCAACCCATTCAAATCAATCAACCACTGTGCTTCCGTCTCTCCTCCATCTCCACAAAATCCAATAACTTATGTTGCTGCTTCTCACCTTAATTTATCACATTAACCCCACTGTCCCTGACCTTTCCTCCAAAATCAAATCCTCCAACCTCAACTTCATCACGGCAACTACATCTCTTCTAAACAATCCCTATTGCATTCACGGCTATTCTAATTTTCCTGCTGCTGGAATAACACCCAACTGAACCAATCTAGCCCTGTAACAGCTGCAGCCACGGCTACAACTACTGCTTCCCTGAACCGCCCATTTTCCCTGACAGCAAACTGCTTCCCCCTTTAATTTATCACAGCAACCAATCAGCTTTTCCAAACACCAACCCTACTGTCTGGTAAACTAACAATCCCACTAACAGCACCATCACTGAACCCCCATCGTAGCTGCTGCTACTGCACTTCCATCTCTCCCAATTTCCCTTTTTCCTTTTCCAGATTTCTTCACAAAATCCAGTAGCTTCTAGTGTACAATTCTCCCTCTTGGCTGCTCTTCCTCTTTTCTCCATTTATTTACAATAGCATCATGTCCCTATTTAACTCACGGCATCATCAATTGAACTCAGCCCATCCACTTCAAGCTCACCGCACCACATCGGTCCTTCAATCTCAACGTCATCTCCTTCTTTTGAATCTCATTCAAACCCACTGTATTTCCCCCTGATCTGCTGCTGCGTGCTACCTCTATACCCACTAGTTTAACCCCACGACATCACCAGGATCGAACCCCGTTGCCCTCCGACGCGAGCTTGGACACGCGAGACGCGATGGCTGTCGACCAGATCTCCCCCCTCGCGACCACCGCCGTCCGCAGCCCCGTCCGTTTCTCTTTCCCTCTTTCTTTCCTTCCTTTTTCTCTCTCTTTTCTTCTCCCTTTCTTCCTCCCCTGTTCTGTCGTTCTCCCTCACCGAGACCTGCACGCCCCTTTTCTTCTTTTCTCCTTTCTCTTTTCTTTTGTTTCTTCTTTTATTCATTTTCCACCACACACCCATATATATATATATATATTATACCATACTTAATATTTTATTCATATATACTATTACACATATTTATTATTTTTTTTTCAAAATTTAAATAAATTAGGAATTAAGGACATTCACATAGCATTCAAAAAAAAAAATTTTATTCCAAATTTTCAAATCTTTACATGTAAATCAAAATCGATAACATAGCACATTCGTAATGATGATCCAATAACATAGTTTGATAATGATGATTAGTGTTATAATTCAAACATGGTTCAAAGTCGTTTTCAATATCAATAGTCATAGTCAAGTTGACATCATAGTATAATATTGTAACTCGATCATAGTTACGGTTCAAAGTCATTTTTAATATCAATACTTATAGTCAAATCAACTTCATAGTTTGGCAGCATAGTTCGATAACAATTTCATAGTTTGATAATCAAAAGCGTAGTTCACTTGTTCTCAGTTTGATGAATCAAAGTTCAATCATAGTTCACATTCAATATTCATAAAATTTCAAATCATTAAAATTCCTCTTCTATGGCTAGCAAATTAGAATCTCGCTAATTGAGATCACATTTAATAATACCATAAATATACCCCGTGGTTAGGGTTCAATGGCCAGCCAATTAGAACCTCGTTGACTGAGATCACATTCAATAATATCACCAGTATACCCCATGGTTAGGGTTCAATAAGGTCATAACTTATTCAATAATGACCAATCATAGAAGGGTGTATCATTCAAAACATCAAAATCATATCCAAAATCAATAACATCAATAACAATCTCAGTTATTCAAATAAAAGTTCCATATTTATCATTTAGTCAAAATAGTTCAGAGTTTGGTAAGAAAACCGTATAGTTTCAAGAGTGTCTTACAAAATATTTTCCTAAGTCAAAAGGGAAGACAATATAGATATCAATGAAGGGTATCTATTTTCAAGTCATGAAAAAGTTCAAGCGTCAATTATCAAAGTCATAAAAGAGTCAATATTTATATCTATAATGAAAATCTAACTCAACATGGCATGAAAATACTCACAAAGCATCAGATATCGAAGTTGTAAAATAGTCGATATTTATATCTACAATGAAAATCTACCTCAACATGGTATGAAAATACTCACAAGGCATCAGATATCGAAGTCGTAAAATAGTCGATATTTATATCTATAATGAAAATCCACCTCAACATGGTATGAAAAACTCACCCGAAGTCCCAAAAGGTAATCTAAAAATCCTTCCTTAACGAGGGTCCCTATAATCACAATTCAAGATCTTGTTACTTTCTTGTTCAAAGTATCACATAATTTATCTGTCAATTTAGAGCCCTCTCTTTTCCAATTTACCTTCTCCCTATAGTTTCATTAAGTCTTAAGGACGCATTGGTCATTTTTTTAGTTTGCTACCGGGTCCTATTTTTTCCAAAAAGATGTCACTATTAGGTCTAAAGTGCCGAAGATAATTAGTTTAGGCTTTTCTAGATCTAAATTTTCGTATCCATAGTTTATTTTAAGCCTAGAGCATTTTTGTGATTTTATGTTTTTACGTGTCATATTTCTCGGTTTCTCATTTGCCAAAATGGACTCTACTGTTGAGTCCAGATTGCCCAAAATAGTCAAGATGGACTACCTTTTATATTCAATTGGCCCCGGGTATCATTTAGGGTAAAATGGTAATTTTATATTTCACGTGTCTATATTTTTGGGACTTAATTTTACAAATCAGACTCCGCTGTTGAGTTCGGAATGTCTAAAAACATTGGGTTACACTATTCTTTTATTTAATTTGGACTTCGTTTAACTAATTTTTGGCTTAGGGATATTTTGACAATTTTTCTAATTTAAAAAGGATTTTAAATTAATTTTTATTTAGTTTTCTGGGTAGTTTCATAATTAACTGAAAGTTGGGGGTCAAAATGAAATTTTAAGAAACTGTTAAGTAAACCGTCCGGTTCAGTCTCAATTCAATTGGACCGATTCGGTTTGGTCAAGAGTCAAAGGGTTCAATTCGATTTATTGCATCAGCATGACATCACTGTCACGTCATCAGTTACTTATTGAAACGACACCGTTCAACTTATTTCCAGGAATCACACAATGCCAATATGCCATGATTTCATCATGCAATAGTACAGTTCAAATGAAACATCACTTTCATAAACATATGCAACATAATTTAAATAATGCATCACAATTAGGATCAACAATAGCATTTAAATCACAAGATTTCATCCACAAATCTACGTGTCATGCTCGATCAATCTTAACACTTACGCAAATTCACATGTCACAATATCAACAATTCTTCTAAAACATAAATCACATATGATGACAATTCAAGAAGTAAATCACAATTCCCAAATAAGCTTAAAGAACACGGAAACATATAAATAATCAACTCAAAGAAACAATAACTCCTATGTGATCTTCTATCAGCAGATAAGCACAAGAATCATTCAATCAATATGCACATCAATCCTAATTTAATCCTATTCCTTACTTAGTAAAGTACCATACCTGATCGGGTTATCTCAACCCCACTAAGCTGTGTCCATTATGCAATCCAATCAACCATGTTAATCTTTAGTCCACGGTTCAGAAGTTGAAGAAAACACACTAGCAGGTTGATCGAGTCGGCCAACCATTTTAAATCCAGTGTCATCAGCTTCTTCAGCCTTCTTCCCTCAAGCAGATGATGATCTTGATAGATTCTGTCCCTTTATCATCCCATCCATCTTATCATCCCATCCATCTTATATTGAAGAACTTTCCCTTCCTCCAATTCATCATAGAAATCACAACATCTGATAGTCACAGGTTCCCAACCTCTATTGCTAGACAGCAGCTCTGCTGCTTCTATTAGCCTGCTCCAATTTCATCAAGTTCCTCACTTCAAGCCACAAGTCTGACATATCCCCAACTTGAATAGCAATGTCCCGATCTACACCTGAACTATCACCCAAAACCGTAACACCCATACACTGTCCAAACCACAAAATCGTAACAGCCACACAGCTGCAGGTATCTCACCGCTACTGCTTCTACAACTCTCCCATAACTGTTCAAAAATCGCAACGCAGCCACTATTATATTCCATGCATTGCTACCGCACCGTTGCATCTCACACACAAATATATTTACACAAATTCATGCTACAGCGCCGTCGCAACACACACACATATACATATAACCAACACAATCCATTCTTCTGTTCCACGCTGCTACACCTACTGCCAAACTCCATTCCAGGACTCGTCTCCACTGCAGCCATTATCGATGCACCATACTGCAGCCATCATCCACCTATTCTCAATTGGAAACGGCAATAGATGAAACCCCCAGACCAACATCACTACCAACATCAAATCGCGCCATCCACACGCAAATACATGCTACAAACCGCGACATCCACACACCCAATTTCGAGCCACAACAGTCACCGTTCACCAACTACACACACAACTCATCTTGAACTTGAATAAATCTGTGAATGAGCCAACAACCCAAAAACTAGAAAGAGAATCACCAGTTGCACCGCTACTGCCACTACTGCTGCCTCTATCAATTTCACGATACCCAAATCGAATCCAACCACTTCGCTGCAACCAATCCTCATTTTTAACAACAGAGACAGCCTGAACCTAAGATGGGGCAGAGCAGCAACGGAGAGAACCTGTTTCTACTTCAAGATCATCCAACAAAATCGCAACCCACACAACTGCCAAATGATTGTTGCCCAAACCTGGAACCTCCTCTGCACCACACAAGGTCCAACGATCACCTTCAAACACGGTCGGATCACAAATCCGACCTACTCACTCTCTTGCTCTGCGTCATACCCAAACAGCCACACACACAAAACCGCAACGCAAATCCCATTCTGTGAAGCCCCATATACAAATACATATATATATATATATATATCTACACACAAGCTTTACAACACAATAATTATATATATATGTATCTCTGCGCCGCTACCGGATTCGAACAACCCAACGGGTGGTACGGCAAGGCAATCCGGTTGTGAGATCGGCAAGAATTTCTCGACCTGAACCCTCTAGATCTCTGGCTCTCTAGATCTCTTGAGAGTCACTTCTCCCTCTGCCGACCGTCGCCCCTCTTCTTCTTTCTCTCTTTTTTCTCTTTTCTCTCTCTTTGTATATCCCCTCTTTCATTTTTCTCTTCCCACCGACTTAGAGACAACCCACACTTAACACACACCACACTACACATTACATATCCCAAGGTTGCCGACACCCACTTAATATCTTTTTTTTTTTTTTCACCTTACCATATTAAAAATTTATAAATATTTTATTCCACAAAATAATAGAAAATGCCAGTAAATTTGCTATAAAGTTGGGGCTCAATTTAATTATTTATTTACCAATATTAGGTCTCGTTCAGGTCCCATATTCTATTCTTATAATTAATGATTCGTATCAATCCCATGGATTTATTCTGGTACTTGGTTAACCGATTTAAATATTTTATTTTATTTTATTTTTTTCAAGTCTCTACATTATATCAGAGCCTAGGTTCGAATACCTAGGGGACAGTGGGAGAAGTTAGACTTTTAGTTTAGTTGGGTAAGTTTGAGTGGTATGTCTTAGGTACATGGGTTACACTGGTGTGCACGGGTATGGTTTATATTTGATTTCCCGATTGATTGAGGGTACGTGGTTGTTGGATATATTGGTTGACTGGAATTGGAAATGCCTATCTATGAGATAGACAGTATATTTTATGGGATGGGCCATGTGCCTAGTTGTTTGTAATATGGGTTGTGTACTTAGTTATCTATACGATAGGCGGTATGCCTAGTTATTTATGAGATAGGTTATAGATCTAGTTATCTACTTGGTTTGTTGTGTTCATTCATGTAGATGTATATTTTTATGATGGATTCTATGGTTGAGTGCTTATTTAGTAGGATAGGTATTAACTGTTGACTGTTATTTGTGGATCTTGTATGTGTATATACTAGGTTAGGAACCGATTTTCAGGGATTATAGTATTATGACTATGACATTTATACAGACCGGATTGGTCTCAGGTCTTGAGTTACAGTTGATGGATGGCGCCCCATCAGCCAGTAATAAAAGGAGTTGTGATCCATGAAGGGTTATTACCTAGCTATAAAAGTAAGAAATAATAAAAGACACATCAAACCTTAAAATGCTAAAATAAGGATTTGGACTTGTGAAGCCTTTTGTGTATAGATGGATACTTAGAGTGTTTATGTTTAAATTTTTAAAGATGTTCTTGTGTTAAACCCTGTTTGTGGAGAGATATATTGTTTTGGATAGTATTCACTGAGAGTTGAACATTTGTAAGTTAGTTGAACAATAGCAAGGTTTAAGTATGCATGTATTGCATTGTTTAGATAAAATCCTTCTTAGTAAAGGGCTATGTTAGAACTTTGTGTCGGTTGTTGAGTGTAACCAACGGGTAGGGATGGTTGACATTAGATATGTAAGTATTGATTAGGCAAGTGTGTCGTGGCATGTTATGGCCA
This sequence comes from Nyssa sinensis, assembly GCA_008638375.1. Taxonomy (NCBI): domain Eukaryota; kingdom Viridiplantae; phylum Streptophyta; class Magnoliopsida; order Cornales; family Nyssaceae; genus Nyssa; species Nyssa sinensis. Next base: position 25,126,935 of record CM018034.1, read on the forward strand.
GCCAGAGGTGGCAATTGGCTGCTGACAGGATTAACAGATTTGGCGAGGGTTGGGATACATTTATGGCCATGTGCAATGACCATTAATTCCTACAGACTGCCAGGATCGAGTTTAGGGAGGAGTTTGAGACACTTGTTCAGAGGGACCTTGTGGTGTCCTGGTCATCATTGAGGAATTTTCTTTTTTTTTTTTTTTTATTGTGTTGAGTTATTGAGATGGGTTGTGATGCCCGGATGGATTGAAAGGAAATTGGCAGTGATAGGCCAATGTGTTTTGAGGATTTCATTATGTGTTGTGCCATGTGGAGTGAGTCATTATGGATGGGATCGGAACCAGACCCTAGCAGGGAGTGTGGAGGCGCGGGCCGAGGGACCCTGCCTGCCCCTGAGTGGCTGAGCCGGAAGGGGGGAGGGAGAAGGTGATAAGTCGTCTCACATCGCCTGGCTGAGGGAAGGGGGAATGGTCCATTGGTAAGGCTGCACGTCTACAAGACACAATGCATTTTGCATCGATCTTTTATTTTTTTTGGGCGAGTGATGTATTTTATTTTAAATTTCGGGACGAAATTTCTTTAAGGGGGGAAGGATGTAGAGACTTGAAAAAAATAAAATAAAATATTTAAATCGGTTAACCAAGTGCCAGAATAAATCCATGGGATTGATACGAATCATTAATTATAAGAATAGAATATGGGACCTGAACGAGACCTAATATTGGTAAATAAATAATTAAATTGAGCCCCGACTTTATAGCAAATTTACTGGCATTTTCTATTATTTTGTGGAATAAAATATTTATAAATTTTTAATATGGTAAGGTTAAAAAAAAAAAAAGATATTAAGTGGGTGTCGGCAGCCTTGGGATATGTAGTGTGTGGTGTGTGTTAAGTGTGGGTTGTCTCTAAGTCGGTGGGAAGAGAAAAATGAAAGAGGGGATATACAGAGAAAGAAAAAAGAGAGAAAGAAGAAGAGAGAAGAAGAGGGGCGACGGTCGGCAGAGGGAGAAGTGACTCTCGAGAGATCTAGAGAGCGAGAGATCTAGAGGGTTCAGGTCGAGAAATTCTTGCCGATCTCACAACCGGATTGCCTTGCCGTACCACCCGTTGGGTTGCTCGAATCCGGTAGCGGCACAGAGATACATATATATATATATATAATTATTGTGTTGTGAAGCTTGTGTGTAGATATATATATATATATATATATGTATCTGTATATGGGGCTTCACAGAATGGGATTTGCGTTGCGGTTTTGTGTGTGTGGCTGTTTGGGTTTGACGCAGAGCAGGAGAGTGAGCAGGTCAGATTTGTGATCTAGCCATGTTTGAAGGTGATCGTTGGACCTTATGTGGTGCAGAGGAGGTTCCAGGTTTGGGCAATAATCATTTGGCAGTTGTGTAGGTTGCGATTTTGTTGGATGATCTTGAAGTGGAAACAGGTTCTCTCCTTTGCTGCTCTGCCCCATCTTAGGTTCAGGCTGTCTCTGTTGTTAAAAATGAGGATTGGTTGCAGCGAAGTGGTTGGATTCGATTTAGGTATCGTGAAATTGACAGAGGCAGCAGTAGTGGCAGTAGCGGTGCAACAGGTGATTATCTTTCTAGTTTTTGGGTTGTTGGCTCATTCACAGATTTATTCAAGTTCAAGATGAGTTGTGTGTGTAGTTGGTGAACGGTGACTGTTGTGGTTCGAAATTGGGTGTGTGATGTCGCGGTTTGTGGCATGTATTTGCGTGTGGATGGCGCGATTTGATGTTGGTCTGGGGGTTTCATCTATTGCCGTTTCCAATTAAGAATAGGTGGATGATGGCTGCAGTGTGGTGCATCGATGATGGTTGTAGTGGAGATGAGTCCTGGAATGGAGTTTGGCAGTAGGTGTAGCAGCGTGGAACAGGAGAATGGATTGTGTTGGTTGTATGTATATGTGTGTGTGTTGCGACGGTGCTGTAGCAGGAATTTGTGTAAATATATTTGTGTGTGAGATGCAACGGTGCGGTAGCAATGCATGGAATAGAATAATAGCTGTGTTGCAATTTTTGAACAGTTATGGGAGAGTTGTAGAAGCAGTAGCGGTGAGATACCTACAGCTGTGTGGCTGTTACAGTTTTGTGGTTTGGACAGTGTATGGGTGTTACGGTTTTGGGTGATAGTTCAGGTGTAGATCGGGACATTGCGATTCAAGTTGGGGATATGTCAGACTTATGGCTTGAAGTGAGGAACTTGATGAAATTGGAGCAGGCTAATAGAAGCAGCAGAGCTGCTGTCCAGCGATGGAGGTTGGGAACCTGTGACTGTTAGATGTTGTGATTTCTATGATGAATTGGAGGAAGGGAAAGTTCTTCAATATAAGATGGATGGGATGATAAGATGGATGGGATGATAAAGGGACAAAATCTGTCAGGATCATCATCTGCTTGAGGGAAAAAGGCTGAAGAAGCTGATGACACTGGATTTAAAATGGTTGGCCGACTCGATCAACCTGCCAGTGTGTTTTCTTCAACTTCTGAACCGTGGACTAAAGATTAACATGGTTGATTGGATTGCATAGTGGACACAGCTTAGTGGGGTTGAGATAACCCAATCAGGTATGGTACTTTACTAAGTAAGGAATAGGATTAAATTAGGATTGATGTGCATATTGATTAAATGATTCTTGTGCTTATCTGCTGTTAGAAGATCACATAGGAATTATTGTTTCTTTGAGTTGATTATTTATATGTTTCCGTGTTCTTTAAGCTTATTTGGGAATTGTGATTTACTTCTTGAATTGTCATCATATGTGATTTATGTTTTAGAAGGATTGTTGATATTGTGACATGTGAATTTGAGTAAGTGTTGAGATTGATCGAGCATGACACGTAGATTTGTGGATGAAATCTTGTGATTTAAATGCTATTGTTGATCCTAATTGTGATGCATTATTTAAAGTATGTTGCATATGTTTATGAAAGTGATGTTTCATTTGAACTGTACTATTGCATGATGAAATCATGGCATATTGGCATTGTGTGATTCCTTGAAAGCATAGTGTGGGTCAGCACGAGGTGCTATGCATTATGAGGGCGTAGGTCCTGTGGTGAAAAACCCAAGTTCTGGCCAACATCAGTACCCACGGGCTGACGGGGGCGGACCGTGAAGTGGGACATAGATGACATAGAGTTGCATGTGTGCGTCACGTATATTGATATCGCATTGTAGAAACTCTTGAATGTGATATTGATTTTGTATGGATGCATTATATAAATTGCCATCACATCATATGAATGATTAGGGAGGCATGTAGATATACATGTACACTTGCACATGCCACGTCTTAATTTTGTTCCTTGCATTAGTATTGTACCATACAAGCATGTTGGCGTTGACCCATTCGTGGGCACAGGTTTCAAATAAAGCTCCTGGTACGCGGGACTTGATGAAGTCTTAAAGAAAGGAGAGGAAATAAATTTGGAAGAATATTTGGGCCCTTTGGGCATATTTTGGTATTATAAAAGATTGGTGTGTTTCTGAAAAGAATGGAAATGGTATTGTATATTGTAACAAATATGAAATTTGTGATCTTTTAGTTTAAGTGTAGGAGTAGATGTGATGGATTGTATAATTAGGCGATGTATATTTAACTTTGATAAGATTGTGGCCATCGAGTAAGGATGGATTGTGATGTGTTTGTATTTATATGATGTATTGTGATTATCAAGAGGAAAAAGGCTAGAAAAACAAAAGAGGTTCTGCCGAAATTTTTTTTAAAACAAGAATGTATGTAAGCTCGTATCTATATTAGTTAAATCGTTATGTATTTATTTACTCGTTTATTTTATTTTCTTCCTTTCTTTCATTGAGTCGCGTCCCCGGGTTCGGTCGGGAATTCGAGGTGTGACATTTGGGGTCTTTCAGACCAGGTTCGTGCTCTAAAGGCATTGTAAATTAGCAATGAATGGTACGCAGGCATGCTACATTGTCAAAACATAAAACTAATACAAAAATCTTAGAGAGAGAAAGTTTGGCTTTATGTTTTTATTACCTTCACAGTGGCTCCAAGGTCTCTATTTCTCCCCTCAGGCTGCCATGCATGTAGGTACAGGGCTCCTCTCTTTCTTCCCTTTCATTTTTTCCTTCTTCCACTCTTTCTCTCTACAGAGCTCTCTCTCTCTCTCTCTCTATTTCTCTCTCTACCCAAACCCTACACACTCTCACTCATGTGGTTGTTTAGCCATGCACACAACACACACACACACACACACACTCATATAGGTCAGTCCTTTAGGCTTTCCCTCACGCAACCCACACCCTAGGTCAAAAACCTATCATGGTGTCATATATATATATGTATATATGTATATATATATGGCTACATGAAATATGATTGGTGGATGTGGTGGTCCAATGAGAGGCTACCACCCCATTTTTGAGCATTCAACATTTGGAGCATTACATGACGTATATGCATATCTTATATATATTATAGTATAAAAGTGCTTGTGGCCAAGTGGTAATCTTTTGCGAATAAGTTTCTTGCCTATTTTGGGTCAAGGGTTCAAATCTCATGGGTTGCACTTCTTGGTTCAAATTTTCCTATTTTTCCTTATGCCTCGTTTGGGAATTTAATTATGTGTTCTATTTTATTTTCTTTTAATTTAATTTAATTAATTTATTTATTTTTATCTATTTATTTATTTATTTTATTATTATTATTTTTTTTTATATCAAGGTTTAATTTTTCGTAACTTCTTATTTTGCTTTCGTCAAATTTCTAATATCAAATTAGTAACTTAATTTTCCGGTAAATGGGCCGGGGTGTTACAGTTATGGTCCGTTACATACCCCGTAAAATGCGTTACAGGCAGCAACAACAAAGAATCAGTCAATAGTGAAAGAAAAAGGTAGATTCTTGGCAGGTTCAGGCAGAATTCAGAGAATAGAGACAGAGATATTGACTAAAGCAACTGAAAATCTTAATTTAAAGTGAAAGAAAGTAAAGAAAAGTCTGGAACTGAAGTGAAGTTTGAACTGACCTGTTCGGCTATTCCGTGTCTCTCTTCTAGGTTGAAGAACTTTTCCTTTATTCTCTCATTCAACCTTTCGATAGGCTTTTGAAGACACCAATCGTGGAAAAAAATTGATTGCTTCCGGTAAAGCTTTCGATTTGGACTTGTGCAACTTCTGATCAGGCCAAAGGTATGTTAAATCTTCTTCAATCTTCTATTCTGTTTTTTTTCTTTCCTTGGTGTTTATCGGAAGTCGTTGGTAGCCGTCGATCGTCGTCTTCATTGGTGGTCGGTAGTTGACTTGGCTTGGGAATGGGTCGTTGCAAAACTTGCAACTCGTAGACTCTCACGGCCTCACCCTCCCCTTTTTTTTTTTCAACTTTTTGTTTTTGCGCAGGGACCTTCTAGGTCGTTTATGTATTTTTTTTTTTCTTGCATAGCTTCTAGAATAGTTTGTAGTATGTTTCTTTTTTTTTCTTTCTTTGGAATTTGTTTCCCTTACCCGTGATTGGCTGGGAAGTGGGAATAGAGAGGCTGAGTTTGGATTTTTTATTTTAAATTATGTTTTATAATTTTTTCCTAAAAATTTACCTATTTATTGTCACATTTTTTTCCTCTTTTTAATTTATTCACAACAAACTTAATTTTTTTTAAAATATTACCTGTGAAAAAAATAAAAAAAAATTATATTGACAAATAATTAGTAACTAATAATTATCGACTAGCAGAAAAATATAACATATCAATGACTAAAAAAATTAACAATTTATAATGTTTAATTTATTTATTAACAATAAAATTATTAAATTCATAGATTTATTTTTTTAAATTACGTTTTATAATTTTTTCCTAAAAATCTACCTATTTATTGTCACTTTTTTTTTTTCCTCTTTCTTAATTTATTAGCAACAAGCTTAATTGTTTTAAAAAAATTACAGATCAAGAAAATAAAAAAAAAATTATATTGACAAATAATTAGTAACTAATAATTATTGACTATCAGAAAAATATAACATATCAATGACTAAAAAAATTAACAATTTGTAATGTTTAATTTATTTATTAACAATAAAATTATTAAATTCATGGATTTATTTTTTTAAATTTTGTTTTATCATGTTTTCCTAAAAATCTACTTGTTTATTGTCATTTGTCTTCCTCTTTTTTAATTTATTAGCAACAAACTTAATGTTTTTAAAAATATTACCTATCAAAAAAAGAAAAAAAAATTATATTGACAAATAATTAGTAACTAATAATTATTGACTACCAGAAAAATACAACATATCAATGACTAAAAAAATTAATAATTTTTAATTTTTAATTTATTTATTAACAATAAAATTATTAAATTAATGGATTTATTTTTTTAAATTATGTTTTATAATTTTTTCCTAAAAATCTATCTATTTATTGTTACTTTGTTTTTCCTTTTCTTTAACTTATTAGCAACAAACTTAATTTTCTTAAAAAGCTACCTATCAAAAAAATATATATATTATATTGAAAAATAATTAGTAACTAGTAATTATTGACTAACAGAAAAATATAACATATCAATGACTAAAAAAATTAACAATTTGTAATGTTTAATTTATTTATTAACAATAAAATTATTAAATTCATGGATTTGTTTTTTAAAATTATGTTTTATATTTTTTTCCTAAAAATCTACATTTTTATTGTCACTTTTGTTTCCCTCTTTTTTTAATTTATTAGCAACAAACTTAATTTTTTAGAAACAATTACCTATCAAAAAAATTTTAAAAAAACTATATTGACAAATAATTAGTAACTAATAATTATTGACTAGTAAAAAAATACAACATATTAATAACTAAAAAAAGTAACAATTTGTAATGTTTAATTTATTTATTAACAATAAAATTATTAAATTCATCGATTTATTTTTTTAAATTATGTTTTATCTTTGTCTCCTAAAAATATACCTGTTTATTGTCATTTTTTACTCTCGTTTTAATTTATTAGCAGGAAACTTAATTTTTTTAAAAATATTACCTATCAAAAAAATAAAAAAATATATATTGACAAATAATTAGTAACTAATAATTATTGACTAGCAGAAAAATACAACATATCAATGACTAAAATAATTAAAAATTTGTAATGTTTAATTTATTTGTTAACAACAAAATTATTAAATTCATGGATGTATTTTTTTAAATTATATTTTATAATGTTTTCCTAAAAATCTGCATATTTATTGTCATTTTTTCCTCTTCTTTAACTCATTAGGAACAAACTTAATTTTCTTAAAAAAAACTACCTATCAAAAAAAAAAATTATATTGAAAAATAATTAGTAACTAATAATTATTGACTAGCAGAAAAATACAACATATCAATGACTAAAAAAATTAACAATTTGTAATGTTCAATTTATTTATTAACAATAAAAGTATTAAATTCATGGATTTATTTTTTTAAATTATGTTTTATAATTTTTTCCTAAAAATCTACCTGTTTATTGTCACTTTTGTTTCCCTCTTTTTTTAATTTATTAGCAACAAACTTAATTTTTTTAAAACAATTACTTATCAAAAAAAAATTATATTGACAAATAATTATTGACTAGCAGAAAAATACAAATAAAAAAATTAACAATTTTTAATTTATTTATTAACAATAAAATTATTATATTCATGGGTTTATTTTTTTATCTTATGTTTTATAATTTTTTTTTCTAAAAATCTACCTGTTTATTGTCACTTGTTTTCCCTTTTTTTTTTTTTAATTTATTAGCAACAAACTTAATTTGTTTAAAACAATTAACTATCAAAAAAACAAAAAAAAAAATTATATTGACAAATAATCAGTAACTAATAATTATTGACTAACAGAAAAATATAACATGTCAATTACTAAAAAAATTAATAATTTGTAATGTTTAATTTATTTATTAACAATAAAATTATTAAATTCATGGATTTTTATATTTTAGTTGTTTTTAAGATTTTCTTTCAGTTTTTTTATTTATATGTTGTTTTTATTATTAAATGTGTTGTTTTTTAAATTAGTTTTTATTTTTTAGTATTCTTATATGTTATATTAATTGATTGCATAAATCATAATTATTTTTCTTTAAAATTCAGAATTGTTATTGATTAAAATGGCACATGGCGGTGGTGGTGAGCCTTCTGGTACTAATTGTGATAAGGGAAAAGGAATTCAAGGTGGAGGTGGAGGTGATGCTACAACTCCTAGTACTGACATTGGATGGTAATTTACCACTCCATTTCCAGATAACAGGCACAAGTTGACATGTAAATTATGTGGAAGAATTGCCACTGGGGAATAACTAAACTGAAGCAACACTTGGCGCATGCAAGAGGGCAAGTTGCACCATGTCCTGATGTCTATCGAGAAATAAGAGAAGAAATGATGAAGTATCTCAAGGGTTACAAAGAGAAACAGATTGAGAAAAGAAAACAAAGAGATGAAGTTGAAAAACATATAAGACAATCTCAGATAGATGATTATGAGTTTGAGGGAGAAGTTATCTCTTCTAGTGATGATTCTGATCTAGAAATAATAGTTACACGACAGGCAAGTTTAAGTGAACATCATATGTGGGAGGAGTGACAAAGATTTAGATCACATGCTAAGGGTTAATTTGATGTTAGGGGTAGTAGTGGTGGTGGTGGCAGGCCTAAGGTTATGGGTCGACTTGCTACTATTCGTGAGTCTAAAGGCAGTGGTCGCCAATGGATTGATCCAAATAGTCCATAATTATAATAAAGTTCATACCAGTCTGGTTTTGCAAGATATCATTTCATGATGCATTTCTTAACAATGGAAGGAAATAGGTAAGTATCACATGCCAACATTTTTATAGCGTATGCCCCTAAAGGTTAATATTGTCACCTTGATGACCATTTATGTAATTTAGAGCTCTGGGCTTACATAGCCCCTTTCAGATTCTAGACCCCCAGTGAAGTCCTTGCCTTATTGGCCAAGTAATGGCCTACCAGTTCTTATCCCTCGGCAGGGTCTGTAAGGCAAGTTCTACTAAAAACGTGTTTGCAAAATATTCATGGCTATCCAATCTCAAAAACATTTAATTTATGAAGCACAGACACTATTTTTGGCTCACTTATCCGTGTTGGACACCGACACTCTCGGACACTTCGCTGACACATGTCCAGATACTTGAATCATGGATATTGATAATTAAATGAAGAAGTTCTTTAATTTTTATTTAATGGCTTTGTTATTTTAATATCTTAATAATATTTTTTTCAATTTATGTGTTTTTATACCAATTTTAATTGAAATAACAATAGATTTTTGTAATAACCCGAAATTTTTTTTTTATATATATAAAATTTTCGTGGTTATTTATTTTATTATTAGAATTATTATTGTTATTATTATTATTATCATTATTGTTATTAATGTTATTGTTATGACATGAATGTAATGTGTGTATTGTGTGTGTATAATTATATGTGTGTATGATGTATATGCATTCATATATAATATATATACATATTTAAAAATCTGAAATTTGGAGAATATATATATATATATATATATGTATATATATATATATACATATATCAGTGCACAGTGCACTATGTGTGATGTGTGTGCCGTGTGTGTGTGTGTGTATTGAGTGTTGCACACTCAAGAGAGCATGACTTGAGGTTGTGTGTGGCAGTGGGTGTGTAAGGGTTAGGTGGGTGCATGAGTGGGATTCTGTGTATGTATACGTGAGTGAAGAGAGTGGGGAGGAGCAGATCTGTCGTGAGGGTTAGAGAGAGAAAAAGAGAAATATAGAGAGAGAAAGTGAAGATCGTGAAGTGAAGAAAGGAGGAAGGAGAAGGAGGAGAAATTGCAGGTAACCTTGGCCACCCTAGACACACCAGAGGAGAGCTAGAAACCAACTAAAGGGAGAGAGGACTTCACTGTCAAGGTAAAGATCCGAAACCCATTTTCTTTCTCTCTCTAGAAAATCTCCCTTATGTATATTCGGTGTTGTGATGTGTTAATTAGATTAAATTCTTAAGTCTTGTAGCATATGGAAAATGGAATAAAATGCAAAAGAAACCAACCAAAATGGGTGAGAAATGAGAGAGAAAAAGGGAGTAGCAGGTCACGGCCATGGGGGGTAGATCTTGATATTTTATGTGTGAAACATTGTCTACATGATGGGCAAATAACCTCCTAAGGTGCAGGAACCATTTGGAGTTTGAATTAATCAAAACCAGTGAGGGAAAATAGAGAAAAGTGAGTTGGCCGGAGATTTGACGGAGAGGTTGACCCTCTATTTCGTGAAAATCTAATGGGTTGAGTCCAAAACCGACCCTAGATATGAAACCTACACGAAAAATGGAAGAAAACCATGTTTTTAAAACTTGAAAAGTCCACCAGAAAATGGTCGCCGGCGCCAGAGAAGGCGCCGGAACCCTACTGGCCCATCGCCAGAAAATCGGGGACGAAGGGGGGGCTGATTCGGGCTTGGGTCGGGTCGGGTTGGGCTTGGGCCGGTCCGCCCCTGCCACGTGTCATCCTGATGTTTTAAATTAAAAGCTAAATTGGGAATGTTTGGTTGTGGACTTAAGAAATTGAAAATCTGAATTAAATAAGAACAGGGATATCTTATCCCTGTTTTAGGTTGATCCTTGTTTGGTTGTCCGAATTAGGAATAGAAGAATTAGAATTTACAATTTTGCCCCTGAACTTTTTGAAAATTGAAAATTGATCCAGAACTTTCGGGAATTGCACTTTGACCCCTAAACTTATGAGAAATTATGAATTGACCCACCAGAATTAAATATTAATAAAATAATAATTAGATTAATTAATTAAATTAATTAATTTAATTATTGAAATACTCTAAAATAACCCGGAGTCCAAATGAGACAAGTCATTAGTGTATTTTGACTATATCGGCCATTCTGAGGCCAATGGTGAGGTCCATTTTACGAGACGGGGTCCCCAAAAATAAAAGACCCGTAGTAACCTTTAAAATTACCAAAATGCCCCTGAATTGAAACGCAGTCAAACGAACTCCAAATTAAGTAAACAAATAGTGAAACTTTATTATCTCGAGCATTCTGGACTCAAACATGGAGTCCGATTTGTGAAAAGAGGTCTCAAAGTGTAAGGACCCGTGAAAGGTGCAAAATGACTGTTTTGCCCTTTTGAACCCAGATGTCCAAATTGAGTTCTACGAAAGTCTAAACTTATTTTTTTCGACATTCCAGACTCAATAGTAGAGTCTAATTTAGCAAAATAGAAACTTATAAAATAAAGACATAAAAATTTGTTGAATAACATCATTCAGGAAACAAATGAACTGAGTCACATGTTATAATTTTAGGGACACGAAAGGGCAAGGAGAAGGTGATCTTATTCTCACAGTGATCCTACTAAACTACGAGTACACCTTCCTGAGTTGAGATCGATTATCAGGTACGATATATTGTGCTAAGTAAGAAATAGAATTGAGATTAGGAATACTTGTTCTGCTGCCTTGATTGTTCACATGTTTGCTTGATTGTTCACATGCTTATGTGCTTCATGCTATCTTGCTGTAAGTTGCGTGATGACATGAATAATGATTGTATGTATATCGCATGTGTTAGTGAAGTGTGTGAATTATATGCTTTGAGAATTGTTGACATTATGAGATATGTATTTGAAAGCATGCTTCATGTATGAATGAGATTCATCATTGAGATTATATTGTGGCATGAACGAATCAAAGCATCTTGGCATAGTGTGATTCCTTATGCATGGCGTGAGTTGAGCACTTGGTGCTTTGCATTATGAGGGTGCAGATCCAGTGGTGAAAAACCCAAAATCGGCCATTAGGTACTCGCAAGCCTGACGGGTTTCGGACCGTGAAGCGAGACATAGTCGGCGGTACTCATGCCAACGGGGAAGGGCCGTATCATGAGACATGAGTGGGCATAGAGTTGCATGGGTGTGTCACGCATACTGCTCATATACTGTATACTGTTCATGTACTGTTATCATGATATCGAATGCCATATAGAAATAACTGTACACTTGCACATGCCACGCCTTTAGTTTTATTTCTTGCATTAGTATTATATTGTACCAGCATGTTGAGCTGACCCCTTTAGTGGGGCAAACATTTCAGATGATGTCCCAGCTGTACGAGACATAGAGACGGTCTGATTGGGGATTATGTTGGGCCCAAGGGGCGCTTTTGATATTGTGCAAGGGCATAAGCCCGAGACTGTATTTTATTTTGTATGTTGTGAACAAATGGACCAGACCTTATGTATGTATCAAAACAGCATGTAGAATGTATGAGATCGTCCTTAATTATCTTTTTTTCCTTTATTATTGTATTTCTTTTTGTCTCGTTACTCACACCTCGGGTTCGCTGGAATTCGGGGCGTGACAATTTTTATTATACAATCATATAAAAAACATAAAAAATATATTTATTCAACGTGTCTTTAATGTATTCGTGTCCTACTTTTTAGAAAAATAACATGTTCGTGTGTCCGTGTCATATTGTATCCGTATCTCGTGTCCGTATTTGTGCTTTTTAGCATTTAAGAATAATTAAAACATGATGTTTAAACTTTTAACATAATAGCCAAAATTCATTTCAATGATAAAGCATAGCATGCAATGTGAAAAGACAGTGAAGAACTAAAATTAAATTAGAAGCTTCCATTCCAGGGTTCAAGGTTACTCCCAGATTATACTTATTCTTCGGCTACCCGGTAACTACTACTGCATTCTTGGTCATTGGGTGACTTGAATTCCTACAAGTTATTGCCTACACTCTCCTATCTAGTGGCCAGCCTTTTTGCGGCCCTCTCCATCATCTATCGACCTTTTGGGATGATGGAGGTCCTAATGATAAAAAGGTTCCAACTTAGTACTTCCACTCTCCAGGCAGTCCTTATCTTCATTTTTTCTACCTCTTTTATCCATGCTTGGTCATCCATAACTTATTCCTTAATTGGTTGGCTCGATTCACAAGTTTCTGAACCTTACGACAGTAATCAATATCCATTAATTATTGTTTTAAAAACACAATTCTTAAGGACTTATACTTTATGAGCCTTAGTTTCTCAAACAAACTCCACCACTAGGTTTAGAATATCTAATAATACTTAAGTACAAAGTTTCATAATTTTTGGAGTTCATCTGATTACCTAAATAAGATTGTAAAGTTTCGTAGAAAAGGTCCCTCAATCTTCGTTTATATTTTAAATTTTAAAAAATTTGTTTGCTAAAACGAACCACACCATTGGGTCCACTACACTAAAAAGCATAATTTAGCCTTTTCCAGATCTTAATTTGGTTATACGTAGTATTAATTATGCTATATTCATTTTCTAGGGGCGTAGATGTCATTTTGCATTTGATTAAGGGCAAAATGGTCATTTTGACACTCCTAGAGGCATTTATGTAATTTACCAAAAATTCAAGGCTAAGTTATAATTATCAAAATTTATTATTTTATTGTTTTAATTATTTTTCTAATTTAAAAGGGTATTTCTAGAAATAATTTTAATATTATTTGGCTCCTAAATAATTAATTCAAACCCTTGGGGTCAATTCATAATTTTAGAAACTTAAAATATATTTTTCTAATTTAGAGGGGCCTTTTTGAATTTTAAAGTTTGTGAGTTGGGCCACTATGAAGTTTTCCCTAAACTTTCGGGTAGAATTTTTAATTAAATAAACTTCATTTGGGACCTTGGATAGCCAAACAACAGCTACGATTTCAAATCAAGGATAAGATATCCTTGTTCCGCCTAGGGTTATCGAATCCAGTGGCTATCCATGCAGCCAAATACTCCCTATTAAATTTTTAAAACATTTTAAAACCATCCTAAACGGCATAGTTTTGATTAACCATTACTGCGCTTAGGTGGGTTCCGACCTGGATCTGATGACCCGTTACTGTTCATCGTCTTCCCCAAGATAATGAATAGTAACTGTAGACCCTAAAAATTCCTAACTTCAATTTCGTGCGTTTTGTGCTGCGATCTTCCTCTGTTTTCAACAAATATGAGTTTCTGGAAGCTAATCAAGAGCTTTGGTGTTGATTTAGGAGATTAAAACAGTCTCAAGGTCTCTATTTAGAGTTCGATAATCAAACCTGCAACTCCAGCGTACAGGTTCATAATTTAACCTTTTTGCCTTGGGTTTGGTCTGTCGTGATCCTAGGGTTATGGGGATTCATACCTCGATCAAGAAATCAAGTTTAGTGTTCGATTTGTGAGGGTTGATTTCAATGGTGGGTTATGTGTTACTTTACTATTTTTTGGTGGTTTAACTCGTAAAGAAGTGATCTAGCATGTATAGAAGTTACTAGAAATCGAAATAGATTAGGGAGGGTTCAATTTCTAACTTGTTTGAGAGATTTTCTGACTTTCTCTCTCTAGAACTTCTCTCTCGATTTTCTCTCTCTTCCAACTACAATGCTTCTGCTCCTTCTCTTAGGTTCAGTTGATGGACCTCCTCTTTTTCTTCAGACAGCTCGTGCATGGATGAGTCATTCCCTTTTTCTTCTTTTTCTTCTTCTTTCTCTATGGCAGACGCACTGCTCAAAGTGTAGCGTTTGAATCCTTATGATTCCCTTCTTTTATGCATGGTCTGAAATAACATGATTCGCTACATGTTTATGTGATTGGTAGGAAGGGAGGTAAACTAGGGTAGTGATACCTCATCTTTTTTTTTTTTTTTTTTGAATTTCCTTGTAGTCTTCTACTTTAAGTATATTTTTCTAAGGCCATCATAATAGAAAAGTGTTAGTTGCCTAGTTGTTTCCCCTTTGAGTGTTAGTTGTTCATTTTGTTCAAGATGTTGGGTTCAATCCTTGGCCAACCCCTTGTTGGCCTTACTTTTCTTTATTTTCATTTTTCTTTTGTTAGGGTCTCTTAGTCTCTTTTAAAGAGAACTTATTTGTTTAGTCACTATTTGGAACTAAGGTGTGTAAAACATGGTTATTATTTACTAATACCTCTTGATTCTTATTCGAATTCCTTTTTTGATAATTTGTATATTGACACACCATCTTGCACTTAAGTTAAGTTGTGGCTAACGTTCGAAATACTACCAAAAGATCCCCTTTTTCATTGTTAATATTCATTACAATTCCTTAACCATCTATTAACCAGGTTGGGGTGTTACAAAAATCATGTGTCTTGGACTGAAAATTTACTTTTGCACAAATATTGCTTTGTCTCACAGGATAAATTTGCTAACTTTTATGTAATAAAGCCTCGAAATAAAAGTAGACATGGCCTTATTTTCATTCATTTTCCTTTATTCTCTTTGTAGATAGTTTCATTAATTTCTAATTAAAAAGAGCATATATATATACAGAGGCCCAAACAAGCAAGACAAATCACAAGCAAGCAAATTAACAAAGCTAAAAGTTACAACAACAAAAAAAACAAAGTTAAATCCGGGACTAGGGAAAAAAAAAAAACCTTAATTTTCACTTTAAGATTGTTTTCAACTTATTTACCAATCTAGAGCTATTTTGAAAATGTCTTTTGAAAAAACATTTTGCGTGTCAAAATTTGTTTTTTGAAATGACAATTTGATAAGTTTTAAAAATCAAATTTACATTGAAAACGTCTTTTCAAAAAAATCTTTCAAAAGCATCTTTCCAAAAGACATTTTTAAAAGTATAAAAAAAAAAAATAGGTTACAGCATCTGCTCTCTATATAACCAAAAAAACCTATAACCTGGTTGTATATACTACAAAAGACGCCATTCAAATCATCTTTTCGAAAGACGTTTTTAAAAGCATCTTTTGAAAAGACATTTTTGAAAGTGTCTTTTCAAAAGATGTTTTTGAAAAACTATTAAGAAAAAGAATTTTAGGTTGCAGCATTTGCTCTTTGTAACAAAAAAAAACCTATAACTGCATGTATCCAAAAAATACTGTAACTTGTATTTTACAAAGAAACTTGCAACTTGTATTTTTCAAAACTCTAACACCCAACTATATAATCACAAGGCAACAAACATCATCCACATAACTCTTTGCTCATCATCCACACAAAATAACTCTACAACTTGCTCACTACAAGCACAGGCACACAACTGCTCCATAATCATCAATAATGCACTGTTAAATCTTGGAACCTGCCTCTTGCAACTTACTCATTACAATAAAAAAGTGGGCAATGGTTGTTAAAACCCAAAGAATGCAAAAATCTGTAAAAGCAAACACTACCACACTATCCATCCATCCACCTACCAACCAACATTCAACCACTACAATCACAAACACAAAACTGCTCCATCATAAAC
This sequence comes from Nyssa sinensis, assembly GCA_008638375.1. Classification (NCBI taxonomy): domain Eukaryota; kingdom Viridiplantae; phylum Streptophyta; class Magnoliopsida; order Cornales; family Nyssaceae; genus Nyssa; species Nyssa sinensis. The sequence goes on from CM018034.1 coordinate 25,143,203, forward strand.
TTGCTCTATCCATTTAACTAATTACACAAACCTAAACCAACCAAACAACAATCATCCATCACCAAAAGCAATTCACTAATTGAAAAAATATTTTTACACTATGTATTTTCTACCATTAAACACGAGTTGTCTTTTAAAAAAAAAAAGAATATTGTGATCCACAGTATTTTCAAGTTTCTTGACAAAATGAAAGAAAAAGAGAAAATTAAAGTGCATAATGGCATCCAATAAAAATAAAAACAATAAGGATATATACCTGATCATCTAAGTCCCACATGGAGGTGCCCTCTTTTGACGCCTAGGGACTTTTTTGTGGGCCACGATGAGACTCAGGTTGCTGCTCGAGTTGTGTGACTTGAGAGACACCACCAACTGTTGTTTGACCGCGTGTATGTTGTGTATGTGGACGTCGTGGTATGGCAACAGGATCAAATCCCCAACCTATTACATATTCTCCTTTACCCATATGACCAGTATCATCCACATCATGTTGAAGCACTATCAATCCCTCAATGGGCATATCATCATCATATATAAATGGCATAGAGAGGTCAATGGGAGAGGTACACTGTGGTAGTGTAACAGTTGTTGTGCCAAATGCATAATAATCATTGAAGGGCATTCTAATAGATGAGGATGGAGCTACCAATAATGATGAAGAGGTAGCCGGAGCGGAAATTGTCACGACTCGCAACCCACCTTTTGCGGATTAGCGGACCGCAACCATCCAACCTAGCCCTTTCGCCGAACCGAACATTGATCATCCTGTTACACTATCATCAGTGTCACTAACATGTAACCACATACATCGTCATATATAAACATAATGGAAGACAATAAAGGAGAATGGATAAATGTATATATCATTCTGCTAATACAAAAATACAGCCTGTAAAATTTCTAATACATCATCTCGTCCCCAAGACGTGAATACACGAGAGTGTTACAAGACTGTACTACTATTACCATTACTTGCCAAAAATGTCCAAATTTGAGCCACGAACTCTTACGGTCTGCCCTCCGAGTCAGTCCTAGAAATCAAGCATGTAAGTTTGATGTGAGCTAAACTAAGCTCAATAAGTAAGTCTCCTATTCTGCCATGTGTACAAGATCTAGAAAGAAACTAAATAATCCAACAACAAGGATATGATATCCAGTCAATATCATATAACAATCATAGCTCATCAATGAATATCAAATGATCAGGAATACAGATGATGATCAAAGCACATCTAGTCTGAAAGACAATATCATATGCTACAGGCAAATGTTGTCAGATATATGATCATACTAAGTACTCAAATAAAGTTCTGCAACTGCCTGATCATTCATACAAGAACATGATCATACTATGAATCTCAATAAACAGATAGTGATGTCATACTGGTGGATGTAATAAACTACGGGGCCCGACATACCCCTAGGTGCGTAAAGCACTGAGCTCAGTAATGTAAACTACGTCCTCCAGGGCTGGTGTCAGGCACTATGCCTTGACATAGTCATGATGGAAACTGGTCCCCGTACACGATTCGTACTACGCATCCAGATGGAGTTTGTGACTGAGCACAAATTCGGCATTGATAAATATCAAGATCATGCTATCTCCACGGAAGAGAATGTTACCAGGTTGCCGAGAACAACATTTGGCCCCTCTTGGCCCTACGTATAGGTGTACAGAATAGTCCTTTGCACAAATATACAGGAATACATGATCAAGATATAGCATCATTAATAAATATAAGAACTTAAGAGCAAGATACAATATCATCACTAAGCTATTCCACTGATAGACAATATCACATAATTGGAATCGTAAAGAATCTGATACGATAAGTTAACAACTAAGAGTACAAGTCGTATAGAAAGAACTGTGACATGGTTGAGAGTGTACTACATGTAGAGACCAAAGGTTACTTACCTTTTACTATTCCTTGAAAATCAAGCTATTCCTTTTCTTTTCGACGCTCTTATCATTCAAAAAATACAACTCAGTTTGTTGCCATAATCAGTTTATGCAATGTATTCAAATATATCAATCATGGCTATAATTATTTTATTTGCTAATTTGGACATCTTCATTGTGTCCGAAACATCGAATAAAATTAGTTTAGGCTTTTACGGATCTTAATTTGGACTCTTGGACTGAAAATGGCAAAATGGCTATTTTGTACTTTTATGTCTCTTTTATTGCCAGGACCTGTTTTCATAATTTTGACTTTACCATTGGGTTCAGAATGCCTGAGATAATAAAAATTGATTATTCTTTTGACTCATTTGGAGGCCGTTTGACCCACATTTGACTTAGGGGCATTTTATTAATTTTTTCTATTTAAATATTATTAAATTAATATTAATTTAATTTACTATTGGGCCCCATTACAATTATTCATAAACTTTGGGTCCGATTTTAATTTCCTAAAGTTCTAGGTGTAATTGAAATTTGTGAAATTTCCAATTTCGATTAAGAACAACCAAATAGTGGCTTGCTTCTCAAAATAGGGATAAGACATCCCTATTCTAATTTTAAACCAATTTTAATTTTGTATCCTTATAGCCAAACACTACCTATCCAATTCAAATTCTGTTAAAACATAACCAAAACGCTTCCATTTTGGTTGTTCAAATTTGCAGGTGGGTCAAGTCTGACCCAAACCCAATCTAGGACCTAACCCGAAGCCCTATTGGGCTTCATCTTTTCCGGTGACCAATAGTGGTCTTCTTCGGCGACGGCCAAATTTTTTCGATCAAATTAAACTTCAAGCCCAATGCCATTTCATCCCAAATTCCTTAAGGATTCTAACCCCAAGTTTAGATTTCCATCTAGAAAACCACAACTCCACGAAATAGGAACTCCGGCCACTACCCGATTCTCCGGCCACCAAACTTTTTTCCATTTCATTCATTTTCTTCTACTGTTTACACCTAATTTGATTATGAAACTCCATTACACCTAAACTAAACCAGTTCTACATCATTTAGATAAAAAATTTCACATAAAATGACAATCTTTGAAAAATTACACCGTGACCCGTAATTTAGGGTTTCTAACTCATTTTTGCATCATTTCTATTCATTCTTTTTGCAAATCAACGCTTATCACATGCTTATTTGAGCCCTATCATCAATTCATATTGACATGCTTTCAAAACTAAAATTTAAGATTTGAATTTACCCACTGTTTCGTTGACTTTCTTCCCCTCCGATCAACCTCGGTTCACTCCTTTTTCTCCTCTATTCTTCTCCTACTCTCCTTCTGCAATACACAGGACCATTTGTAGCTCTTCAAGCTTTCAAATTCTGCTTGAATTCCTAAGCTTCATTTTTGTATTTTTCTTTCCTAACAGCCGCAGTTCTTCCCTTACTTTTGTTCCTTCTTCTTCCTTTCTTGTTCTTCTTGTCTTTCCTTTTTGTTTGTTTTAATTTTTGTATTAGGTTATTAAGTTATGTTTTATAAACTAGAAACACCACACATGCACACACTGCTGCATGACAGCCTCCACTCCTTCTCTCTCATCCTCATCTCAATTCTTCTCCTAGCGTCTCAATTCTTCTACTCTATTCCCTTCATTTCTACAATCTTCTACTTCCTTCTGCTTTTTTCTTTTTCTTTTTTAATTACATTAATACATACACATATATATATATATCATCTGTGTATATATATATATATGACATATATATACATCTCATTATATAATACAAGATGTAATTACATATATCTATGTATATTTATATACATCTATATGTATACACACACATGTATCGCTCACATGCATGCTTTTCCGTAAAAACTGGGCTTCCGATACGGCGGCCCCCAGGGTACTCGGGACTACCCGTCACTCACATCTGTGCACCATATATCGAACATGTCATTTAAATGTTCGTCTATTTTTATTTGTGTCATAACTTGGCTTACAGTTCAGGTTCACATATCATGGCTCGGTCCAACCCGAGTCGGGTACTGCCTAACTTGGGTCCGGGTTTTACATTCTCTCCCCTTACAAAAAGTTTATCACCAAATTTAGTACATACTAAGACAAAAATAAATGAGGGTACTTAGCTTGCATGTCATCTTCCCTTTCCTAAGTAGCTTCCCCAACCTAGTGATTCCTCCACAAAACTTTGACTAAAGGAATCGTCTTGTTCCGTAGCACCTGCTCATGACTGTCCAAAATTTGTACTGGTTGTTCTATGTAACTCAAATCCTCTTGGACGTCTAGAGGCTCATGCTCTAACACCTGGTCTGAACTGTGTGCACATTTCCTTAACATCAAGACATGGAACACATTATGTAAATGTGCTAACTTTGAGGGTAAGGCAAATTGATATGCTACGGGCCCCACTCTACTCATGACCCAAAATGGTCCAATGTATCGTGGCCCCAGTTTCCCCCTCTTGTCGAACCTCACTATACCCTTCATCGGTGACACTTTCAGAAAAATGTAGTCACCCACAACAAACTCTAGGTCTCTCTTCCATACATCAGCGTAACTCTTCTGCCTACTCTGAGCCGCTAATAAACATTTTTTGATCAACAGTATCTTCTTGGTGGTCTGTTCTACAATCTCTGGCCCATAGAGTTTCCTTTCACCCACTTCAGTCTAGCATAGTGGTGATCGGCAGTTCCTGCCATACAACGCTTCATATGGAGCCATACCAATACTAGATTGGTAACTATTGTTGTATGTAAACTCCACTAAAGTCAACTAATCCTCTCAACTCCCTCTGAAATCTATGACACAGAACCACAATAGATCCTCCAAAGTCTATATAGTCCTCTCTGGGTGATATGTAGTACTAAAACTTAGCTCTGTGCCCATAGCCTACTATAAACTCCTCCAAAATCGGGATGCAAAGCTTGGATCTCGGTCTGATACAATAAACACTTGGACTCCATGCAGTCAAACTATCTCCTTAATATAGAGCTCAACTAATCACCCTAATGTTTGTGTCATCCTGGTCGCAAGGAAGTGAGCTGTCTTGGTAAGTCTGTCCATAATAACCCATGTGAGTCACTTCCCTTTCACGTATTTGGCAATCCTGACACAAAATCCATAGTAATATGCTCCCATTTCCACTCCGGTATTGGAAGCGACTATAAGAGTCTTTCGGGCTTCTGATGTTCAACTTTAACCTGCTAACATACGGTACAGTGTGCAACATACTCAGTTATGTCCTATTTAATCCCAAACCACTAATAAATATTTTTTACATTATGGTACATTTTGGTATTCCTTAGGTACATGATGAATCTCGAACTGTGTGCCTCATCTAAAATCTCCTTTCTGATCTCTGGTATATTTGGCATACAGATCCGGCCTTGATAATACAACACTCCATCTCGGATAGCAAACTCTGAGTCCTTACCTGTCTCAGCATCCTGACGGAGTTTGGTCAACGTTGCATCCTGGGTCTGCAGTTCTCTAATCCTATCTATAATAGATAGACTAACTGTGACATTGGCACATAATGCCCCTGAGCTTGGAAGAACCACCTCGATATCCATATCGTCCAACTCCTTCTGTAGCTCTACTTGAGTCGTCAACAGATAAGCTAGACTTCCTAATGACTTCCTGCTAAAAGCATCAGTTACCACATTTGCTTTCCCTAGATGGTACTGAATGCTGTGCTCATAGTCGTTAATCAGCTCTAACCAACGACGTTGCCTCATATTAAGCTCATTCTGCGTAAATAAATATTTGGGGCTCTTATGATCAGTAAATATCTTGTAGGTCGTCCCATACAAGTAATGCCACCACAACTTCAGTGCAAAAATAACCGTTGCTAACTCGAGTTCATGTGTCGGGTAGTTCTTCTCTTGTGGCCTCAACTACCGTGAAGCATAGGCTGTCACGACCCGAAACCCACCCTATGCGGATCTCGTGTCGTGGGGCCGACCCAATGGCCGTCCCTACTTTTTTCATTCTTTTACCAATGATAACAATAAGAAATATAACCATAACATTAAAGTGCGGAAATCTTAATACATCATTGTTTCAAAACTAAATAAGTTTGACAATCCAAACGTAAACCAACATAACTTAAACATAAACCATTGTTTTAGGTGGTGAGTGCATGAGAGAACTACTGTATTCTACTGTGCTCCTTAACCGTCTCCCTACGCTCTGGATCTCCTACTGTGGTTCCATAACATGCTCACCTGAAAAAATTTAGTAAGGGGTGAGCTACAAACTCAGTAAGTAGAAGCCTATCCCCAATACGGGTGGGGATGACATAAATGAATACAAGTCAAGATAATATGATAGCCAGTCATGACAATGATTTTAGTCAACTGTAAAATGCCTCAATGGCCAATAAATGACAAGGTACAATAACGGTCAAGAGTACCAATGAATGATAACGTACAATAACCGTCAAGAGTAACAACATAACATGAATATAGAATAGGCTCAATGAATACAATCAATATAAATACTGCCACAATGAAACGGTCACAATCAAGTCCAATAAAACAAAACCAATCAACATAGAATTACATCAATTAACATGGATGATGCCTTTACTCTGTTCAGGGTTTGGCAGACCCTCGGTCATTTGGGGCCCGGCATACCCCCATTAACATAAATGCATACAAAATGCCCATTAACCTTACTGCGTAAAAACGCCATAATTGCCATAAGTCTTTTTGACCCGTAGGTCCAATAAATTGACCCGAAGGTCCCAGTCAATCAGATAGCATCAGATGGGTAATGTGACTGAGCACAAAACCCGGCACTTAACATAAATTAAGATTCTATAGTATTCCATATGAATGTACAAAACATGGAACATCATAACATAACATACAGTAAATGGATATCAATGAAATGAATCAGTCATGCAACATCAACCAATAGGCATCCACCAGGTAGAACAATATCCATGGTGGGAAACAATGATAGTGAATACATATATGAGTACAAGGTTGGCAGTAATGAAAAGAACGTGGCTTGGAAACCACGTATCAAAGATAGGAATCCACTTACCTCATCAACGTCTTAATATCCCGTGACTTTCTCTTTTCCTTTTGACTTGCCTATAAATCAATAAACACGTTTCAGCTTTCATATCATTTACCGAATTTATGCCTCGTTATTCTAAATACCTCCCTTACTAATTTATGTTTTACGATTTCCATTTTAAACTTAATTTACCCAAGGGCAAAATGGTCATTTACGTGTCTCTACTTTTTGGGTTCTGTTTTCATAATTTGGACCTCACCGTTGAGTCCAGTAGGTTTGAATTAATAAAAATTTACTATTTACTTAACTAAATCGGAGTCCGTTTGACTTACCTTTGACGTAGGGGCATTTTGGTCATTTTGGCATTCTCCAGTTATTTTATTTTTTCGGGACTCCGTCTCGTAAAACGGACCTCACTATTAAATTCAGAGGGTCCAAAATAATAAGTTTTCATTATTCGTTCTACTAATTTAGTCGTCGAAATTAAATTTAAAATTTATTAATTTAAATCATTTATTTAAATTAATTAATATGAATAATACATATCGTATTTGAGCCCAAACAGACCACATGTGCCTTGGTGGCACAGTGGCTAAGCTTCTCACCTTTTCCCCTTTGGTCACAGGTTCAATTCCCTGCCCATACCAATTTTTCCATTCCCTGTTATTACATTTTTAATTCTTTTTTTTTTTTTTTTTGTTCAAGTTTAACCCAACCATTGGATAGCTCTCCTTTCTAACCAAACACTATCTAAACTCAAATTTAAAAATTTACACATGAAGTACAAGTGTTGGCCAGTCATCTGAATGGGTGGGTCGGGTCAGACCCGACCCGGTTTGACCAAAATAAAATCACAAAACAGCAGCCGCGCAGCAGCCTATGCCTGCGTACAGTTTGTCTTCTTCGTCAACGGCGACTCGCCGATGACGGGTTTCTTGCGTTTTTCAGCGGGGTAAACACCTAAGAGTTATGGGCAACTCAAATCTATCGTCGGATTTCAAATCGGAGTGCCGGAGCACTCCCAAAATGGCCGGAACAGTGGCGCACCTGGGGCTGTGCGGTTTTTCCGGTAGCCCCTTTCCCTTCCGTTTTTTTTTCATTTTCTCCTACGGTTTCAATCCCAATTTGATTCTAAAATTTACCTATACCCAAGAGAATTAATTCCCCATGATCTAAACCAATGAACCCCAACAAAATCTCACAACCCGATCTATTTTTTCTTCTCTGTTTTTCACCGTTTTCCCAGTTTCCGTTCTGTTCTTTTTTTTTTTTTCTTTCCTTAATTCAATTTCAACACCAACTATATTCCATGCATCAATTCAGTTCTATGCTTAACAAAATTCTATTATCAACATAGTAATTCATGCTTTAAAAATATTAAACACAGAAATGAATCTCACTCACCCAACGCGCGTACAGTGCTGTCACTGATTTCTCTTCCGAATTCACTGCCCAATCTGATTTTCTTGGCTCGTTTCCTCCTCCGCTTCTTTCTCAACTCACGCACGGTGCCCCTTGGCCTATCTCCTCCTTCTTCTTCCTCTTTTCCTTCATTTTCTTCCTCTGTTCTAGCGACCAGCCGTCCCTGCTCTGTTTTTTTTTTTATTTTGTTTATTTATTTTCTTTTTATTTCTAAATTTTTACTTTACTTATTTATTTATTTATTTATTTATTTATTTTTTAATTCTTATTTCCTTTTTATTTTCCATTTTGTTTTCTCCCCTTTTTAATTTTATTTCTTTTATTATTGTCATCCGTTTATCGTGACCTTCATCCGTACATTCCCATTATTGAAATTTAACCAAATTTATTTCGTTATCGTAACATTAGACCATATTGGCTCGGTTACAATGGGTCAGGGTATTACATAGGCTACTACCCTACCTTTCTATAACAACACCCCAAGCCCTTGTATGAGGCATCACTGTAAATCACGAATCCCTCAATCCCGTCTGGCATTGTCAATATCGAAGCTGTCACCAATCTGTTCTTCAATTCTTGAAAACTCTGCTCCTACTCCTCAGCCCAAACAAATGGTATGTTCTTCCTAGTCAACTGAGTGATCGGCATCGTTATCTTGGAAAAATCTTTAACAAACCACTTGTAGTAACTTGCCAATCCCATAAAACTTCGTACCTCAGTAACACTAATTAGACGAGGCCAATTGACAATAGTCTCTATGTTCTGAGAATTAACAGATATCTTTTCCTTACTAATCACATGTCCCAAAAATAAAATACTAGGAAGCCAGAACTCATATTTCTTTAATTTAGCATATAGTTTCTGCTTTCGTAGTCTCTATAAAACTTGCCACAGGTGTACTTCATGTTCTTCTTGGATTTTAGAATAAACCAGGATATCATCAATAAACACAATGACAAAATCATCCAAATATGGCTTGAAGACCTTGTTCATCAAATCCATAAATGCAGCTGGGGAATTAGTGACCCCAAATGGCATCACTAAAAACTCATAATGCCCATATATGGTCCTGAAAGCCGTTTTTTCCACATCTCTAGGTCTCACCTTCAGCTGATGGTATCCGAATCTCAAATCAATCTTAGAGAACACTTGTGCTCCCTTTATCTGATCGAAAAAATCATCTATCTGTGGTAGAAGATACCTATTCTTGATAGTCACCTTGTTCAGCTCGCGGTAATCAATACACAACCGCATAGTTCCATCATTCTTCTTTACAAATAGCACTGGCCCACCCCACGGTGACATACTAGGTCTGATAAAACCCTTATATGGTAACTCCTGGAGCTGTAATTTCAACTCTTTCAGTTTCGCTAGTGCCATTTTGTAAGGATTCTTAAAAATAAGTGACGTGCCGGGCTGAACATCAATGGTAAACTCTATCTCTTTATCTACTGGTATCACTGGTAGATCATCGGGAAATACCTCAGGGAATTCTCTAACAAAAGGAATCTGATCTAAGGCAAGCTGCTGTGATCGGGTGTCCACAACATTACAAAAATACCCTTGACACCCCTTACATAGTAGTCGCCTAGCCTGTACGGAAGAGACAAAATATAGTAGAGAAGCCACACTTGTCCCTTGAAACTGAATACTCGGACAATCTGGACATTGTATACTAACTGTCTTAGCCACGCAGTCTATAGTGGCATAATTTGTAGGTAACCAATCCATGCCAAGTATAACATTAAATCCATGTATCTCTAATGGCATCAGATCATCAGATAACTGTGTGCCCTTTATCTGTACCGTACATGCTCTATAGATGGTGTTCCCACATAATGATTCCCCTGATGGCATTGTAACTGATAACGTGTATCCTAGGGGTTCTGTCTTTATGTTCAGTTTAGCAGCAAATAATAGAGACACGAAAGAATGTGTGGAACCAGTATCAAACAAAACTTGAGCATACTGTGAACAAATCTGTAAAGTACCTGCGACTACTAAAGTAATAGCCTGTACATCCCTTGGAGCTAGGTAGAATACCCTTGCTGAGCGTTGTTGCTCATCTCTTTGCCCCTGACTCTGTGTTTGTGTCTAAGATCTAGTCCTCGAGGCACTAGCTGATGTAGGCGGTGTAGCTGCAGTACTCACTATCAATCTAGTCCTCTGAGGACAGTCTGCCTTGGAGTGACCAGTCTGACCGCTGGAATAGCAGACATTGCTATCCTTGTAACACGACTCCTTGTGATTCTTTTGGCAGGTAGACACCTAGCTACACCCTTACTGGTGGAAGCAGCCCTCCTCTAGCTCGGTCCTACACTCCTGGACCCTGCCCCTGGCCTGGTAAAAGTAACACCTAACTATCTACCATAGTTCCCTACTGGCCTCTGACTCGTGTTTGCCCTCCTCTTGGCAAATGCCTCTTCACTCAACTCAATGATCTTGGCGGTACTCACTACCTTACTATAGGTAGGCAACTGCATAGGCTTAATGCGATCCTTGATCGCCCATCTCAAACCTCCATCGAACTTGTGGGCTTTCATTGCCTCTGTCATGATAACTGTAGGAGTATACCGAGCTAACTCCGTAAATCTGGCCTCATACTGCTCCACAGTCATATTCCCCTGTTAAAGAACAAGGAACTCCACTGCCCATTTATCTCGATCTTCCTGGGGAAAATACTTCTCATTGAACACCTGTGTAAATCTCTGCCAGGTCATCTGCAGCTCCCTGGCCTTCTCTAACAGCCACTATTTATGAGCAGCTCCTCTAAAAGTGAATGTAGCAAAGGCCACCTTCTGGACCTCAGTATACGTCATGATCTCAAAAATACGCTTTATCTCTAACAACCACTCCTCAGCTGCTATAGAGCCCCTAGTGCCATCAAAACTAGAGGGCTTCATCACCTAGAACTGCTTGTAGAGATGAGCTAGATCTCTATCATTCCCGTGACGGCCTGGCTGTACTAGGGGCAGCTCTTGCTGAGCTGGATGAACTACTGGCTGTGCTGGTGTACTCGCTGGCTCTACGAGTGTATTCACTGGCTTTGCTAGTGTACTAGTGCTGGCCTGATTCTGGGGTAAAAACTGTGTCACCCGCTCCAGCATTTGCTCCATACGATCCATCATTTCCCAAAGTGTAGGATCCATCTGTACGTAACGTAATGTTGTTGATCTAGTCAGGACCATTCACTTCCAAAATGGTAACAGTTAGTGTCATATATATAATCGTTATCTATCATGCTAAGCCCACATACTAACTAACTCTACTTGGACATTTGACAATAGTAGTACACTAGTCTTAACTCCCACATATCACTTGTAAACCTAGGTTTCCCTTGTCATTTCTGATACCAAGTTTGTCACAACCCGCAACCCACCCTCTATGGATTAGCGGACTGCAACCATCCGACCTGGCCCTTTCACCGAATCAGACTTGATCATCTTGTTACACTATCATCAGTGTCACTAACATGTAACCACATAAATCATCATATATAAACATACCGAAAGACAATAAAGGAAAAATGGTTACATGTACATATCATTCTGCTAATACAAAAATACAGCCTGTAAAATTTTTAATACATCATCTCATCCCCAAGATATGAATACACGGAAGTGCTACAAGATTGTACTACTATTACCATTACTTGCCAAAAATGTCCAACTTATAGCCGCAGCCTCCTACGGTCTGACCTCCGAGTCAGTCCCTGAAATCAAACTTGTAAGTTTGATGTGAGCTAAACTAAGTTCAGTAAGTAAGTCTCCTACTCTGCTATGTGTACAAGATCTAGAAAGAAACTGAATAATCCAATAACAAGGATATGATATCCAGTCAATATCATATGCTACAGGAAAACGCTGTCAAATACATGATCATACTAGTCTGAAAGACAATATCATATGCTACAGGCAAACGCTGTCAAATACATGATCATACTAAGTACTCAAATAAAGCTGTGCAACTGCCTGATCATTCATACAAGAACATGATAATACTATGAATCTCAATAAACAGATAGTGATGTCAAACTAGTGGATGGAATAAACTACGGGACCCGGCATACCCCTAGGTGCGTAAAGCACTGAGCTCAATAATGTAAACTACGTCCTCCAAGACTGGTGTCAAGCACTATGCCTTGACGTAGTCATAATGGAAACTGGTCCCCGTACTCGGGACAAGACCCTGCACTCGGGTCGTACTACGCATCCAGATGAAGTTTGTGACTGAGCACAAATCCGGCACTGATAAATATCAAGATCATGCTATCTCCACGGAAGAGAATGTGGATCATAACTGGCTCAAGGCAACATAATATAACTATAGCTTTTTACATCTATGTTACCAGGCTGCCGAGAACAACATCTGGCCCCTCTTGGCCCTACGTGCAGGTGTACAGAATGGTCCTTTGCCCAAATATACAGGAATACATGATCAAGATATAGCATCATTAATGAATATAAGAACTCAAGAGCAAGATACAATATCATCACTAAGCTATTCCACTGATAGGCAATATCATATAACTAGAATCGTAAAGAATCTGATACGATAAATTAACAGCTGAGAGTACAAGTCGTATAGAAAGAACTGTGACATGGCTAAGAGTGTACTACATGCAGAGACCAGAGGTTACTTACCTTGTACTATTCCTTGAAAATCAAGCTATTCATTTTCTATTCGATGCTTTTATCATTCAAAAAATACAACTTAGTCTATAACCGTAATCAGTCTATGCTATGTATTCAAATATATCTATCATGGCTACAAGTATTTTATTTGCTAATTTGGACCTCTTCATTGTGTCTAGAATGTCGAATAAAATTATTTTAGGCTTTTACTGATCTTAATTTGGACTCTTGGACTGAAATGGGCAAAATGGTCATTTTGCACTTTTACGTGTATTTTATTTTCGAGACCTCTTTTTATAATTTTGAATTTACCATTGGATTCAAAATGCCCGAGATAATAAAAATTTACTATTCGTTTGCCTCATTTGGAGTCCGTTTGACCCACATTTGACTTAGGGGCATTTTAGTAAGTTTTTTTATTTAAATATTATTAATTTAATTTACTGTTGGGCCCCACTGCAATTATTCATAAACTTTGGGACTAATTTAAATTTCCTAAATTTTTGGGTGTAATTGAAATTGTGAAATTTCCTATTCCGATTGAGAACAGCCAAACAGTGGCTTGCTTCACTGTATAAGGATAGAATATCCCTATTCCAATTTTAAACCAATTTTAATTTTGTATCCTTGTAGCCAAACACTACCTATCCAATTTAAATTCAATTAAAACATAACCAAAACGCTGCCGTTTTGGTTGTTCAGATCTGCAAGTGGGTCAGGTTTAACCCGAACCCAGTCTAGGACCCAACCTGAAGCCCTGTTGGGCTTCATCTTCTTCGGTGACCAACAGTGGTCTTCTCCGGAGACGGCCAAATTTTTTTGATCAAATTGATCTTCAAGCCGAATGCCATTTCATCCTAAATTCCTTAAGGATTCTAACCCCAAGTTCAGATTTCCATTTAGAAAACCACAACTCCACGAAATAGGAACTCTAACCACTGCCCGATTCTCCGGCCACCAAATTTTTTTCCATTTTCGTGCATTTTCTTCTACTGTTTACACCTAATTTGATCATAAAACTCCATTACACCTAAACTAAACTAGTTCTACATCATTTAGATCTTAAATTTCACATAAATGACAATTATTAAAAAATTACACCGTGACCTGTAATTTAGGTTTTCTAACTCATTTTTGCAACATTTTTGTTCATTATTTTTGAAAATCAATGCTTTTCACATGCTTATTTGAGCCCAATCATCAATTCATATTGACATGCTTTCAAAACTAAAATTTAAGATCTGAATTTACCCACTATTTTGTTGAATTTCTCCCCCTCTGATCAACCTCGGCTCACTCCTCTTTTTCCTCTATTCTTCTCCTACTCTCCATCTGCAATACACATGACCATTTGTAACTCTTCAAGCTTTCAAATTCTACTTGAATTCCCAAGCTCCATTTCTGGATTTTTCTTCCCCAACAGCTGCAGTTCTTCACTTACTTTTGTTCTTTCTTCTTCCTTTCTTGTTCTTCTTGTCTTTCCTTTTTGTTTGTTCTAATTTCTGTATTAGGTTATTAAGTTGTGTTTTATAAACTGGAAACACCACACATGCACACACGGCTGCATGGTAGCCTCAACTCCTTCTCTCTCCTCCTCATCTCAATTCTTCTACTCTATTCCCTTCATTTCTACAATCTTCTACTTCCTTCTACTTTTTTCTTTTTGCTTCTTCTTTTTTAATTACATTAATATATACATATATATATATATCATCCGTATATTTATGATATATTTATACACCTCATTATATAATATAAGATGTAATTACATATATCTATATATATTTATATACATCTATATATATACACACACACGTATCCCTCACATGCACGCTTTCTCATAAAAATTGGGCTTCCGATACGACGGCCCCCGGGGTACTCGGGACTGCCCGTCACTCACATCCGTGCACTGTATATCGAACATGTCATTTAAATGTACGTCCACTTTTATTCATGTCATAACTTGAATTTCTCCCCCTCTGATCAACCTTGGTTCACTCCTCTTTTTCCTCTTTTCCTCTCCTACTCTCCTTCTACAATACACAGGACCATTTGTAGCACATCAAGCTTTCAAATTCAGCTTGAATTCCCAAGCTCCATTTCTTGATATTTCTTCCTCAATAGCCACAGTTCTTCCCTTATTTCTATTCCTTCTTCTTCCTTTATTGTTCTTCTTGTCTTTCTTTTTTGTTTGTTTTAATTTCTGTATTAGGTTATTAAGTTGTGTTTTATAAACTGGAAACACCACACACGCACCCACGGCTGCATGGCAACCTCAACTTCTTCTCTCTCCTCGTCATCTAAATTCTTTTATTCTATTCCCTTCATTTCTATAATCTTCTACTTCCTTCTATTTTTTTCTTTTTTCTTCTTATTTTCTAATTATATTAATATACACACACACACACACATATATATATATATAGATCATCCGTATATATATATATATGACATACATATACATTGGATTATATAATATAAGATATAATTACAGATATCTATGTATATCTATATACATCTATATGTATATACACATACGTATCGTTCATATGCACGTTTTCTCATAAAAATTGGGCTTCCAATACGGCAGCCCTCGAGGTACTCAAGATTGCCCGTCACTCACATCCATGCACCGTATATCGAACATGTCATTTAAATGTACATCCACTTTTATTCATGTCATAACTTGGCTTATAGTTCGGTTTTGCATATCATGGCCCAGTCCAACTCGGGTCGAGTACTGCTAACTCGGGTCGGGGTATTACATTCTTTCCCCTTACAAAAAATATATCCCCAAACTTAGCACATACTAAGACAAAAATAAATGAAGGTACTTGGCTCGAATGTCATCTTCCCTTTCCCAAGTAGCTTCCTTAACCTGGTGATTCCTCCACAGAACTTTGACTAAAGGAATCGTCTTGTTCCGTAGCACCTGCTCACGATTGTCCAAAATCTGTATTGGTTGTTCTATGTAACTCAAATCTTTTTGGACATCTAGAGGCTCATGCTCTAACACCTGGTTTGAACTGTGTACACTCTTCAACATCGAGACATGGAGCACATTGTGTACATATGCTAACTCTGAGGGCAAGGCAAGCTAATATGCTACTGGTCCCACTTTGCTCATGACCCTAAGAGGTCTAATGTATCGTGGCCCCAGTTTCCCCCTCTTACCGAACCTCATTATACCTTTCATAGGTAACACTTTCAGAAAAAACGTGGTCACCTACAACAAATTCCAAGTCTCTCCTCCATACATCAACATAACTCTTTTGCCTACTCTGAGCCGCTAATAAACGCTGTCTGATCAGCAGTATCTTCTCGGTAGTCTATTCTACAATCTCTGGCCTATAGAGTTTCCTTTCACCCATTTCAGTCCAGCATAGTGGTGATCGGTAGTTCCTGCCATACAACGCTTCATATGGAGCCATAAATACTAGATTGGTAACTATTGTTGTCCGTGAACTCCACCAAAGTCAACTAATCCTCCCAACTCCCTCTAAAATCTATGAAACAGAACCACAATACATCCTCTAAAGTCTGTATAGTCCCCTCTAGGTGATATGCAATACTAAAACTTAGCTCTATGCCTATAGTCTGTTGTAAACTCCTCCAAAATCAGAATGCAAACCTTGAATCTCGATCTGATACAATAGATACTCGGACTCCATGTAGTCGAACTATCTCCCTAATATAAAGCTCAGCTAATCGCCCTAATGTTTGTGTTGTCCTGGTCGCAAGGAAGTGAGTTGTCTTGGTAAGTCTATACATAATAACCCATATGGAGTCACTTCCCTTTGACGTCTTTAGCAATCTTGACACAAAATTCATAGTAATATGCTCCCATTTCCACTCTGATATTAGAAGCGACTGTAAGAGTCCTCCGAGCTTCTGATGTTTGACTTTAACCTGCTGACGTACGGTACAGTGTGCAATATACTCTGCTATGTCCTGTTTCATCCTGGACCACCAATAAGTACTTCCAATATTATGAAAAATCTCGAACTGTGTGCCTCGTCTAAAATCTCCTTTCTGATCTATGGTATATTTGGCACACAGATCCAGCCCTGATAATACAACACTCCATCTCAGATAGCAAACTCCGAGTCCTTACCTGTCTCAACATCCTGATGGAGTTTGGTCAACACTGCATCCTAGGTCTGAAGCTCTTTGATCTTGTCTATAATAGATAGACTAACTGTGACATTGGCACATAATGCCCCTGAGCTTGGCAGAATCACCTCGATCTCCTAATCGTCCAGCTCTTTCAATAGCTCTACTCGAGTCATCAACAGATAAGCTAGACTTCCTAATGACTTCTTGCTAAGAGCATCAGCTACCACATTTGCTTTCCCTAGATGGGACTGAATGTTGAGCTCATAGTGCTTAATCTACTCCAACCAACAGCGTTGCCTCATATTAAGCTCCTTCTATGTAAATACATACTTGAGGCTCTTATGATCAGTAAATATCTTGCACGTCGTCCCATACAAGTACTCTCTCCACAACTTCAGTGCAAAAATAACTACTGCTAACTCGAGGTCATGTGTCGGTTAGTTCTTCTCATGTGGCCTCAACTGTCGTCAAGCATCAGCTACTACCCTACCATTCTGCATCAATACACACCCCAAGCCCTTGTATGAGGCATCACTGTAAATCACGAACCCCTAAGTCCCGTCTGGCATTGTCAGTATTGGAGCTGTCACCAATCTGTTCTTTAATTCTTGAAAACTTTGCCCCTGCTCCTCAGCCCAAACAAATGGTAAGTTCTTCCTAGTCAACTAAGTGATTGGCATCGCTATCTTGGAAAAATCTTTAACAAACCACCTGTAATAAGCTGTTAATCCTATAAAACTCAGTAACACTAATGGGACGAGGCCAATTGACAATAGCCTCTATCTTTTGAGAATTAACAAATATCCTTTCCTTGCTAATCACGTGTCCCAAAACTGAAATACTCGGAAGCCAGAACTCACATTTCTTCAATTTAGAATATAGTTTCTACTATCGTAGTATCTGTAAAACTTGCTTCAGGTGTACCTTATGCTCTTCTTGGATTTTAGAATAAACCAGGATATCATCAATAAACACAATGACAAAATCATCCAAATATGGCTTGAAGACCTTGTTCATCAAATCCATAAATGCAGTTGGGGCATTAGTGACCCCAAATGGCATCAATAAAAACTCATAATGCCCATATTTGGTCCTGAAAGTCGTTTTCTCCACATCTTTAGGTCTCACCTTCAGCTGATGGTTTCCGGATCTCAAATCAATCTTAGAGAACACCTGTGCTCCCTTTAACTGATCGAACAAATCATCTAGTTGTGGCAAAAGATACCTATTCTAAATAGTCACCTTGTTCAGCTCGTGGTAATCAATACACAACCGCATAGTTCCATCCTTTTTCTTTACAAATAGCACTGGCGCACCCTACGACGATGTACTAGGTCTGATAAAACCCTTATCTAGTAACTCTTGGAGCTGTAATTTCAACTCTTTCAGTTTCGTTGGTGCCATTCTGTAAGGATTCTTAAAAATAATTGACGTGCTTGGCCGAACATGAATGGTGAACTCTATCTCTCTGTCTATTGGTATCACTGGCAGATCATCTGGAAATACCTTAGGAAATTCTCTAACAAAAGGAATCTGATCTAAGGCAGGCTGCTGTGATCGGGTGTTCGGAACATTACACAAATACCCCTAACACCCCTTACATAGTAGTCGCTTAGCCTGTACGGAAAAGACAAAATATGGTAGAGAAGCCACACTTGTCTCTTGAAACTGAATACTCAGAAAATATAGATGTTGTATACTGGTTGTCTTAGCCACGCAATCTGCAGTGGCATAATGTGCGGCTAACCAGTCCATGCCAAGTATAACATCAAATCCATGTATCTCTAATGATATCAGATCATCAGATAACTATGTGCCCTCTATCTATATCGTACATACTCTATAGATGGTGTTCCCACATAATGATTCCCCTAATGGCATTGTAACTGATAACGTGTATCCTAGGGGTTCTGTCTCTATGTTCAGTTTAGCAATAAATAATGGAGGCGCGAAAGAATGTGTGGAACGAGTATCAAAAAAACTTGGGCATACTGTGAACAGATCTTTAAAGTACCTGCGACTACTGAAGTAGTAGCCTGTACATCCCTTGGAACTAGGTAGAATACCCTCCCTGAACGTTGTTGCTTATCTCTCTACCCTTGATTCTGTGTTTGTATCTAAGATCTAGTCGTCGGAGTACTAGCTAATGTAGGCGGTGTAGTTGTAGTACTCACTATCGATTTGTTCCTCTGAGGACAGTCTGCCTTGGAGTGACTAGTTTGACCGCTGGAATAGCAGACATTGTTGTCCTTGTAACACGACCCCTGTGATTCTTCTGGCAGGTAGACATCTAGTTACGCCCCTACTAGTGGAAGCAGCCCTCCTCTGGTTGGTTCATTCACTCTTGGACCCTACCCCTGGCCTGGTAAAAGTAGGACCTAATTGTCTACCCTGGTTCCCTACTGGCCTTTGACTCATGTTTGCCCTCATCTTGGCAAACGCCTCTCCACTCAGCTCAATGATCTTGGCGATACTCACTACCTTACTATAAGTAGGCAACTGCATAGGCTTAATGCGATCCTTGATCACCCATCTCAAACCTCCATCGAACTTGTGGGCTTTCATTGCCTCTGTCATGATAACTGTAGGAGCATACCGAGCTAACTCTGTAAATCTGGCCTCATACTGCTCCACAATCATATTCCCCTATTAAAGAACAAGGAGCTCTGCTACCCGTCTATCTCGATCCTCTTGAGGAAAATACTTCTCATTAAGCACCTGTGTAAATCTCTGCCAGGTCATCTGCAGCTCCCTGGCCTTCTCTAACAACCACCACTTATGAGCTGCTCCTCTAAAAGTGAATGTAGCAAAGGCCACCTTCTGGACCTCAGTATACATCATGATTTCAAAAATACGCTCCATCTCTAACAGCCACTCCTCAGTTGCTATAGAGCCCCTGGTGCCATCAAAACTAGAGGGCTTCATCGCCTAGAACTGCTTGTAAAGATGAGCTAGATCTCTATCGTTCCCCTGACGGCCTGGCTGTACTAGGGGTGGCTCCTGCTGAGCTGGCCGAACTACTGGCTGTGCTGGTGTACTCGTTGGCTCTACGCCTGATTCTAGGGTAAAGACTATGTCACCCACTCCAGCATTTGCTCCATACGATCCATCATTTCCCAAAGTGTAGGATCCATCTGTGTGTAACGTAATGCTGCTGATCTAGTCAGGACCATTCACTTCCAAAATGGTAACAGTTAGTGTCGTATATATAATCGTTATCTATCATGTTAAGCCCACATACTAACTGACTCTACTTGGACATTTGACAATAGTAGTACACTAGTCTTAACTCCCATGTATCACTTGTAAACCTAGGTTTCCCTAGTCATTCTAAACCTAAAGCTCTGATACCAAGTTTGTCACGACCCGTCACCCACCTATGCGGATTAGCAGACCGCAACCATCCGACCTGGCCCTTTCGCCTAACTGAACCTGATCATCCTATTACACTATCATCGGTGTCACTAACATGTAATCACATACATCATCATATATAAACAAAATGGAAGACAATAAAGAAAAATGGTTACATGTACATATCATTCTGCTAGTACAAAAATACAGCCTGTAAAATTTTTAATACATCATCTCGTCCATAGGACGTGAATACACGTGAGTGCTACAAGACTGTACTACTATTACCATTACTTGCCAAAAATGTCCAACATATAGCCGCTGCCTCCTACGGTCTGCCCTCCGAGTCAGTCCCTAAAATCAAACATGTAAGTTTGAAGTGAGCTAAACTAAGCTCAGTAAGTAAGTTTCCTAATCTGCCATGTGTACAAGATCTGGAAAGAAACTGAATAATCTAATAACAAGGATATGATATCCAGTCAATATCATATAACAATTTTAGCTCATCAATGAATATCAAATGATTAGGAATACAGATGATAATCAAAACACGTCTAGTTTGAAAGATAGTATCATATACTATAGGAAAATGCTGTCAGATACATGATCATACTAAGTACTCAAATAAAATTGTGCAACTGCCTGATCATTCATACAAGAACATAATGATACTATGAATCTCAATAAATAGATAGTGATGTCAAACTGGCAGATGCAATAAACTACGGGGCTTGGCATACCTCTGGGTACGTAGAGCACTGAGCTCAATAATGTAAACTACGTCCTCCAAGACTGGTGTCATGCACTATGCCTCGACATAGTCATGATGGAAACTGGTCCCCGTACTCGAGACAAGACCCCGTACTCGAGTCGTACTACGTATCCAGATGAAGTTTGTGACTGAGCACAAATCTGGCACTAATAAATATCAAGATCATGATATCTCCATGGAAGATAATGTGGATCATAATTGGTTCAGGGCAACATAATATAACTATAGCGTTTTACAACTATTTTAACGAGCTGCCAAGAACGACATCTGGCCCCTTTTGGCCTTACGTACAGGTGTACAGAATGGTCCTTTGCACAAATGTATAGGAATACATGATTGAGATATAGAATCATAAATAAATATAAGAACTCAAGAGCAAGATACAATATTATCACTAAGCTATTCCACTAATAGGCAATATCACATAAGTGGAATCGTAAAGAATCTAATACGATAAGTCAACAACTGAGAGTACAAATTGTATCGAAAGAACTGTGACATGGTTGAGAGTGTACTATATGCAGACACCAGAGGTTGCTTACCTTTTACTAGTCTTTGAAAATCAAGCTATTCATTTTCCTTTCGATGCTCCTATCATTCAAAAAATACAACTCAGTCTATAGCCGTAATCAGTCTATGTCATGTATTCAAATATATCTATCATGGCTATAAGTATTTTATTTGCTAATTTGAACCTCGACATTGTGGTCGGAACGTCAAATAAAATTATTTTAGGTTTTTACGGATGTTAATTTGGACTCTTGGACTAAAAATGGCAAAATGGTCATTTTGCACTTTTATGTGTCTTTTATTCCTGGGACCACTGTTCATAATTTTGAATTTACCATTGGATTCAAAATGCCTGAGATAATAAAAATTGACTATTTGTTTGCCTTATTTGGAGTCTGTTTGACTCACATTTGACTTAGGGGCATTTTAGTAATTTTTTCTATTTAAATATTATTAAATTAATATTAATTTAATTTACTATTAGGCCCCACTGCAATTATTCATAAACTTTGGGTCTAATTTTAATTAACTAAAGTTCTGGGTGTAATTGAAATTTGTGAAATTTCCTATTCCGATTGAGAACAGCCAAACAGTGGTTTGCTTCACAGAATAGGGATAGGATATCCCTATTCCAATTTTAAACCAATTTTAATTTTGTATCCTTGTAGCCAAACACTACTTATCTAATTTAAATTCAATTAAAACATAACCAAAACACTGCTATTTTGGTTGTTCAGATCTGCGGATGGGTTGGGTCTGACCCGAACCCGGTCCAAGACCCAACCCAAAGCCCTTTTCAGCTTCATCTTCTCCGGTGACCAACAGTGGTCTTCTTCAGTGATGGCTAAATTTTTTTGATCAAATTAAACTTCAAGCCCAATGCCATTTCATCCCAAATTCCTTAAGGATTCTAACCCCAAGGTTAGATTTCCATTTAGAAAACCGCAACTCCACGAAATAGGAACTCCGACCACTACACGATTCTCCAACCACCTAAATGTTTTCCATTTTCATGCATTTTCTTCTACTGTTTACACCTAATTTGATCATAAAACTCCATTACACCTAAACTAAACCAATTCTACGTCATTTAGATCGAAAACTTCACATAAAATGACAATCATTGAAAAATTACACCGTGACCTGTAATTTAGGTTTTCTAACTCATTTTTGCATCATTTCTGTTCATTTTGTTTGCAAATCAACACATATCACATGCTTATTTGAGCCCTATCATCAATTCATATTGAAATTCTTTCAAAACTAAAATTTAATATCTAAATTTACCTACTGTTTTGTTAAATTTCTCCCCCTCTGATCAGCATCAGTCACTCCTCTTTTTCCTCTCTTCTTTTCCTACTCTCCTTCTGCAATACACAGGACCATTTGTAGCTCTTCAAGCTTTCAAATTTTGCTTGAATTCCCAAGCTCTATTTCTGGATTTTTCTTTCTCAACAATCGCAGTTCTTCCCTTACTTATGTTCCTTCTTATTCCTTTCTTGTTCTTCTTGTCTTTCCTTTTTGTTTGTTTTAATTTTTGTATTAGGTTATTAAGTTGTGTTTTATAAACTGGAAACACCACACACACACACGGCTGCATGACAGCCTCTACTCCTTCTCTCTCCTCCTCATCTCAATTCTTCTTCTAGCTTCTCAATTCTTCTACTCTATTCTCTTCATTTCTATAATCTTCAACTTCCTTCTATTTTTTTCTTTTTTTCTTCTTTTTTAATTACATTAATATATATATATATATATCATCCGTATGTATATATATATATATGATGTAACACCCCAATTACTTAACTGGCATGTTTTATGTATTGAAAACTGTTTTGGGAATGAAATGTCAGGTTTAGCTAATTTAATGTCTATTTTTAATAGTGATAAAACTCGAATTAGCTAATTATGAGAAACTCGAGAAAATAAAAATTGACATTGGACCTTGGTCAATGAAAGATATTCTGAGTAGGAAGTGACAGAAAGAAACCGCACTGAAAAAGGAGTTACGGATTGGGAGTTAAGGCCAAAACAGTGAAACTGGAATTCTGCGACAACCAAACAGGGCCTTAACCAGAAAAATAGGAGAAAATGGTCACTTGGGAGGCCAAGGGGAATTGAACCCTTGACCTACCAAGGTAAGTAATTCTGTCCCAAAAAGTTACCAACTAGGCTGTTGGTTACTTTGTGCATATATACAGCAATATATGTATATAACCTATAATCTTGCCCAAGCCACCACCCAAATTGGCCAATGGCCTTGCATGCATTCCCTTCATCATAGCCCTTCATCACCTCCATCAGTCAATCAGCCACTAACCCCACTAAGGGCAGAGATACACTCATATATGTGTATAGCCCTATATGTATATATATATACATAACTTGCACCAAGAATTCTCTCTTTAGAGAATTCTGAAATGCCAAACAGTGAGAGTGTGTGAGTTCTGTTGTGTGTACGTAGGGTTGGCTGAGAGGGAGAGAGAGAGAGAGAGAGAGAGAGAGAGAGAGAGGAAAGGAAGCTTGTGCATGCATATGTGTTGTGAGAAATTTGGCCATTAGAGAGGAAAGGTGAAGGCTTGAAGTTGAAGTGCATGACCTGAGGAAGCTTGAGGAGCACTGTGAGGATTCTGGACCAAGCCACCGAAAGAGAGAGGGTCACTGTTGAAGGTAAATTTCCAAATTTGCCTCATTTCTTATTTTGATTTTTGGAACTGTTTTGATAGATTGCTACGGGTGTAGACTGCATGCATGGTTATTTTTGGTCCTAAGAATTAGTTTTGAGCATACTGTGTGTGTTGGAGGTGTCGGGTTGGCCAAGAACCATGAAAACCGAAGGTGACCTCCATTAATGGACCTTGGAAAACCCAGGTCTGAATCGACCCTAGCAGATTGGAATTCTGAGCATTGAAGCTCAAAATAGATCTACCAGAGACCCTAAAAACCCTAACCCGCGACCCTAAAACTCTAAACAACACCCTTAAAAAGTTAGTTGCAGGTTCGGGTGTAAACTGTCATTTTTGATTTGGATGCTTTAAACCCATTTTATTGATTGAGGATTGAACCTACACACTGTGAGGACCACGTAGCTTCAAACCACACCAAAAATGGTTGAGAAATGGGGACGTATTGACGAGTTTCAGGTCACGGTTATCACTTTGTAAACAACCACTTAGAGGTTGATACAATGCTTGAAATCGATGCCAAAATGTTGGTATCAAGTGCAGAAATCGAATGGAGTAGGAACCAGTTGAAAACCGTGTCCCAAATCTCACGAAATAGAAAGTGAAAAATCTGCAGAAATTAGGGCAACACTGAGGCAGTTAGTGGGGAAGACGGAGCTGACTCGGCCGAGTCGACCGAGTCGAGATGAGTTGGGCCGAGCCAACTCGGACATGTGTCAAACAATGGGACTGCCACCACATTAATTAAACTGCGTCGTTTTGGAATACTGGTTTTTTAAATTATTTTAGGGCTGACGTCATCATGACGTCAGCAGTGTGACCAACCGATCAGAACCGGACTGAACCGGACCGGTTCAGTTGCAAAGAGACTGAACCCTTTGGTTCAGTTTTGAACTTTTAAATATTTACAAACTGACCCCCACTGTTTAACAGAATTACACTAAGGCCCAGATTTTGAAATCTTTTGCAATTATACCCCTGAAAAATTAAATAAAATAATAAAATAATTATTTAATTATTTTATTAAAAGGGAATAATTACCATATTGCCCCTGGACCTTAAACAAGTCAAACGAAGTCCGAATTTAATAATTGAATAGTGTAATCTTACTGTTTCGGGCATTCCGGACTCAATGGCTGAGTCCGATTTGTGAAACCAAGTCTCGAAAAATACAGACATGTAAAGGGTAAATGACCGTACTGCCCCTAATGACCCATAGGGCCAAATTACACTGAAAGATAGTCCATTTTAACTATGTTGGACATTCCGGACTCAATGGTGAGGTCCGTAATAGCAAATAGAGTACCGAAAAAAATAACATATGAAATTACCATAATACCCCTGACACTGTACAAGGCCCAAATGAAGTCCGATTAAAACGAAATTAATACCAGTGATAGACCTGACACTTGTGAAACTGTATACATGATTAGATGACGAACCCGAGACAGAAATTATGTGACGGCAAAAATGATCAAAATACCCCTGATATACCCGAACCCAGATTTAAAAGCCGAGAGAGTTTAAATTGACTTTCTTCGACCTTCCGAACTCAATGGTTAGGTCCATATTATGAAAATCAGAACCGATAAATGTGTGAAGACACTGAAACCCTAAGCCAGATGCTTAAAAGGTAAGACCTATGAACTAGCCACTATAAGTTAGTTCCATGAGACCCATCATAGGGTAGACTTACTTAGTCTAAGGTCATGAGTTGATAAATCTTTATAAATTATTTTAGGCTTAAGGAGAAAAAGAGGAAGGCTCCGTTCATAGCTTCAAACTCAAATATTGAAGGTGAGTAACTTCTGACACTGTTTAGTTACTGCTCCTTGATCTGCTAAATTGTTTCGAATACCATATGTTTTAAATGCAATTGTTTTAAATGCATGCTTTTATCACTCACGATATGGTTTTTAGTCTCTTAAATGATTAACTGTATTTCTAATTGATATGCTAGCACCCTGAACCGTTTATCTATTTTGATCTATTGAACTTGACTTGGATTTATTGAACTATTAATTCCAAACTGATTTAATTACCATGTGATTTAAGCAAAGATTGAATTCGAAACTCTTGCCTGGATATCTATGTTACTCACTGGGCTTTTTAAAGCTCATTCCATTATTTTAATAATTTCAGGGGAACTCTCAGATGGACAGGTTTAGCAGGTTCAGGACTTAGGGGGAAAATGTTGGAGACCCCCAGATAAAATGATAATCCATTTTTGTGAATCTATACCATTTTTGTACTTCTTGTGTAACTGAACAGATCATGACCTTTTGTGGTGAAACTGTTTTGTAATCTTGATAAGATAGGACTGACTATGATGTATCCTGAATGCTCTGCCAAGTATATATGTATGCATTCTCTTGTGAAAATTCCGCTGCTTAAATTATATATGTTGAATGCATTATGCTTGGGATTTATATCGGAATGGCCTGTGGTTAGGATTACCGTCGGGGTTTTGCTTTCAAAAAAAAAAAAAAAAAAACTGATAAAACCCGATGGGTACCTAACTGGCCTTTGTCACGTGCCCCAAATCCACACAGGGTGGGTCTGGGGGATGTGACATATGACATATATATATATATATCATCCGTATGTATATATATATATGACATATATACATCTCATTATATAATATAAGATGTAATTACATATATCTATGTATATTTATATACATCTATACGTATACATACACACGTATCGCTCACATGCACGCTTTTTTGTAAAAGTTGGGCTTCCAATACGGTGGCCCCCGGGGTACTCAGGACTGCCCATCACTCACATCCATATACCATATATCGAACATGTCATTTAAATGTATGTCCGCTTTTATTCATGTCATAACTTGGCTTACAGTTCAGGTTTCATATCATGGCTCGGTCGGATACTACCTAACTTGAGTCAGGGTGTTACAAAAATGTCCCTACGATGACATCTCTGATATACATTAACAATGCCACGAGCTCGCCCTTGAGGCATTGGGGCAGACCGCGATGGGACTGAATCACGTGGGATTTGCTTATCGCCGATACATTGATAGGCCTGAATTCGTTCTAAGGCAGAATAACTAAGTTCATGGATATCAGCATAGGGTTGGTATGACTCAACTCAATTGCCATAACCTTCGTTAGCTTTCATGTATATTTTGCTAAGGGTACTTGACTGCAAGTAATATTAACAATTATAAGTATGTTTTGAATATAAAAATCTAATATAATTAAAAATAACACATCAAACAAACTTATACCAACATCTCTATAATACTACCAACGAGTTGAAATCAAACCAATGGCCTAGTATTCGGTGGCCCAATCAAGCGACGAATAATTTGTTGATACCACACCATATAGGGATCCATACACCCAAGTGGGTGATCCAACGGCTCGGCAAATACAATATGATCCTGACGATGTCTCCATAGGTCAATATATGGTTGATGCACAACGTCCCACTGATATAGTGCCCTCTCTCGTCGATCAGTAGCATGAAGCTCGATACTTGTATCACATGGCAATGGTATCTCTTGGTGAAGTCCAACCTGACACATAACCCGATCGGGGAAGTGCCACTCAACAACCTCAAAACAAATCAGTGGTGATATAGTCAGCCAAATATCCTCCCCAACAAGGCAATATATAGGTAAAGTCGCGATGACATCATCTGCATAGGGCTGCCATACCATCTATAAACCAAGAAAAAAATTATTCAAGGTTAAGTAAACGATACAATGGGTCAACTTAATTTATACAAATAATAATAATAATTTATAAACATGTGACAAACCTAGTGATCTCGCATTTGGTCTAGTTGGTCCTTATAATGGCGAAGTATAAGGTCCCTAACAGATAATGTCGCTCGCCACTTATGCCTTAAAGGCAATGGCTCTTCCTCATTTTCCCGAGGGAGCCGTCTATTAGGTCTAATGTGTGTCAGCCTCTCCCATGCCCATAACTGTTAAAATAGATTTAAAATGTGTTAGTAACAATTTAATATAATAGATAACTATAATAAATTTAAAATGTAATTTAGTACCTGCAATAAAATAAGTGGGCCACCTATCTCAGAGGTTGTAGGCCTGGTAGCTCGACACATCTCACGATAAAGACATGCAAGGATGGCACTCCATCAACTAAAGTTCCCTACATCCTTTAAATCCCTAAGCAAATGAAAATACATCAATTTCACCTTATTCCCTGACTTATCTACGAATAAAGAACCTCCAATAAGTTGCAAGATGTAGGCCCTAGCATGTTTACGTATACTATCATTGTCTGCGAGCTCGGGTAACTTTCTAAAATGATTAACAACCTATCTAAACTTAAGTCGTGATCCATCAAGATCACACTAAGCTGGTGCGATCCCCAACAACTCAAGGCAAAGTTGCTGACACGTGGGCACTACAGAACCAACATCACATCCTGTGACAAGTGCCCCATCTATTGGCAAACCTAACAATATTGCCATATCTTGCAACGTGATGGTACACTATCCCACAGGTAGATGGAATGTATGGGTTTCCACACGCCATCTCTCAATAAGTGTTGTGATTAAAGCCTAGTCAAGTTGGATAAATCCAACTCGATAAGCTCCATAAAATCCAGCCTCAAGTAAGCATCTCTTTATGCGTGGGTCCAGTGGAGGAGGTCGTCGAAGTAAGTTGTCACTCTTACGACAATGAAACACTCTAAGATCCTGCCATTAAAATGCACAAGTAAATACATGTTTTATAAGTGAATGGCAATGAAATAATTTTAATTAATGAGATGTAAATTCAAACCTGCCCCTCCCATATTGGACTAGACCTATGTGTAGGTTGCATGTAAAGTACAGATCCATCTATTGGACCAGGATCTACAAGCTCCCTATCAACAGTATCTATCTGTTATTAATAAATTATAAATGACAAATGAGATAAAAAAAAAAAGTTAGCAACTTAAAAGCTTGATTTAACATATCATATAGTAAGCATAAAATGATTTTTCATGCCAAGTAGTGGGATATCATATCATGTAGTGAGATATCATGTCAAACACTAAGATTTCATGTCATGCAAAGAAATATAACCCATGATGCACTAACTGTCTATAAATGAGATGTTAATTAATAAGTTATTTCATATTGTTCAGTCAAAAAAAATGCCAAGAAATAACTCAAGCAAGCGATCCAATGAGTCAAATGAAGGAAGTTCCTCATGAAGAAGAAGGTCGTTAATGGGATCTTACACAGATCCAAAAGGTGAAACTTGGTATGGAGTAAAACGCGAGTTTGTGAACAAGCCGATTTATGCAAATGAACAATTTACACATGTTGGTCATATAATGATCCACGCTTACGATCGACCACCAATTATGGGTCACCTAACAAATGATGGATTGAGATGACCAAATTTGTTTGACAAACAACGTGAGCTTGAAGTCTATTGTCAGTGGGATGGAATACCAATTCTAAAAGCACGTTCAGCTAATTTGTGTCAAACGAGGCTTGTGATGATGACAATGTAATATCTAGGCTTGAACGAGAAAATGATCAAATGGAACGAAGGTTGGACAGGTTTGATACAATTCAATAAGTGAAGAAGGAGCATTTTGATCCTATAGTTGGTGAAATAGATGATTGAGGATCCATTAATGGTGTCTGACCCTGAAATCTCCGACTATAGTGACTCAAGATGATGAAATGAAAAATGACATAATTCAAATGATAAAAAATTCCTATAACTAGTACAAAACATAATACCCTAACCTTACAATACCCACAATATTTTGGCTTACGACCTTCCCCTGTATCCTTTTCATTTCGAATGTGTATCGATTGCAGACAACCCTTGATTCTTCTCAAAGTAGGATTGGGGCATAAAGTTGTACTAGTGGGCTCATCCCAATAATCTAGATGGTGAAAGGGGTGAAATTCAGATGCGTATATAGCCATATTTTTTGACAACTTGTAACATTCATCTACGCAACTCCATCCATCAACAGATGCTTGTGCAAACACCGCTAACGCATGAGAACATGAAATTTTGTAGATGACCAATTTCCCACATGAACATATACCATCATGTGTTAATACCGCATGTGAGTGACCCCTCTTCGTCATCATTGCAGCCTCACCGAAGTTTTTGTTAAACTCAGTGATGCAATGTCCACCTAACTTAGATTGGTAATGCAAAATCTTTGTAATAGCAAAAGGAGTATATGTGCAACCATCACATAAAGCTTACTGCCCAAAAGCTCACCTACCACAAAAGTATTTCACAAGACAATAAAAAATAAGTTATACACACACAGATAATGGCAAATTCCGTACATTTTTCAACACACCATTAAAAACCTCAGAGATGTTGGTAGTCAAATGTCCATTACATCAACCACCATCATGTGCAATTGTCCATTGTGCTGTAGGTATGTTATTCAACCACTCCCATGCCTTCGAATTTATGGTTTTAATTTCCTGTATAATGGAATTGAATTTGCACATTTGATGTGCACTCCCAACAGCCCAAACAAGCGACTTTAGATGGGCATCCTTGAATTTGCTATTGAAATTGCTGCGCACGTGTCGTAAGCAAAACTTGTGATATGCGTTAGGCTCCTACCATCTAGAATTAACATGATTGGCTGTAGCAATTATACCCATATGTCGATCAGATGTCAAACAAATCCCTTGCCTCATCCCCACAACATACAGCCTTAGTAAACTAAGGAACCATAACCAACTATTGTAACTCTCCTCTTCAACAATTGCAAATGCGATTAGAAAAAGTTGATAATTACCATCAATCGCCATTGCAATTAACAACTTCTCCTTATATTTCCCATACAAATGTGTGCCATCAATACTGATAAGTGACCAACAATGCACAAATCCCTAAATTGATGCACTAAGTGACCAAAAGATCCGACCAAATCGTATTACATCTCAGTTGCCAGTATTACAATGCAACCATTTCACAATTGTGCCTAGATTATATTTAACAAGAGCTCCCATAAATTTAGGCAACAACCTATACGAGCTCTCCTAATCTCCAAATATCATAGAAATTGCTTTTTGCTTTGCAATCCAAGCTTTCTTGTAAGAGATATTGTAATTGTATTTTTCTTGCATTTGCTCCACAATTAAATCTATCTTCATTGTAGGATCAACCTCACTATGTCACATCCCCCAGACCCACCCTGTGCAGATTTGGGGCACGTGACAAAGGCCAGTTAGGCACCCATCGGGTTTTATCAGTTTTTTTTTTTTTTTTTTGAAAGCAAAACCCCGACGGTAATCCTAACCACAGGCCATTCCGATCTAAATCCCAAGCATAATGCATTCGACATATATAATTTAAGCAGCGGAATTTTCACAAGAGAATGCATACATATATACTTGGCAGAGCATTCAGGATACATCATAGTCAGTCCTATCTTAATCAAGATTACAAAACAGTTTCACCACAAAAGGTCATAATCTGTTCAGTTACACAAAAGTACAAAAATGGTATAGGTTCACAAAAATGGGTTATCATTTTATCTGGGGGTCTCCAACATTTTCTCCCTAAGTCCTGAACCTGCTAAACCTGTCCATCTGAGAGTTTCCCTGAAATTATTAAAATAATGGAATGAGCTTTAAAAAGCCCAGTGAGTAACACAGATATCCAGGCAAGAGTTTCGAATTCAATCTTTGCTTAAATCACATGGTAATTAAATCAGTTTGGAATTAATAGTTCAATAAATCCAAGTCAAGTTCAATAGATCAAAACAGATAAATGGTTCAGGGTGCTAGCATATCAATCAGAAGTATAGTTAATCATTTGAGAAACTAAAAACCATGTCATCGGTGATAAAAGCATGCATTTAAAACAATTGCATTAAAACATATGATATCCAAAACAATTTAGCATATCAAGGAGCAGTAACTAAGCAGTGTCAGAAGTTACTCACCTTCAATATTTGAGTTTGAAGCTATGAACGGAGCCTTCCTCTTTTTCTCCTTAAGCCTAAAACAATTCATAGAGATTTATCAACTCATGACCTAAGACTGAGTAAGTCTACCCTATGATGGGTTTCATGGAACTAACTTATAGTGGCTAGTTCATAGGTCTTACCTCTTAAGCATTTGGCTTAGGGTTTCAGTGTCTTCACACATTTATCGGTTCTGATTTTCATAATATGGACCTAACCATTGAGTTCGGAAGGTCGAAGAAAGTCAATTTAGACTCTCTCAGCTTTTAAATCTGGGTTCGGGTACATCAGGGGTATTTCGGTCATTTTTGCCGTCACATAATTTCTGTCTCGGATGTGTCATCTAATCATGTATATAATCTCACAGGTGTCAGGTCTACTATTGATATTAATTTCGTTTTAATCGGACTTCATTTGGGCCTTGTACAGTGTCAGGGGTATTTTGATAATTTCATACATCGTATTTTTTTTCGGTACCTCATTTGCAGTCACGGACCTCACCATTGGACTCAGAAGGTCCGAGACAGTAGGAATACATATATAACTTATGATTTTTGGACAACGGACTAATTTGAAGTATTTAATTTAATTAAATGATTTTAATTAAATTAATTTCGGGATATATAGTATACATATTATTTTCGGCACAAGAGTAATCGGTCGAATAGGGTGGCACGCTGGCCAGCATGCCACCTCCCTCTCCAAATGATACTGCTATCGAGTCCCATAAAGCGCAAAAATGTACCTTTTATTTCTGGTTTTTATTAAATATATAATATATATATATATATATATTCTGTCGGATATGGTTGACACGCAGATGCGTGGCCGAGTGGAAAGAAAGGCGCGTGGGCTCTGGAGTTAGGGGTTCAAAACCCCGTAGCCCCTTATTCCTTCCCTTCCTTTCTTTTCTCTTTTAAATGTAACTGTTTAACCTATAAACGGCCCAAAACGACACTGTCCATTTAATTCGGTGGCAGTCCCAGAGTACTCCACGTGTCCGAGCCAACCCGTCAACTCGTTTTAAAGGTACAGAGTCGACTCAGCGTCGTCTTCCCCATTAAACCTCACACAGTGATGCCCTAAAAACCTGCAGATCTTTAGCTTCTATTTCGTGAGTTTTAATACACGCTTTCTCTCTGTTTTTCACCCAGATGTGCTGTAAATGTGATTTCCATCAATTTGGCATTCATAAGCCAACAAGATATCATCTCAACCAGTGGGGGTAAACTATATAAACCGTGCCTGTAACTCAATACTACACCCTCATTTCTAAACCATTTCATGTGATTTTTGAAGCTACATGATCTAAAGATCATAAGGATCGAGCCCCAGTCTTTATTTTTTCAATTTAGTTACATGTATCAACAATTTAAGTTTTGAACCCGTAGCTTTGATTTCAATTTCGTGGGGCTACAGTGAGTCCTGGGGTCGCGTAGGTAGATCTTTGAGATCCTATCAGGGTCTATTTTGAGTTCCAATATGCCAAATCTAAAACTGTTACGGTCAAATCAGACCTGGTGCTTCAAGGTCCTTTAATGGAGGTTGGTTTCGGGTTTCATGGTTTCATGACCTATCCGACACCTCTAAACCATGCAACATGTTCAGAAAAATTCCTAGGATCAAGAATGAAACATGCATGCAGTCTATACCCGTAGCAGATCCACTAAACAATTCAAAATTTAAAATCAAGAAAATGAAGATAATTTTGAGTATTACCTTCAATAGTGGCTATCTATTCTCTTTGGCTCAGTTCAGTCTCTCAAAAACCTTCTCAGGTTATGCACCGTAGTCCTCAAGTCTCCACTTGTACTCCAAATGGCCAAGTCCTTCTTCAAGCTCCCTTGCATGCAAAGCTTTCTTCCCCTCTCTTTCACTGCACTCTCACTCTACCAACCTCACGTACACACACGGTTTTTGGAATTGCAGAATTCTCTAAAGAGAGAATCTGATGTAAAGTAGGGCATATATATATATATATTGTAGGTTATATACATATAGGGCTATACACATATACATATATATGAGTGTATCTCTGCCCTTAGTGGGGTTAGTGGGTGTTGACCTGATTGAGGTGATGGAGGGCTATAATGAAGGGAATGCATGCAAGGCCATTGGCCAATTTGGGTGGTGGCTTGGGCAAGATTATAGGTTATATACATATATTGCTGTATATATGCACAAAGTAATCAACAGCCTAGTTGGTAACTTTTTGGGACAGAATTGTTTACCTTGGTAGGTCAAGGGTTCAATTCCCCTTGGCTTCCCAAGTGACCATTTTCTCATATTTTTCTGGTTAAGGCCCTGTTTGGTTGTCGCGGAATTCCAGTTTCACTGTTTTGGCCTTAACTTTCAATCCGTAACTCCTTTTTCAGTGCGGTTTCTTTCTGTCACTTCCTACTCAGAATATCTTTCATTGACCAAGGTCCAATGTCGGTTTTTATTTTCTCGAGTTTCTCATAATTAGCTAATTCGAGTTTTATCACTATTAAAAATAGACATTAAATTAGCTAAACCTGACATTTCATGTAGAGACTTGAAAAAAAAAAAATAATAATAATAATAATAATAATAAAATGAAATATAGGGAATATAAAATGGGACCTGAACGATATCCGATATTGGTAAATGAATAATTAAATTGAGCCCCGACTTTATATCAAAATTACTAGTATTTCATAATATTTTGTGGCATAAAAATATTTATAAAATATTTAATATGGTAAGTTAAAAAAAAAAAAAGATATAAAAAGGGGAGTGTCGGCAGCCTTGGGAGGGGCATTAAAATATGTGGTTGTAGGGTGCAGTAGAAAAATATATGAATATGATATATGAAGTGTGTGGTTGTAAAAGGTTGTAACAAAAGAAAAGGAAAGAAAAGTGAATAAAGGAGGGGCGGACAGGTCGCGTGAAAACAGGAAGGGAGAAAGAAAAGAAAAGAGGGAAAAAAGAGAGAAAAAGAGAGAAAGAGAAAAAGAGAAAAAAAAAAAAAAAAGGAGAAAGAAGCTTGGGGCGGTGCTCCGTCGATGAACAGATCTCCAGAGAGAGAGAGAGTGCGGTTGTGGGTTCTTCTTTGCATCGAAGCTGCTGCGTGACGGAGGCAGCGGTGCACTCTCAAGTGCATGCCTTTCTCTCGCCGAGACTCTCCTCCATCGCCGCCTCCCCTACCCTGTTCTCCTTGAAAATACAGGATGGAGCACATTGATTGGGAAGGCCAAACAGAGAGTTTGGTTGTTCAAATTGTCTGGATCTGGTGCTGGCCATGGAAGGAGTAAACGGCTAAGAGACCTGACCGTCAAGAAGGATTGCAGTTAGGTGGCGCAGCAACTGAGTTGGGAAGTGTTGAGCGTGAATTAATTCTTGTAGGCTTGAGGAGTTTGATGAAATGGAGCAAGTCTAATTCAGTGTCTTCTCAGACCGGTGAACCAGCAGAGGGTTTCGCTGATTGTAGTAGAGATAGTGCGGTGGTTGATTGTAATGGGTTGTTAAATGGGTTTGGCGGTGATTGGCAGCAAGGATGATATATATGGGTGTAAGTGTTGCGGCTTGAGGCGTAGCTTGGAATTGGGTGAAGCGTTACAAGGGAGAAATAGCAGCGGTGCTTGGATGGGTGATTGAGGGGTCGATTTGACTTGGAGGGATGCTAATGAATGATGTG
The DNA here is from genome assembly GCA_008638375.1 of Nyssa sinensis. Taxonomy (NCBI): domain Eukaryota; kingdom Viridiplantae; phylum Streptophyta; class Magnoliopsida; order Cornales; family Nyssaceae; genus Nyssa; species Nyssa sinensis. The sequence goes on from CM018034.1 coordinate 25,179,270, forward strand.
TATATGTGTGTGTGCGGTTGTGTGACGGTGCAGCAGATCGAAGGAAGAGGAGTTGTCAATTTCGGCCATGTCGCTAGATCGAGACCTGAATTTGATTTCTGCTTCAAGTTTTGATAATTCGATGGTCATGGATTGGTGCAGCAATTGGAGCTGCAGTTACAACAACAGTTAGAATTGCTGTTGAAGGACTTGCTGCGGAAGTTGTGAGTGAGAGGAATACTATATGAATTGGCAAGTTCTATGAGTTATGATGGGGCCTAGAGTGAGCACAGTCAATTTCTGAGTCTCATGCTTGAAGCAGAGGGTCACAAGAAGGGGCTTGAGGAACTTGATGAAAATTGAAGAAGGAACGCGAAACAACAGGGTAAAACACTGAATTTTAATCTTGAAATTTTAGAAACATGAATAATTAAATTGATTGTGGGATTTCATTAAATATAGAAATTGTTTTAGATCAAATGGGAATGCAGAAAAATAATCCGAACAGAATTTAACGATTGAGTTTTGTATGTTTATTCGGGCCAAACCGGGTTGAGTCCGACCCAACTCAACCATTCAGATAGCTGCCTAACAATATTACTGTATGGGTAAAATGTTAGATTTGAGTTCGGGAAGTGTTTGGTTGAAAAGGAGAAGCTATCCAATAATTGGTTTAAATTGGAAACGTACGGAAAAAAAATAATATAAATAAACTTATAGGAATTGGAAAAATTATGGGCAATGAATAGAACCTCGTGAGATTTTAATTATACCCAGAAATTTGAGTGAATTGTGAATTGATCCAAGTGAATAAAATAATATTTAATTAAATGATAATTTAAAAGGTAAAATGACCAAAACGCCACTGAGTTGAAAGACTAATCAAACGAACCTTGATTGAAACAAGAGAAGAGTGGATTTTTATTATTTTGAATGTTTTGAATTCAACGGTAAGGTCCAATTTATGAAAAGAGACCTCGGGAATTGGGAAACCGTGAAAAGACCAAATGACCATTTTACCCTTTAGGGTACAAATGTCCAAATTGAATTCCGCGAAAGCCTGAACCGACTTTGTTCGGCGTTCCGGATTCAATGGTGAAGCCTAATTGAGTAAAAGAAATACCAATCATAAAAAGACATAAAATTTGATGAATAGCATTATTCAAGTAACCAACCGACTGAGTTACATTTTGTGGTTTTAGGAACATCGAAGAGAAAGGTAAGGACTCTCTAAACAGCTACAGTAGGAGGATTGCGTTATTCACCAATTGACTGAGTAGTGAACATGACTTCTTGGGGTTGAGATAACCCGATCAGGTATGGTACTTTACTAAGTAAGGAATAGAATTAAATTAGGATTGATGTGCATATTGCTTGAATGCTTTTTGTGCTTGTCTGCTGATAGAAGATCACATAGGAATGATTGCTTCTTTGAGTGGATTGTTTATATGTTTCCATGTTCTTTATGATTATTTGGGAGTTGTGATTTACTTCTTGAGTTATTATCATATGTGATTTATGTTCTAAACGGTTTATTGATATTGTGACACGTGGGTTTGCGTAAGTGTTGAGATTGATTGAGTATGACACGTAGATTGAGGATGAAGTCTTGTGATTTAATTTTAAATGTAATACATTGTGTAAAGCATGTTGCATATGCTTATGAAAGTGATGTTTCATTTGAACTGTATTATTGCATGATGAAATCATGGCATATTGGCATTGTGTGATTCCTTGAAAGCATAGTGTGGGTCAGCACGAGGTGCTGGTGCATTATGAGGGTGTAGATCCTGTGGTGAAAAACCCAAAATTGGCCATTGCATTGGTACTTCGTGCCATCGGGGAGTACCCGTAAACGAGACATGGGTGTGACATGACATGCATGGTGTTGACATGACATGCATAGAGTGGACATGGATGTGGCATAGAGTTGTGTGAGTATTTCATATGCATTGTCATGTGGCATAGAGTTGTGTGAGTATTTCATATGCATTGTCATGTGGCATAGAGTTGTGTGGGTGGTTCATGTGCATTGTCATTACATTGCATGGACAATTGGATGGCATATGGATTCATTACCATTACGTGGTATGCATGATTTGGAAAGCATGCGGATTATTGTCGTTATATTGCATAGATGATGTGGAAGGCATGTGGATTGTTACTATCGCCATGCATAAATGATTCAGAAGGCATATAGAGATAAATGTACACTTGCACATGCCACGCCTTACATTTTGTTCCTTGCATTAGTATTGTATCATACCAGCATGTTGGCGCTGACCCATTCGTGGGAACCATATTTCAGATGATATTCCCGACACCTGAGGCTTGGGGAAGTTTAGCTGAGTGGAGGAGACTTGATTGTAGATGGACGTTTGGCCCGAGAGGCATGTTTTGTGATGTACGGGCTTAAGCCCAATGACATAGATGTTGTATCATAGTTGTATAATTTTGATTGTATAGTTAAGCGATGTATATTTAACTTTGATAAGGTTGTGGCCATCGAGTGAGGATGGATTGTGATGTATTTATATTTATGATGATATATGATGTATTGTGTTTATCAGGGGGAAAAAGGTTCGAAAAACAAAGGAGGTTCTGCCGAAATTTTTATAAACCGGGAATGTATGTGTATTGACAGAGATATATGGATGTAGCGTTATGTTAGTGGAATAGGGTTGTATCTATATTAGTTAAATTGGTATTCATTTATTTATCTAAAAAAAAAAAAAAATTTCGTCAAATATTTATTTATTTATTTACTCGTCTATTCATTTTCTTCTTTTGTTTCCTTCAGTCGCGTCCCCGGGTTCGGTCGGGAATTCGGGGCGTGACATTTCATTCCCAAAACAGTTTCCCATATACAAAACATGTCGGTTAAGTAATTTGGGGTGTTACACACTACACCTTGTATCTCACTTGCAATTAACTTGGAATCTAATTGCACATGATCCAAGTTCATCCGCGAGTGTAAAGAAGTGTGTGGGCCCTCATATTTCGTGATTTCAAATCTTCTATTCTTTTTTTTTTTAATAGCACGTAGCCTCCATTTGCACCCATACTATTTATGAAGTTTACACCTCACAACCCATATTTTTGTATTACTTTGAAGCACCTCGTATTAATGGTGGGATCTTATTAAAAATTCTTTGACAACATGTTGCAATTTTTCTTTATCATTGAAAACAATTCCTTTAGCCAACACAGTGCGCAATAGATCCCAAATTTGAGTATGGTGTGGAAGGGTTGAACCACTGCTACCAACATCATCTCCAAAATCTACATTTAAAAAAAATAAAAAATCAGCCTCATGCAAATGAATGCTATGCTCACCGGGTTCATTTATGTCATCATTATCAGCCAATTGCACCATATCATTGTCTTCATCCGATATGCCTGAGCAATCATTTACATTTATGTCATTATTGCAAATGTCCTCACTCTCAACCTAAACAAGATGCTCAATAAGAAATGACACATGTTTTGTATGGTATGTATCATCCATCAGCACAGGACTGGAAGTTTGATGTGCCATGGGGACAGAGTTGGCAATTGAGCCATCATTATCCTGTGTGAGCAATTGAGTATAAGAACTAGATTCCATCTCTAGCAGTCGAGAGACCGCACAAGGATGATACACATATTCTTTCTCCACATACAAGTCGATGTCATATAAGGCCTAATTTTCTAAAACAACTTCAATCATTGTCTGCACAGTCTCATCATCAACTAATTCTAATAGTATGTAATTGTTGTGGTTGATTGGAAATCGACAAGTAATCTTTAGGCAGACTTGTGTCATATCCACCTTCGTGATAGCATACATCTTTGCCAAAAGTTCAGTATAAGTTGTTCCCCTCCTCAACCTAATGCTACCCCGAGCATTCATATCATAAGATATACTCTCTTGCTCCCCATAACAAATATTCCCTCCCCAATAACACAAAATAGGTACAGATGGGAACAGTACTGATGTTTCGGCCATTTCTAACATTCACAAATTAAATATAAGAAATCAAATTTTATAAAAATATATGTTTCTTGATGGAAAGTAACAACCAACGAAAGAGAAAAATAGTAGCCAAATTAAATTATTTTTATTCAAATTCTTTTATGAATTTTTACAACCTACTAATCAAATTCATACTAATAACTTAATAAACTAAACACAAGCATCTGAACTCGTATCTTTAACCTAACCTTATAGATGAGTTAAAAATATATTAGTAAATGATTTTGCAAGGATATCAAAAGAAGAATATCAACAGTAGTCTATCAAACTAAAGGCTTTTACTATTCAAACTAAGGCTTTTGCAATTCTTTTTATTATTCTCTTTTGATAGCAGGCATTTTGGATTAACCCCCAAAACATTATGATTACGGGCCTACATGTAAGTCAACTAGTCTTTTGAAAATATCAGGCCAACAAAAATCAAACCTGACTTTTAGGCAGGCCAACAAGTCAACAGAAACTATAATAAACTTGAACAAACATCATTGTCTATTAACAAGGACCCTAACCACAGCAAAGATGTAAGAAGGGTGATGATAAAAAAAAAAAAAAAATTGTTTGTTATTTGGTGATTAAAAGTCATTTTAATGATTGGGGTTGAATGAAAAAAAAAGAAAATTCACAATGGTCTTGGAACAAAAATCACAATCCAAGAGAGAATATTTAGGGATTATGGTAAAACCACTCTATTGTTTCAAAAGAACATGAAAAGGGGAAATAATTCTTAAATGCACAGACATAAACTAGTGAAGAATTTTATAATGTGAAAAAGGTAATTTAAAAAAAAAAAAACTAACCTATCAACCTCAATATACCTACGACATTAAAGTGGTAGAAACTCAAGAATGTCATCTTCTAATTTTATATTTCATTTTTTCATTTTTATAATATTTTTTAGAAAGTTTTTAAAACATCAAGCTTTCCGTTTTCTGTTTTTCTTTCCTTCAGGCTTCATTTGGTTAGGAAGAAACATATACTAGAAAATGAAAGTACTAGAAAGTAAAAGAAAAGAAAGGAAAGTGAAATTTTTTTTTTTTTTTTTATGTTCGTTTGGTTTCGGAGGAAAAACTGAGAAAGTTATAAGAAAATTAGATAATGATGTTTGAAAAAAGCATGAAAGTGAAAAGAAAATTTTTTGTTTATCAAAAGTACCCATATCTATAATTACTAGATCATTCAGATACATCTTGAACGATTTCACATGTGTTATTATATAATTATTTTCTTTACAAAAAACTTTAATTGGAATACAATCTGTGCAATTGAAAATATATCAGACATGCACTCTTCTTGTGATTTCATTGGATAATAAAAAAAAAAAAAAAAAAACTTAAAAGTCTTCAAAAAGTTTAATATATAACCATACAATAAGTAAAATAATTTTAAAAATATACAAATTCTCCATGCCCACATATATATTAATCTTGTGTGTGTGAATATATATATATATATATATATGTATGTATGTATTAGAAATCTATTATACGAGATCTGAGATCTAATTTTTTAAAACAAAAAGATTTACAATATGATTGAACTTCTACTACCTTTGAATGGAGGAAGAGAAGTTGCATAAATAAATAAAAAAGGATAAATTTGTAACTCAAATTACAAACAAATATTTACACGGGAAAAAATAAATTTTCTTGTGCTTTTTGAAAGATACGAAAAGTCACTTTTTCAAGAAAATCAAGCGGTGTATCCGATATTTACGAAATTTTTTCTCTTTCTTTGTAACCAAACTCTAAACAAATTTAATTCTTTCTCTTTCCATCAATTTCTACCTAACTAAACGGAGCCTCAGTGAATCAATGAACCAAAGCCACAGAGATCATTGAGTCATTCTTTCTTGTTTTGATGGTTTAAACAGAGAGAAGAAAATGAGGAAAAAAACATAACATTCTTAAAAGGAAATATATCACATAATGTTTTTGTTAAGCACTTAGAAACTCAACTATGGAAAAAAATTCATAACTCAAATAAAAAACCCAAATGTTCTGGTAGAGAGAGAGGGACAGAAGCCCTAATATTGTGCAATGTGTAAAAAATATACCTGAGTTCTGATAAGAGAAAGAGACTGATCGTGACGAAAACGTCGACCACAACCTATTCGAACGCCGATCAACTTAGACTCATTGTGATTTCCAGTGGAAGGGACATTGATTTGAAGATATGGAAAAAATCTAATCATGAAAAAATCTGATGGAAAAAAAATCTTACCACAGCCGACAATAAAAACTGATCGCGAAACAGGTTTGTGAACAAATCTAGGCGACGAACACAATCGCGACTAAACTAGGGCTTTTTTGAGAGCTTTTAACCTTTTGAAGAAGTATCCAAATATGGCCTCTTTGGTAAATATCTGAAAAATTAGGATAAATTTTTCATTTTTGTCAGTAGAACATTATTCATGCACTATTTGCCAATAGGACACAATAAATACATCATTTAAATATAAGTTATGTTTAGAAGCATAATTCGAGTATGTCATAGAAGAGAAATATTCTTAGAATGTTAAAATACACATCCTATGAGAATTTGAGCCTAATCGGAGATAGTTTGAAAAATTGGACCAAAAGGGCATCCCGGGTGGACCCGATCGCACCTGCCAACAGGCGAAAATAAATTTTTTAAAAAATATCATTTAAAATAATTTTAAGAACTTTGATTAAAGCAGAACATCGAATTGAGGCGTTTCGGGACAGGTTGCAGTGTAAAGGGGTCTCGCGGCTCATTAAGGGCAAAATGGTCTTTTCACCCCTTGACCCCTTTACTATAAATATGACTCTTGAGAGATAAAATTATCAGAAATTGGTCTGAGAAAGAGCAGCAGATCGTGCATGGAGAGAAAATGTGAGAAAAACCTAGGTTTTTCAACTTTCTACTTTCCAAAACTTGTCTCTAGCCTTAGAATTTCACAAGACTTCCTTCTAGGAAGTTGTTCCCCACCTCAAGGGCTATATTCTTACTAATTGGTTCGGTTGCACAGTGAGCACAACTCCCTAGGGTTGAGAAAATCCCGCCTAGGTATGATATTTTGCTAAGTAAAGAATAAGGTTAAGTTTAGGAATGTTTTTATATGTTAATTGTATGACTAATGTCACGCCCCGGATTCCAGCGAACCCGAGGTGCGAGTAACGAGACAAGGAAAATAAAATAATAAAGAAATAAAAGATAATAATAACATTTTCATACATTCTGTACACTGTTCGGATATATACATAGGTCTGGTCCACTTGCTTACAACATGTAAAATGAAATAAGGTCTTGGGCTTATGCCCTTATACAATATCAAAAACAAACGCCCCCTGGGCCTAACACAGTCCCTAGTCAAATCATCTCCACGTCTCGTACTGCTGGGACATCATCTGAAATATTGCCCCACTAAAGGGGTCAGCTCAACATGCTGGTACAATATAATGCTAATGCAAGAGACAAAACCAAGGTCGTGGCATGTGCAAGTGTACAGTTATTTCTATATGGCATTCGATATCATGATGACAGGATATGAACAATGTACAGTATATAAGTAGTATGTGTGACACACCCATGCAACTCTATGCCCACCCATGTCTCATGATACGGTCCTTCCCCGTCGGCATGAGTACCTTGTATGTCTCGCTTCACGGTCCGGAACCCGTCAGGCCGGCGAGTACCTATTGGCCGATTTTGGGTTTTTCACCACAGGATCTACACCCTCATAATGCAAAGCACCAAGTGCTTACCCACGCCATGTCCAAAGAATTTCACCATGCCAATATGCTCTGATCTCATCATGTCATGACACCTCTCATTCATACATAAAGCATGCCTCCAAGTACATAGTTCGTAATATCAACAGTTCATCCAAGCATGTTCTTCACATTATACACTAACACATACAGTATACCCATAATCATCATACAACTCAGCAAGATAGCACGTAGCACATAAACATGTGAATACTCAAATGACATGTGAACAATCAATACAGCGAAGCAAGTACTCCTAATCTCAATTCTATTTCTCACTTAGCACAATATACCGTACCTGGTAATCGATCTCAAACCGGAAGAGTGTACTCGTGGTAAGGTGGAACCACCGTAAGAATACCGAAGGTCAGGTCACCTTCTCCTTGCCTTTCCGTGTCCCTAAAATTCATAACACGAAACTCAGTTTAATTGTCCCTTGAATTATGCTATTCATCAAATTTTATGTCTTTAATTCATAAGTTTCTATTTTACTAAATTAGACTCTACCATTGAGTCCGGAACGTCGAAGAAAATAAGTTTAGGCTCTTATAGAATTCAATTCGGACACCTGGGTTAAAAAGGGCAAAACAGTCATTTTGCACTTTACACGGGTCCTTACATCTCATGATCTCTTCTCACAAATCAGACTCCACGGTTGAGTCCGGAGTGCTCGAGATAATAAAGTTTCACTATTTGGTTACCTAGTTTGGAGTTCATTTGATCGTATTTCAATTCAGGGGTATTTTGGTAATTTTTCATGTCACTACGGGTCTTTTATTTTTCGGGACCCCGTCTCGTAAAACGGACCTCGCCATTGGCCTCAGAATGGCCGAGATAGTCAAAATACACTAATGACTTGTCCCATTTGGACTCCGGGATATTTTTGAATATTTAAATAATTAAATTAATTAAATTAATTAATTAATTAATTAATTTAATTAATAATTTATTAATATTTTATTCAGGAGGGTCAAATCAGAATTATTAATAGTTGAGAGGGTCAATTTATAATTTCTGTAAGTTTTTGGGTTAATTTTCAATTATCAAAAGTTCAGGGGCAAAATTGTAAAATTGAATTCTCCTATTCCTAATTCGGACAGCCAAACAAGGATTAGCCCAAAACAGGGATAAGATATCCCTGTTCTTATTTATTTCAGATTCTTAATTTCATACACCCACAACCAAACACCCCCTTTAAATCCTTTAATTTAAAACATATGGCGACACGTGGCAGGGGCAGCCCACACCCGCCCGAACCGGACCCGAGCCGACCCGACCCGACCCGGAGCAGACCCCCCCCTTCTTCCCCGATTTTCCGGTGACACCCAGTAGGGTTCCGGCGTCTTCTCCGGCGCCGGCGACCAATTTCCGGCAGCTTTTTCATGTTTTCAAAATGCCATCTTTTAGAGTTTTTCAAGTAGGTTTCACCCCCATCTCCCATTTCCAGTTTAGACCAACGGATTTTCACGAAATAGGGCTCGAAGGCCCACGGCCGAATCTCCGGCCAGCTGAATTTCTTCAATTTTTCACTCGGTTGTTCACGGTTTTCCATCGTTTCTTTCTTATTTCATTTTCTGCACTTATTAGGGTTATTTCTATCTCATTAGATTCAAGCTTTATACATAAAATGTTAATCTAACCCCCCCATGACCGTGACCTGTAAACCCCTTTTTCTCCCTCATTTTTCAACCATTTTCCTTCATTCTTTTTGCAAAACAATCCTCATAACATACACTTTAAAACCCTATATATCAAATAAATTATCATGCCTCAAAAAAAATAAAACAGAAAGGTTGCACTCACGGATTTTCTGAGCTTTCTCTCTCTAGCCGTGCCTTTCTTCACCCTCTTGCTCCGAGCTCGAACCAAGCTTCAAACTCCTTCTCAGAGCTCTATTTCTCTCCCTCTTTTCAGTTTCTTTCCTTCTCTTTTCTCCCCACCCGAGACTTCACTTATGCACACACACTAGCCAAATCCCTCACGTCTCCCCCTCATAGCCACTATTCTTGACTTTCTTCACCCTCCTTCAGCTTCAGTTGTTCTTCCCCAGGTGCAGCTTTGCATTAAATGCAAAGCTGCCCTATATGTATGCCTATACACACTTCACTCATTACACACACTAGAAACACACACTCCCAACTCCTCCCCCACTCTAGTCCGGTTGTAACCACACACACACACACATCCAGTTACACACACATAACTTACTGCCATACATTATCCCACATATTACTTTACACATTCATGCACACACATTACTTCACACATACCTTCACATATATACTATGTATAATTATAACACTAATGCACCAAAATTAATAACCATGATAATAATAATAAAAATAATAAAAATTTAATTAATCAAGAATAATAAAAAAAAAAAAAAAAATTTCATGTCATAACATCCTTCCCTCCTTACAAAAATTTCGTCCCGAAATTTAAAATAGCATAACGTAAAAGAAAATACATCACTAATCAAACAACTCGGGGTATCTAGCACGGACCTCGGCCTCACGCTCCCAAGTAGCCTCCTCGACCCCATGATGGTTCCAACGAACCTTGACCAAAGGGATGGTCCTGCCTCGCAGAACCTGATCCCTCGAGTCCAATATCTCCACGGGTCTCTGGTCATAGGAAGCGTCCCCCCCCAACTGGAGATCTACCCAATCTAATACATGTGAGGGGTCGGGATGGTACTTCCTCAGCATCGATACATGGAAGACGTCGTGAACCCCAGATAGCTGTGGTGGCAAGGCTAGCTTATAAGCTACCTCACCCACTCTCCCTAGAATCTCAAAGGGGCCAATAAATCGTGGCGACAGCTTCCCACCACGTCCAAATCTCCTCAAGCCCCGTCTGGGAGACACCTTGAGGAACACATGGTCCCCCACCCCAAATGCCAAGGGTCGCCGCCTCCTATCAGCATAGCTCCTCTGGCGACTCTGGGCCGTCAACAAGCGCTGCCTGATCACCTGGATCTTGTCCGTGGTCTCACGGACTATATCGGGTCCCAAGGCAGCTGTCTCACCTACCTCAGTCCAACATACTGGGGAACGGCATGGCCTACCATACAACGCCTCAAATGGTGCCATCTCTATACTGGACTGATAGCTGTTGTTGTAGGCAAACTCGACTAAGGCAAGGTGATCCTCCCAGCTACCCCTGAAATCCATGACACAAGCCCTAAGCATGTCCTCAAGGATCTGAATGGTGCGCTCTGACTGGCCATCTGTCTGGGGGTGAAAGGCAGTACTAAACTGGAGCTGTGTCCCTAAGGCTGTCTGGAGACTCTGCCAAAACCGGGCAGTGAAGCGCGGGTCCCTATCTGAAACAATGGATACCGGCACCCCATGTAGTCGTACAATCTCTCGAATATACAATCTACTGAGGGTATCTGATGAATCAGTCACTCTGATCGGCAAGAAGTGAGCAGACTTCGTCAGTCTGTCCACGACAACCCAAACTGCATCATGGCCTCTCGGTGACTTCGGAAGACCCATCACGAAATCCATAGTCACGTGCTCCCACTTCCACTCGGCCACTGGCAATGGCTGTAACAATCCCCCAGGTCTCTGGTGCTCAGCCTTCACCTGCTGGCACGTGAGACATCTCGACACGAACTGCGCCACATCTCTCTTCATCCCCGCCCACCAATACTGACGGCGCAGATCGTGATACATCTTAGTGCCCCCTGGGTGCACTGCCAGACGTGAGTGGTGGAAATCTCTAAGGACCTCAGCCCTAAGAGACTCTGGGACAAAAACTCTACCCGAATACCTCAGACTAAGGTCAGAATGCACCGTCCATCCCGCAAATCCCTCGGGACTAGCAATCCGTACTCTGATCTGATCTGCCTCAACATCCACTAGCTGTGCCTCTATCACTCTAGTCAGAAGGGTGGGCTGTGCACACAAGCTGAACAGAGTGGCCTGTCCCTCAAACTCAGCAATATCCAGATCAAACTCGCCAATATCTCCCATCATCTCCCACTCCCTGATGGCAATACTGGCAACTGTACCCCTCGATCTCCTGCTAAGTGCGTCAGCCACCACATTGGCTCTCCCTGGGTGGTACTGGAGGTCAAAATCATAATCCTCCATGTACTCCATCCACCTCCTCTGCCTCAGGTTCAGGTCCTTCTGCGTGAAGATATACCTGAGGCTCTTGTGGTCAGAAAATACCTCGAATCTCTCCCCGTATAAGTAGTGTCGCCAACTCTTCAGTGCAAAGATGACGGCAGCTAACTCTAAGTCATGTGTGGGGTAGTTCCGCTCGTGGTTCTTCAACTGACGAGAACCGTAGGCTACCACTCTGCCATCCTGCATCAATACACACCCTAATCCCTCTCGGGATGCATCACAGTACACAGCGTAGCCCACTCCCCTCTCAGGTATGATCAAAACAGGCGCTGAAGTCAATCTCCCCTTCAGCTCCTGAAAGGACTGCTCACAGTCCTCCGTCCATAAGAATCTGGCGCCCTTGCGCGTCAGACGAGTCATCGGCGCGGCAAGACGGGAGAAACCCTCCACAAATCGTCGGTAGTATCCGGCCAACCCCAGAAAACTCCGAATCTCGAATACACTGCTCGGCCTCTCCCAGCTCATGACCGCCTCAATCTTGGAGGGATCCACAGATACCCCTCCACTGGACACTACATGCCCCAAGAACTGCACCTCTCTAAGCCAGAACTCGCACTTCGAGAACTTGGCAAACAGGCGATGCTCCCTCAAAATCTGTAGTACAGTCCTCAAATGATAGGCATGTACATCCTCAGCTGGTGAATACACTAAGATGTCATCCACAAATACCACCACGAACTGGTCCAGGTAAGGACTGAAAATGCGGTGCATCAAGTCCATGAATGCCGCTGGGGCATTCGTCACTCCGAAAGGCATGACCACAAACTCATAGTGACCATAGCGAGTGCGGAAGGCCGTCTTCGCTATGTCCTCCTCCCTGACCCTCAACTGGTGGTAACCCGATCTGAGATCAATCTTCGAGAAGCATCTCGAACCTCTCAGCTGATCAAACAAGTCGTCAATCCTCGGCAACGGGTACTTATTCTTGATAGTAACCCGGTTCAGCCTCCTGTAGTCTACACATAATCGTAGCGTCCCGTCCTTCTTCTTCGCGAACAGTGCCGAGGCACCCCACGGAGAAGTGCTAGGACGGATAAACCCCTTCCGCTGGAGGTCAGTCAACTGCTCCCTCAGCTCTCTCAACTCAGCTGGAGCCATGCGGTAAGGTGGTATGGAAATGGGTGTAGTGCCAGGAATGAGCTCTATAGTGAACTCGATCTCTCGTCTAGGGGGTAGACAAGTCAAGTCACTCGGGAAGACGTCGGGGAACTCATCCACGACCGGGGGTAGCACAACCTCTGTAGCCTCAAAATCACCCGCAATCAGACTAGCCAACATATAACTGTGGCCTCCCCAGCTCCTAGAATCACGCACTGGTGGAATCAAGAAATCCCCCCGATCCCCTGTGAAATAAAAGCAGTCTCCCTCCGGAGTGCATACAGTCACCCTCCCCCTGTAACAGTCTATACTCGCCCGATAGGTGAACAACCAATCCATCCCCAGAATCACATCAAACCCAGACATATCAAGTACAATAAGATCAAAATGGAGAACACGATCAGCTATCTCTATCGAGCAATCTCTACAGATCCTCGTCAGTGCTACAACACCCCCAACCGGCGTACCAACATGCAACGGGGGGTCCAACCAAACTATGTCCAGACCCAATGACATGGCAAGTGCAGTAGAAATGAATGAATGTGATGCTCCTGAATCTATCAATACACTGGCCCATGAACTGGATATGAGAAATGTACCTCGGACTACTGACGGTCCGGCAGCAGAGGTCTCCGGGGCGGCCACTGCGTAGACTCGGCCCTGGGTGGTCTGGCCCTGTCGGCCTCCCCCTCTCTGAGTCTGCTGGCCTCCTCCCCTAGGTGCTGGAGCTCTGACGCTCTGCGCGGAGGATGTAGGCTGATAATAGGGCGCTGGTAGTCCCTGGACCGACTGTGGCTGTGGCAGAGGTACCTGTGTATGCTGATAATAGTGTGGTCTCGGCGCACTCTGCGAAGTCTGCCCCAGAGGGCAGTTGGCCCTAACATGGCCAGGCTGCTGACAAGTGTAACAAATCGGCGGGGGCCTCTGACTCGGTGCCGGTAGAGGTAGTGGGAATGATCCCTGGCTGGATCCGACACCCTGTGCAATGCTGGGCCCCCTCAAGGGACAGTCGGCCTTCCTATGGCCAGGCTGTCCGCAGGTATAACATGTGATAGGCCGCTGGGACCCCCCTCCCCTAGAGGTAGATGGTAAGGCAGGACGGGGAGCTACAGAATGGAGGGGCCCGGCCTGTGGCTGTGAGGAAGAAGTACTGGCTCGGTACCTCTTCGGCTGTCTATATGTCGGGGCAGGTGCGGAAGTCTATACTGTGGGTGCCCTACCCTGTGCTCTAGTCTCTCTGATCCCTCTAAGATCAGCCAGCTCTCTCTCCACCTTGGAGGCCCTGATCACTGCCTCCTCATATGTCTCTATAATATGCCCAGCCAGTCTGTCCCTGATAGAGGTCTTCAACCCCTTGAGGAAACTGTACACCCTCAAATCCTCATGTGCAATAATGTGTGGGGCGAACCTCCCCAAAGCAGTAAACCGTGACTCATACTGAGCCACTGTCATGTCTCTCTGCAGAAGTGCCTCGAACTCCTCCCTAAATCCCACTCTGGCAGACATCGGGAAGTAGTGGTCATTGAACATGGCCACAAATGCGTCCCATCCCTCTCCAAACCGATGCAGTCTGTCAGCAGCTACCTCCCACCACTGACTAGCCAGGTCTGTAAACTGAAATGTAGCGCACCTGATCCTCAGATGGGGCTCAGTGATCCCCTGTGAATCCAGAATCCGGGTAATCTGTCTCAACCACTCCTCTGCAGTAAGTGGGTCTGGCTGCCCGGCAAAGGTAGGAGGTCTCATCCTCTGGAACACCTTCATCACGAAGGTATCCCTGGTCTCTCCGCCAGTGGTCCGTGCCTCCATCATGGTGCGGAGACACTCCTGTAAAAGGGCCGCCATATCTCTGGCGCCAACCATCTGCTCCACCTCCTGTGCTGGAGCGGGAGCAGGAATAGGGGCAGGGGCGGGAGCAACATCCTCCTCAGCTGCACTGTGCTCTGGTGTGTCAGCCGGGGCAACGACCTCCTCAACTATATCGGGAATAGGGGCAGCAGCTCTAGGTCTGCCACGACGAGGCTGAGCAGCGCCTCTAGGCTGGGTAGCACCTCTGGGCCTACCCCTACCCCGTCTGGGCGGCCCAGCTCCCGTAGGAGCTCGTCTGGGGGGCATATCTACAAGTCCAAGAGAAAAAATTCAATATCACTTTTTCACATTCAATATATGGTGTTCAAGTGTGACCCTAATCATGTTCCTATCAATGGCCTATGCTTCTACAGGTAGTACACATAGCATGTCATGATTCATATACTACTAACAAGTTTCACACATATCATATCTGTCATGCCTCCAAAAACAGCATCAATCAGCACATAATCACAATAAGTCATGCATCAGGACATATAATCACATATCACATAAGGCCCTACAGCATGCCACTAATAGTTCACACTAGGTCTCACTCTCTCCTCTAGGGTCTCATGGTGTTAAACAACACCCCACGGTCTCTAGGTGTTCGAACCTAAGCTCTGATACCACGTTGTCACGCCCCGGATTCCAGCGAACCCGAGGTGCGAGTAACGAGACAAGGAAAATAAAATAATAAAGAAATAAAAGATAATAATAACATTTTCATACATTCTGTACACTGTTCGGATATATACATAGGTCTGGTCCACTTGCTTACAACATGTAAAATGAAATAAGGTCTTGGGCTTATGCCCTTATACAATATCAAAAACAAACGCCCCCTGGGCCTAACACAGTCCCTAGTCAAATCATCTCCACGTCTCGTACTGCTGGGACATCATCTGAAATATTGCCCCACTAAAGGGGTCAGCTCAACATGCTGGTACAATATAATGCTAATGCAAGAGACAAAACCAAGGTCGTGGCATGTGCAAGTGTACAGTTATTTCTATATGGCATTCGATATCATGATGACAGGATATGAACAATGTACAGTATATAAGTAGTATGTGTGACACACCCATGCAACTCTATGCCCACCCATGTCTCATGATACGGTCCTTCCCCGTCGGCATGAGTACCTTGTATGTCTCGCTTCACGGTCCGGAACCCGTCAGGCCGGCGAGTACCTATTGGCCGATTTTGGGTTTTTCACCACAGGATCTACACCCTCATAATGCAAAGCACCAAGTGCTTACCCACGCCATGTCCAAAGAATTTCACCATGCCAATATGCTCTGATCTCATCATGTCATGACACCTCTCATTCATACATAAAGCATGCCTCCAAGTACATAGTTCGTAATATCAACAGTTCATCCAAGCATGTTCTTCACATTATACACTAACACATACAGTATACCCATAATCATCATACAACTCAGCAAGATAGCACGTAGCACATAAACATGTGAATACTCAAATGACATGTGAACAATCAATACAGCGAAGCAAGTACTCCTAATCTCAATTCTATTTCTCACTTAGCACAATATACCGTACCTGGTAATCGATCTCAAACCGGAAGAGTGTACTCGTGGTAAGGTGGAACCACCGTAAGAATACCGAAGGTCAGGTCACCTTCTCCTTGCCTTTCCGTGTCCCTAAAATTCATAACACGAAACTCAGTTTAATTGTCCCTTGAATTATGCTATTCATCAAATTTTATGTCTTTAATTCATAAGTTTCTATTTTACTAAATTAGACTCTACCATTGAGTCCGGAACGTCGAAGAAAATAAGTTTAGGCTCTTATAGAATTCAATTCGGACACCTGGGTTAAAAAGGGCAAAACAGTCATTTTGCACTTTACACGGGTCCTTACATCTCATGATCTCTTCTCACAAATCAGACTCCACGGTTGAGTCCGGAGTGCTCGAGATAATAAAGTTTCACTATTTGGTTACCTAGTTTGGAGTTCATTTGATCGTATTTCAATTCAGGGGTATTTTGGTAATTTTTCATGTCACTACGGGTCTTTTATTTTTCGGGACCCCGTCTCGTAAAACGGACCTCGCCATTGGCCTCAGAATGGCCGAGATAGTCAAAATACACTAATGACTTGTCCCATTTGGACTCCGGGATATTTTTGAATATTTAAATAATTAAATTAATTAAATTAATTAATTAATTAATTAATTTAATTAATAATTTATTAATATTTTATTCAGGAGGGTCAAATCAGAATTATTAATAGTTGAGAGGGTCAATTTATAATTTCTGTAAGTTTTTGGGTTAATTTTCAATTATCAAAAGTTCAGGGGCAAAATTGTAAAATTGAATTCTCCTATTCCTAATTCGGACAGCCAAACAAGGATTAGCCCAAAACAGGGATAAGATATCCCTGTTCTTATTTATTTCAGATTCTTAATTTCATACACCCACAACCAAACACCCCCTTTAAATCCTTTAATTTAAAACATATGGCGACACGTGGCAGGGGCAGCCCACACCCGCCCGAACCGGACCCGAGCCGACCCGACCCGACCCGGAGCAGACCCCCCCCTTCTTCCCCGATTTTCCGGTGACACCCAGTAGGGTTCCGGCGTCTTCTCCGGCGCCGGCGACCAATTTCCGGCAGCTTTTTCATGTTTTCAAAATGCCATCTTTTAGAGTTTTTCAAGTAGGTTTCACCCCCATCTCCCATTTCCAGTTTAGACCAACGGATTTTCACGAAATAGGGCTCGAAGGCCCACGGCCGAATCTCCGGCCAGCTGAATTTCTTCAATTTTTCACTCGGTTGTTCACGGTTTTCCATCGTTTCTTTCTTATTTCATTTTCTGCACTTATTAGGGTTATTTCTATCTCATTAGATTCAAGCTTTATACATAAAATGTTAATCTAACCCCCCCATGACCGTGACCTGTAAACCCCTTTTTCTCCCTCATTTTTCAACCATTTTCCTTCATTCTTTTTGCAAAACAATCCTCATAACATACACTTTAAAACCCTATATATCAAATAAATTATCATGCCTCAAAAAAAATAAAACAGAAAGGTTGCACTCACGGATTTTCTGAGCTTTCTCTCTCTAGCCGTGCCTTTCTTCACCCTCTTGCTCCGAGCTCGAACCAAGCTTCAAACTCCTTCTCAGAGCTCTATTTCTCTCCCTCTTTTCAGTTTCTTTCCTTCTCTTTTCTCCCCACCCGAGACTTCACTTATGCACACACACTAGCCAAATCCCTCACGTCTCCCCCTCATAGCCACTATTCTTGACTTTCTTCACCCTCCTTCAGCTTCAGTTGTTCTTCCCCAGGTGCAGCTTTGCATTAAATGCAAAGCTGCCCTATATGTATGCCTATACACACTTCACTCATTACACACACTAGAAACACACACTCCCAACTCCTCCCCCACTCTAGTCCGGTTGTAACCACACACACACACACATCCAGTTACACACACATAACTTACTGCCATACATTATCCCACATATTACTTTACACATTCATGCACACACATTACTTCACACATACCTTCACATATATACTATGTATAATTATAACACTAATGCACCAAAATTAATAACCATGATAATAATAATAAAAATAATAAAAATTTAATTAATCAAGAATAATAAAAAAAAAAAAAAAAAAAATTTTCATGTCATAACAACTAACATGATAACTTATTGTTAGAAAACCACCTAGCATATAGTTACTTTGAAAACCTAGGGTTGGTACCTAGTGTACTTATGTATTCTTTGAGAATTTGGTGAAGTAATGAACATGTAACTTGAATTTATGTATAATTCATTGCATTCTACTTTATATTCATGTAGACAAAGTCTTGTAGTTTGAAAGTTATGGTTTGCTCAATGTATTGGTACATTGTGTACTTGAGTAATCTTTGAGAATTTGGTAACGTTGTGAATCTTTGGAAACATGGTGTGTGTTGAGCAGTTGGTGCTATGCATTATGAGGGTGTAGATCCTGTGGTGAAAACCCCAAAATTGGCAATGGTACTCGCGATCCAACGGGGAAAAACCGTGAAGCGAGACATACAATTGGTACTTGCGTTCCAACGAGGAAGGACCGTGAAGCCAAACATGGGTATGGCATAGAGTTGCATGTATGTGTCATGCATATTGTCATTGTATTGCATTGATGAATTAGAAGGCCTATAGCTTATAAATGTACACTTTGCACATGCCATGCCTCAACTTTGATCTTTATATTAGCATTATGTCATACAAGCAGGCGTGCTTACCCTTTATGGAATTACATATTACAGATGAGGCTCCTGGCACTTGAGACTTGATGAAGTCGTTGGAGCACAGAGGGGAAAAATGGATTTTGAAGCATATTTGGCCTAAGGGTTACATTTTTTATGTTTGGGCATAAGCCCAAATAACTTATGTTTAAATTTGAAAAAACAGTAGATTATAAGCCTTGGACTATTTTGTAATGTAAGGGCTTAAATCCAAATGACAAATAGTATATTTTTGTTTAATGTGCATCACATGTATATGTTGATAACAATGTATGAAAAATGACCATGGCAAGATCATATGCAAGTACGAATGTAGCATATGAGAAAATTAGGAAAGTAGGCATTGAGCCTTGGACTTGATAATATAGGTGTATGTTAAATTTTCATAAACTTGTGGCCATCGAGTGAGGGTGGATTGTGCATATACTTGTATATATAAATTGTTGTAAAATATTATATGAAAATTACTTAGAAAACAAAGGAGACCATGTCAAAATTTTGTGAATTAAAAAGAGTTGTTAGGTGTACAAAATGACCATATATAAGTGGAAAAGTTCCAAAACGTGAGGGTTAAAAACCTTGAGGAAGTAAGCTAAAAATTGAAAAAATCAGCTTGCAGCACTTTGGGAAAAAATTCAGAAAAGGGGGAAAACAGCTTGCAACAAATACATTGTTGCTACAGTAGCAGCAGCAGCCCAGCCCCATGCACTCCCGCGCGCGCCTGCGCCTTGCCCCGATACGCACCCAGCCCTTTGCACCATGTCACTAGCCTTTAGCCACTTTCCTTGGGCCATGTTTGGCCAACCCCTAGGCCATGTTGGTCAACCACCTTGGGCCATGTTTGGCCAATCCCTAGGCCATGTTTGGCCACCCTTTTGGGCCATGTTTGGCCACCTTTTTTTGCCATGTTTGGCCACCCTTATGGGCCATGTTTGGCTACCTCGTTAGACAACCTTTGGTAGACTTTTTGACCTATGCTTGGCTTATGTCCTAGGGCATTTGGGCCATTGTTCCAAGGCATATTTAGAGACATTTTGGGCTATCTTAGAGGCCATGCTTGAACATGACTTAGACAAATTTTGACTATTGGTTGGGGGAGATATTTGAGTGGCATTTGAAACCCATCTTGGGTAGGTCTAGTAGCAAATTTTCATTCTAAATTTTGGGAAAACATGGGAAAATAAACGTGTAATCAACTAAATCCATTTAATTTCCTTTAATTAATTTCTTTTAATTCATTTTCACTCACTCCTCGAGATTTGGAAATTTGGGGCGTGACATCTTTTGTTAAAAAAGACACATTGAAATTATCTCTTAGAAAGATGTTTTTGAAAACGACCCTACTCTGGTAAATAAGATGAGAACGGCTCTATTCTGATAAAAAAATTAAAGAGAAGCTTAAAAAATAATTTAAAAAAAAAAACAAATAAGACAAGCTAAAACAAATGTTGGACAGAACCCAAGCCACTGGATAACTTAGAGTAGAAAAAAAAAAAAAGAAAAAAAAAAAAAAAGAGCAAACTACAGAAATAAATTGATGCCTTTTTCTTGAATCAATTTCCTTTTATTTCTTAGAAGTTTAGGGAACATAGTTTGTAATTAATGGAAACAGAGATTGCATCAAAGATGTATCCAAATTTCCAAATAGTAATTCTAACTAATAAATATATGATAAGAGAAAACAATTAAATTGAAGTTGACATTTTGAGAGCTATGTTTTGCATTAATTTCATTTGTTTTCAAGAATTTTCTGAGCACAAACTTTCCATGCCTTGAATGGCCTATTGTTATGACTGAAGAATTTGAATTCCAAGATTCAGTGCGACCATGTAGACATACATGCAAATGCTTTGATTTTGATGCAACCAACATTTTTTACCTATGGTAGTGATGCCAACCAATACCTTAATACCAAACTTGAATACACTCTCAACCAATAAAAAAAAAAAAAACAAGTTTTGAATCACCAACACCCAATTTGGATTTGAGTGAAATAATTGATCCCTAGACTAATAATAGAAATAATTAATCCCTAGCCTAATTTTCAAAATGTTTGTTATGACATGAAAAAAAATAAAAATAAAAATATTTTTTTATTTATTTATTTTTATTGTTCTTGGTTAATTAAAAATTTTTGCTATTATTCTTATTATTATTATTATTATTGTGATGGGTGGAAGTATGTATATGATGTGCATGATATATATATATATATATATACATGGATATATATACATATATATGTATATTGAATTAATTGTGTAATGTGTGCATGTATATGGGCATGTATATATGGATGTATGGGAGGGTGCATTTGGCAGAGTGTGTGAGGTGTAGTGTCGGCTGGGTGTGTGTGTTTGGTGTGTGTCTAGTGTGTGAGAGAAGTGAGCTACATATATATATATATATATATATGCTAGAGTAGAGCAGCTTTGCATTAAATGCAAAGCTGCATTTTGGGAGAAAGAAGGTGGCTGATGTAGAGTGATAGAGGTCAAAGGGAGAGAGACGTGTGAGATTGAGTTGTGATGCATAAGTGGTCTCGGGTGGGAAGAAAAGAGGAGAGAAAGGCAAGGAAAAACTGAGAGAAGGAGCAAGAGAGGTCGTGTACATTGGGAGGAGCCTAAGGAGCTTGAACCAGAGGTGAAGCAGAAGAGAGAAGGAGAGGTCGGCTAGAGAGAGAAAAAGATCCAGAAAGAAAAGGGGTGAGTAGTTCCAGTTCTGAATTCTCATTTCCTTGCATATTAAATTGTTTTAAATATAGGGTCTTGTAATGTATAAAACGTAGATTATCTTGCAAGAAAAACTAAGTGGAATGACCAAGAAATGAGGGAGAACAGTAGGGTTGCAGGTCACGGTTGGTGGAAATGGGTTGTGAGATTTTATGTGTTAAATTAGACTAAAATGATGGGACGTAACCTCCTAAGGTGCAGAAACCATTTGGGGTCTGAACTAACCAAAACCAGTGAGGGGAAAATGGAGAAATAGAGTCGGCCGGAGTTTTGACCGAGGGTTTGACCCTCTATTTCGTGGGAATCTAATGGGTTGAGTCCAAAACTAAGCCTAGATATAGAATCCTTGGGAGAAAATGAAGAAAACTACATTTTGAAATGTTGAAAATGTCACCGGAGATGGGTCGCCGGCGCCGGAGAAGGCGCCGGAACCCTACTGTGCGTCGCCGGAAAGTCGGGGAAGAAGGGGGGTCTGTCCGGGTTCGGGTCGGGTCGGTTCGGGTCCGGTTCGGGCGGGTGTGAACCGCCCCTGCCACGTGTCGCACGGAGGTTTTAAATTAAAAACCTAATTGGGGCTGTTTGGCAACCGGATTAAGAAATTGAAATTTAAATTGGAATGGGAATCGGGATACCCTATCCCAGTTTTAGCCCTATCCCCTGTTTGGTTAACCGGATTTAGAATAACAAATTAAACTAGTTTTAATTTGGACCTTTTGGAATTTGAACCTTTGGAATTTGAACCTTTTAGAATTTGAACCTTAACCCTGAACTTTCGGAAATTACAAATTGACCCCCCAACTATTAGAAATTACACTTTGACCCACCTGATTAAATTATTAATAAAATATTAATTAAATTAATTAATTAATTTAATTAATTTAATTAATTAAATATTCAAATATATTCCGGAGTCCAAATGGGACAAGTCATTAGTGTATTTTGACTATCTCGGCCATTCTGAGACCAATGGTGAGGTCCGTTTTACGAGATGGGGTCCCGAAAAATAAAAGACACGTAGCAACGTATAAAATTACCAAAATGCCCCTGAATTGAAATACAATCAAATGAACTCCGAATTAGGTAAACAAATAGTGAAACTTTATTATCTCGAACATTCCGGACTCAACCGTAGAGTCCGATTTGTGAAAAGAGGTCACGAAATGTAAGGACACGTGTAAAGTGCAAAATGACTGTTTTGCCCTTTTGAACCCAGGTGTCCGAATTGAATTCTACGAAAGCCTAAACTTATTTCCTTTGACGCTCCGGACTCAATGGTAGAGTCTAATTTAGTAAAATAGAAACTTATGAATTAAAGACATAAAATTTGATGAATAGCATAATTCAAGTGACAATTAAACTGAGTTTCGTGTTATGAATTTTAGGGACACGGAAAGGCAAAGAGAAGGTGACCTGACCTTCGGTACTCTTACGGTGGTTCCACTTTACTACGAGTATACTTTTCCGGTTTGAGATCGATTACCAGGTACGATATATTGTGCTAAGTGAGAAATAGAATTGAGATTAGGAGTACTTGCTTCGCTGTATTGATTGTTCACATGTTGCTTGAGTGTTCACATGTTTATGTGCTACGTGCTATCTTGCTGAGTTGTATGATGATTATGGATATACTGTATGTGTTAGTGTATTGTGTGAATAATATGCTTTGAGGAACTGTTGATATTACGAACTGTGTACTTGGAGGCATGCTTTATGTATGAATGAGATGTGTCATGACATGATGAGATCAGAGCATATTGGCATAGTGAAATTCTTTGGACATGGCGTGGGTAAGCACTTGGTGCTTTGCATTATGAGGGTGCAGATCCTGTGGTGAAAAACCCAAAATCGGCCAATAGGTACTTGCCAGCCTGACGGGTTCCGGACCGTGAAGCGAGACATACAAGGTACTCATGCCGACGGGGAAGGACCGTATCATGAGACATGGGTGGGCATAGAGTTGCATGGGTGTGTCACGCATACTGCTTATATACTATACATTGTTCACATCCTGTCATCATGATATCGAATGCCATATAGAAATGACTGTACACTTGCACATGCCACGACCTTGGTTTTGTTTCTTGTATTAGCATTATATTGTACCAGCATGTTGAGCTGACCCCTTTAGTGGGGCAACATTTCAGATGATGTCCCAGCAGTACGAGACGTGGAGATGATCTGACTAGGGGCTGTGTTAGGCCCGAGAGGCGTTTGTTTTTGATATTGTATAAGGGCATAAGCCCAAGACCTTATTTCATTTTACATGTTGTAAACAAGTGGACCAGACCTATGTATGTATCAGAACAGTGTACAGAATGTATGAGAATGTTATTATTATCTTTTATTTCTTTATTGTTTTATTTTCCTTTGTCTCGTTACTCGCGCCTCGAGTTCGCTGGAATTCGGGGCGTGACAATGTTAGCAATAATTTTCTAAAGAGAAAAACCCTAATTGCTTTCATAGAGAAAATCCCTAATTTGTTGTACAGATAAAAGCCCTAAAGCATTTCAATAGATTTTGAAATTACTTGAGAATGAAACAATTAGTAGAGGTTTTTGAGGGAGAGCACAATGTTGGTTTATCTTCAGATAAGTGAGAGAAATAACAGAGCCACAAGCTTCAGAGAGAGACAGAGAAACGTGACCTAGCTACAACCACACCAAGGATCTGTGGTAGTATTCCCTCTATCATGACAAGAGAGGCGAAAGAGACAAGCTAGAGAGAGAGATGAGCTAACGAGAGAGAGAGGGGCTTGAGAGATGCACAAAAGAGAGAGATGAGAGATAGTCATACATGTCATGCCCCAAATTTCCAAAACTCGACAAATAATTGAAAATGACCTAAAAAGAATTAATAAAATGCAATTGAATAGATTTAATTGATTACATATTAATTTTCTCATGTTTTCTAAAATTAAGAATAAAAAATGCTAACTAGTCTTACCTAATATGAGTTCCAAATACTAGTCAAATACCCCCCCATCCAATGGTTAAAAATAATTTAAGTCATGTCCAAGCATGACCTCCAAGATAGCCCCAAAAATATCTCTAATGCGCCTTGAAACAATGGCCCAAAATGGCCCCAAATATTATTCAAAACAACTTAGAAGGTTGACCAAAAATAGCTCAAGACATGGGTAAAAACTAGCCAAAAAGGTTTGCCTAAGGTGACTCAAATTGATGCCAAAAGTAAGCTAAAACTACCCTAAGTCATAAACCAAGGATAGGTCAAAAGGCCTACCTAAAGTAGTCTAATGAGGAAGCCAAACATGGCCTTGAATAATGACTAAAATGTGTTCCAACAAGGTGCCCAACATGACTTGGTATAGGGGCCAAAAGTGGCCTAAAAGAGGCTCCAAAAGGTGGTGTCTAACATAGAAGTGAATGGCCTTGAAATGGCATTGGAAGGCATGTCATGGCATGACCATGTAGCCCTCAAAATGAAGTCAAAGACAGTTGCCAACATGGCTTTGCATAAGGCCAAAATAGGGCTATCAAGGGTAGAGCAAGACATGGCAGCAAGTGGCAAGGCAGCTGGGCAAGGCATGGAAAGACTGGCATGGCATGCCAGCTGGCCAGGTTACAAGCGCGTGTGGACAGGCGCAGGGGCACGCAGGGAAGGACGACCAGGCACGAGCAGGTGTGTTGCGCAAGCAGCATACAGCGTGCGAACGTGTGGCAGCAAGGCTTGGGCGGCCAGTGCGCAGGGGGCGAACAGGCGGGGTTGGGCTGCTTGCTGGCTGGTCTGCTGGCCTCCTACCCCTCTTGCTATAGTAATTCCAATAGCCATTTTGCTATAGTACTAGAAATTCCAACGTTCGCCTAAAATCTTGATTTTGAAATTTTTTTGTACCCATTTCAATTTATTTCATCACCAAACTTGGTGTGGGACCATATAACATGTAAAATGACTATGTTACCCTTTTTCTCCTATTTTTCAACCTTAAGTAATTTTTTACTAATTTGCCCCAAGTCTCCTCCTATGCCCTTATTTTCATTTCTTTACTTTTCTTTTTTCCTTTTAATTCATTTGATTCCTTACTTAGAAAATCTAGGCATGCTCTCCCACTCCACTCAACCTAGTTGCTATTCTTGAAAATTTTTACCATAGTCTCCTTTGTTTATTGACCTTTTTCCTTATCTCATTCCTCCTCCTCATCTTCCTCAACACTAACAACAACACCTAATAGAACATTTATTTGCACAATTTTATATTTTTCAATATCCACAATTCAAAAACAAAGTAACTACTTGGAGCTCCATGCTCCTCGTTCATATTCAATACACAATTTCATACAATCCAACATAAGATCAAGTTTATAACTTACACAAAGTCTCAACTTTAGATATGAAATAAATCTCGTGGGGCTTATGCCCCTGCATACAAAATATAGCCCTTAGGCCAAATACACTTCAAAGTCTATTTTCCCCTCCATGCTCCAAGACTTCATCAAATCTAATGTGTTGGGAATCTCATCTGAAAAATGTAATCCCATGTAGGTAAGCGCGACGACTTGTATGACACAATGCTAGACAAAAAATAAAGGTAAGTTGTGGCATGTGCAAAGTGAACATTTGTTAGCTATAAACCCTCCAATTCACTAATGTAATGTAATGGCAATATGCATGACGCACACATGCAACTCCATGCCCAACACATGTCTCGCTTCACGATCCTCTCCCGTTTGCATGCAAGTACCACTCATTTTGGCCACATTTTGGGTTTTTCACCACAGGATCTACACCCTCATAATGCATAGCACCAAAGTGCTCAACACACTCCATGTTTCCAAAGATTCACAATATGCCAATATGCCTTAATTTACCATGCAATTTCTATGAGGCATTTTATCAAACACAAGGGGCGTGCCTTAAATCATACATCATACATTAAACAAACCATAACTTTCAAACTACAAGACTTTTTCGAAATGAACATAGGCTATAATACAATCAAT
Organism: Nyssa sinensis; assembly: GCA_008638375.1. Lineage (NCBI taxonomy): Eukaryota > Viridiplantae > Streptophyta > Magnoliopsida > Cornales > Nyssaceae > Nyssa > Nyssa sinensis. The sequence continues at coordinate 25,206,043 of CM018034.1, forward strand.
TATACATATATTCATATTACATGTTTACAACTTTACTAAATTTTCAAAGAATACACAAGTATACAAAGTACCAACCCTAGGTTTTCAAAGCAACTATATGTTAGATGGTTTTCTAACATCAAATAAGAATGTAAGTCATACAACCAACTTATAAAAAAAATCAATAAACTTAACTCTACTCTTTATTTAGAAAAAATCATCCCTAGAAGGATTTTTCTCAACCTTAGGGAGTTTTGCTCACTTTGAAACCGAACCAATCGGTAGGATTGTAACTCTTGTGATTGGGAACAACTTCCTAGAAGGAAGCTTTGAGAGATTCCAAGGTTAAAGAGGTTTTCTTCATGGCCTCTCCCTAAACTTGAAATTATACACTTTATTCAGCCAAGTTGTGATTTTTTTAGCTCTTAAGTGGTCTATTTATACTAAAGGGGTCAAGGGGTGAAAAGACCATTTTGCCCTTGATGAGCCGTGAGACCTCGTTACACTACAGCCTATCCCAAAATGCCTCAAATCGATATTATGCTTTAACCAAAGTTCTTAAAATTATTTTAAAAAATATTTTCCCAAAAAACAAGTTTTCACCTGCTGGCGAGCGCGGTCGGGCCCACCCGAGCTGGCCTTTTGGGCCTGTTTTTTTACACTATCTTCGATTTTGCTCAACTTCTCACAGAAGGTGTATTTTAACATTCTAAGCACATTTCCCTTCTATGGAATACTCAACCTATGCTTCTAAATATAACTTATGTCTAAATGATACCCATACACTGCCCTACCGGCAAATAATGCATAAATAGTGTCCTATTGGCAAAACGAAAAATTTACTCTGATTTTTTAAATCTTTACATTCTTTGCCCCTTAAAGAAATCTCATCTCAAAATTTAGAAATGTACCTCTATGGACAAACAACTTTGGATACCTAGCGCGGACCTCAACCTCGTGCTCCCAAGTGGCCTCCTGACCCCGTGGTGGTTCCAAAGAACCTTGACCAAAAGGATGGTCTTGCCCCACAAAACCTAGTCCCTCGAGTACAATATATCTGTAGGCCTCTCATCATAAAAACATTACCCTCTACCTGAAAATCGACCTAATTGAGCACATGTGAAAGGTTAGGCTCATACTTCCTCAACATCGATACATAAAAAACATCGTGAACCTCAAATAATTATGGCGGTAGCACCAACCGATAGGCCATCTCACCAAACCTCTTAAAGATCTCAAATGGCCCTATAAACTATGGCAATAGCTTCCCGCTAAGCCCGAATCTCATCAATCCCCGTCGTGGTGCTACCTTGAGGAATACATGTCCCCCAACATCAAATGACAGATGTCGTCGCCTCTTATCTACACTTTTGGTGGCTCTGTGCTGTCAACAGATGCTGCCGAATCATCCTTATCTCATTCGTGGTCTCACGAACTATATCAGGCCCCAAAGCAGTCGTTTCCCCTACCTCAGTCTGACATATCGGTGAATGACACAATCTGTCATATAATGCCTCAAAAGGTTCCATCTCAATACTAGACTAATAGTTGTTGTTGTAGGAAAACTCTACTAGAGCAAGATGATCCTCCTAACTACCCCTGAAATCCATAACACACGCCCTAAGCATAACCTCAAGTATCTAGATAGTACACTCTAACTGACCATCAGTTTGAGGATGGAAAGTAGTACTAAACAATAGTTGAGTCCCCAAGGCTATTTGAAGACTCTGCCAAAATCGTACAGTGAAACGTGGATATCGGTCTGAAACAATGAAAACAGTAATCCCATGTAGTCATACTATCTCGCAGATATACAAACTACTGAGAACATCCACTGAATCAGTCACTCTAATTGATAGGAAATGTGCGGACTTCGTCAACCTGTCAACAATAATCCAAACTGCATCGTGACCTCTAGGTGACCTCGGAAGACCCATCACAAAATCTATAGTAATAAACTCCCACTTCCACTAGGCCACTAGCAATAGCTGTAACAAACTCCCAAGTCTCTGGTGCTCGGCCTTAACCTGCTGGCACGTGAGACATCTTGATAAAAATTGTACGACATCTCCCTTCATCCCCATCCACCAATACTAGCGGCGTAAATCATGGTACATCTTAGTGCCCTCTAGGAGCACTACTAGACGTGAATGATGGAAAGCTTGAAGAACATCAGCCCTAAGAGACTCTAGAACAAAAACTCTACCCATATACCTTAGGCTAAGGTCAGAATGAACTGTCCATCCATTGAAGCCTTTGGTACTAGCAACTCGTGCTTGAATCTGCTCTGCCTCTGTGCCTTGTAACTGTGCCTCAATAACCCTGTTCAACAGTGTATGTTGTGCATACAACTAAATAGTGTGGCGTGTCCCTCAGACTCTACAAAGTCCAAGTCAAACTCGCCAATATCTCCCATCATCTCCCACTCCCTGATGGCAATGCTAGCAATAGTGCTCCTCGGTCTCCTACTAAGTGCATCTACTAAGACATTGGCCTTCCCAAGATGGTACTGAAGGTTAAAGTCATAGTCCTCCATATACTCTATCCATCTCCTCTGCCGAAGGTTCAAGTCATTCTGCATGAAAATGTGTCTGAGGCTCTTATGATCCGAGAACACCTCGAACCTCTCCCCGTAGAAGTAATGTTGCCAACTCTTGAATGCGAAGATGACGACAGCTAACTCCAAATCATGTGTAGATAGTTATGCTCATGGTTCTTCAACTGACGAGAACCATAAGCTACTACCATATCCCCCTACATCAATACACAACCTAGTCCCTCTCGCGATGCATCGCAATAAACTATATAACCAATACTTCCCTCAAGTATAATCAGAATAGGTGCTGAAGTTAGCCTCCTTTTTAGCTCTTGAAATGACTGCTCACAATTATCACTCCACTCGAATCTAGTGCCCTTGCGCATCAGACGAGTCATTGGCACAACAAGATGAGAAAATCCCTCTACGAATCGACGATAGTATCTTGCCAATCCTAAGAAACTCTGGATCTCAAACACATTCTTTGGCCTCTCCTAACTCATAATAGAGTCAATCTTAGAAGGATCCATCGATACCCCGCTACCTGATACAACGTGGCCCAAAAACTGCACCTCTTGAAGCCAAAACTCACACTTTGAGAACTTAGCAAGAAGACGATGCTCCCTCAAAATCTGTAATATAGTTCGTAAGTGGAAAGCGTGCTTCTCTTCAGTAGGTGAGTAGATCAGAATGTCATTAACAAAGACCACGACAAACTGATCTAAATAAGGACTAAAGATGCGATGCATCAAGTCCATGAATGCCACCGGGGCATTTGTTACACCGAATGGCATAACTACAAACTCATAATGGCCATAATGAGTGCGAAAAAGCTGTTTTCGCCACATCCTCCTCCCATGCTCTCAACTGATGATACTCTGATCGAAGATCGATCTTCGAAAAGCATCTCAAACCCATAAGTTGATCAAACAAGTCATCTATCATTGGTAACGGGTACTTATTCTTGATAGTGAGCCAGTTCAGCCTCCTATAATCCACACACAAACGTAATGTCCCATCCTTCTTCTTCTTCCCGAATAATGCCAAAGCACCTCATGGTGAAGTACTAGGATGAATAAAACCCTTACCCTGCAAATCAATCAACTACTCCTTCAACTCTCTCAACTCAGCTATAGTCATACGGTAAGGTGGAATGGAAATAGGCATAGTTCATGGGATAAGCTCTATCATGAACTCTATCTCCCGTCTCGGCGGTAAACTAGTCAAGTCATCCAAAAAGACATATAGGAACTCATCCACTATTGGCGGTAATACTCTCTCTATAATCCCACTCCCATCTACTATCAAACTAGCCAACGAGTAGCTATGGCCTCCCCAACTCCTTGAGTCATACAAGAATGGCACTAGGAAATCTCCACGATCCCCCGTGAAATAAAAATTATCTCCCTCAAGAGTACACACTGTCACTCTACCCCTGTAGCAATCTATACTCACCCGGAAAGTAAAAAACCAATCCATCCCCAATATAACATCAAAGCCAGACATATCAAGCAAAATGAAGTCAAAACAAAATATGTGATCAGCAATCTCTATCAAGTAATCTCTACAGATCCTCATTAGTATCACACTACCCCCAATTGGTGTGTCAACATACAATGGTGGATCTAGCCGATCTATCTCTAACCCCAATGTCATGGTAAACATAGTAAACGTGAATGAATGTGATGCACCAGAATCTATAAGTACGCTGGCCCATGAACTAAATACAAGGAATGTCCCTCGAACCACTAAAGGTCTGGAAGTAGATGCCTCAGGTGCGACCACTGCATAAGCTCGACCCTGTGTGGTCTGACCCTGTCTACCACCTCTTCTCTGTCCCTGTTGACCCCCACCCCTCTATCCGGGAGGTCTAACACTATGTACTGAAGGTGAAGGCTGAAACTGTGGTGCTGGACTTTGTCATTACATTACGTTACGTAAATGAGTGAACAATGGACTTGATGGACTTTTTCATTCTTTGTCAAGAATCTTCTTCAACCTAGATAACCTATTTGCATTGTCACTTGAATAAAATATTAGTCCACATAGATAAAGCCTTGTAATCATCAAAATTACTAAAATTCCCTTGGTTGAAAAACTTTAGGGCTAACAACATGCTTTTCATGGATTGATATTGATTTCTAAGATTTTTATTGTGGTAAAGATGTTGCAAGTAACCAAAGGATGTGTCTTAATATTTTGTTATGCTCACCTTCCTCTTTCTAATGTTTATTTTTTGTATTCAAGTCTCTTAGATTACTCATAGAAGAATATATGGTGTTACATTTTCAAATTCTTGTTAATACAAGCTTAAAGATGTTTCTATGCCCATCACATGCTTTAAGAAATTCCCCTGTGTGTTGCATTTTGTGATTCTGATGTATTGGTTATGCAATAAACATTAAGTGGTAATAACATGCATATGCTTGTCATGGTGGAAGTTATGTATAATTTGGAGTGTTGATTAGTCAATGTAAATTATGGTTGAATTGTACCGATGATGATCTCAAGGAAGTGAATTGGCAAATACACATGCTTATACTTGTTTGTTTGAGTAGAGTTGAAGGATAGATCATGTATGTTGAGGTTGAGTGCTAATAGTTAAGAGATATTGATTGTCATATACCATTTGTCAAACACAGGGACAAGTATCCATGTAGCACCATCTGTATTCCTCTTTTTGTTAGTTTCTCCTATTTGGGGGGGTGGGGTGTTTTAACCCCCTACTAGATGCAGGGATTTGGGAAGCAACCAACAATTTGAAGAAGTAGCATGATGGAGTTTGGACACATTTTCTTGACGATTATGGCTTTATAGACCCTTGTCCTGGTGTTGGTAGCCTGGGCCACTCTATTGTTACCTTTGGAAATTTAGTAATTGGATTTATCTATTATTGTATATTGTTTTGGAATCCTCTGCTACATGTACTAAGCATGGAGGGACTTGTAATTTTTATGGTTTTATGTATGAAATCTCATGTGTTATGTTAGAAAACTAACAATGAACCTTAAGACACAAATGCATGCTTTGGAAGTGAAAGAAAGGTCAAATGCTTGTATTTTTCCTCTTCAAAATTGTGTAAAGGTGATTTTGAAACATGAAAATTTATGGAATATCAATATAAATGGTATAGGAGATGTTGGGAGTAAGGAGAGGACAATAGGGTGCCAAAAAACCCAAGAGAAATGGCCTGAAAATTGACCAAACAGTATATGAAAAAGCTTAGACCAGCTGATCGGTTAGGCCAAACCAATCTGGCAAGATGCATCAGTTTTTGCCTTTTTTTTAGATCGGCTGACCCGTTCCATGGACCGGCCGACCAGTGGAGGTAACCAGTCGATCGGTGACCCCAAACCGATCAACTAGATTTTTGAAAGCCTTGGTGTCTTCTTATTTTGCCTAGACTAGTTGACAGGTGCTCTCCAACCGGCTGACTGGTTCGACACAATGTACAGCCACTGTTTTCAACCTATTTAGGACCCTTTTTCCCACTATTTTGGCCCCATTTTGAAGGGATTGTACCTCCTAAAGTTGTACTATTGATTCATAGATAAAATCTATTTCAAGGATTTTTAAATAGGACTTTAAAAAAGGAGATATAGTTCACAAAATGTGTTTGAAATTGAAAGAAAGTAGAGAACTTCAAAATTCATCCTACACATCCTTAAGAGATTAATTTAATAAATGACACGGGGGACCTTTTGAAACGTAAGATTTGATTAAAAGGGGGTATATGACCCTAACTAGAAATTTCTAAAAGATAAATTAGTTCCCAATTGGCTTTAAAGATACAAGCTTGAGTGGCCACAAGTGCTAATTTGAAATTAAGAAGGGAAGGTATTTGTCAATGCTATTGATTGATGAAAAACGGTGCAAGATGAAGCAATGTATTACCTTAATTGATTTACTAAGGAAGCATAGAGGAGTTTTTTACTCGACCCGGGTCTTTTTAAAATTTATTGACTTGACTCAAACATGTTTCAACTTATTTTTCGGATCCACGCCTTTTTTAAAAGTGTATAAGTCTTACACGTCTTAGACGTCTTTAGGAATTTTTTTGCCAAAGGCTTATTAATCTTAAACGACTTTAAAAGGCTTCTTAATCTTATACGTGTAACACCCCGACCCAATGAAGCATCATAAAATCACTCAAATATTAATTAGTGATTGAGACCTTAAATGACGAAGACGGGTTCGAACCCCAACACGTGAAGTTTTAGTAAAAGTCCCGGGAAACCAGGACGACTATACATCACTTTCATTGTAATCACCAACCTTTAAGTACGACGATAAGTTTGAATATGAAAAGTGCGTGCCACGTCCGGTTAACAAATTGGTATATATATATATTATATATAAGTGTACGGCTGCCCATGTGTATAGATGTATATATATATATATTAAGAAGTAGTGATAAGGATGTAGAAGAAGGTAATAAGATTAAGTGGAGAGAGAGAAGCGGTGGGCACTGCTCTCTATATCCTCTCCATGTGAACTCCATGTGAAAGGAAATGATGAAAGAGAAATGGCTGCCATGTGAGGTATTCTCCATGCAAGGTGTAAAACCAACATGTGGCAACCCACCGACTCCATGAGGTCGGTTAGAATGAGAAATAAAAAGGGGAAATAAAAGAATGGTGAGAGCTAGAGATAGAGTGAGAAAGAGGAAGAAAACTGGAGTAGCAAAACGGGAACTGAAGAAAGGAAAGTTTGCAAAAGAACGGTTAACGTAAACAGGTAAATTCTTGACTGAATTATGTTTAATTCTGTTTAGAATTAAAAGCATGCAAGTATAGGATCTTAAAATATATAGTATCAGCTTTAAATTGCGAGGAAAATGGTCGGAAATCATGCAAAATCGATTGAGAAATTTGGAGTTACAGGTGAACAGAAAACTCAAACTGTTAGAGCAGGTCTGAAGTAAGGTAAACCAAACCCGAAATTGTGTATTGGAACCTGATCTAGACCATTCCAAGGTCTTAAAAATGTTAGGCCGCGATCCTAAAACACCAAGAAGGAACCCAAAAGTATGAGTGGCAGGTTTCAGGTTTGAAACCCAATCTCTCAAACTCGATGCAAAACTTAATTTTGTGAATGAGAAATGAACTCTTATGAAAAATGAAGTACATCAGAACAAACCCCATTGGATTTGGCTCAAAAATAGACATATATGACCGAGACACAAGGTTGATTATCAAACCTTTAATCGAGTTGATGATGCCTGTTTGATGCCTAAAATGAATGACAACTTCTTAAACCACATTCCAGAAATGGATTAGGTTAAAAATAGTAAAGTTTGGGTGAACCAAACTCCACGAAAATGGAAGAAATGGAACGCAAAAATTAGGGCAACAGTCGTGGATTAAGGGAGAAGACGACGCTGAGTCGACTCGTCATTTTAAACCGAGTTGGATGGGTTGACTCGGACACGTGGTAGCATCTAGACCTGCCACCGAATAAATGGAGTGACGTCGTTTGAGTTAGGTTTTAAATTTTTAATATCAGGGCTGACGTCATCATGACGTCAGCATTACGTGTAAACCAACTAAACCGGTTGGTTCAAGGAAAACCCATCCCGGTTCACTTAAAATGGAACTGAACCCACTGGTCTGAACCAAAAGTTAAAGAAATTACACTTTGACCCCAGATGTGATATCCCGACATGGGCTACCGGGTCATCTGGCATGCATTACGAAATTAAGAGAAATTATTGTAAAGATATTTACACTCAAGGGAATAATTGATTAATTATTTAAATTAATTAATTAAGATAATCATTTTTAATTAAGATTTAAAGGATTATGGCACACAATTACACACATGAAATATGTGTTATGTATATGAACATGTGATTATGTATATATGTGTGTATATAATATACATATAAAACAAAAAATATCTTTGAGTGTGTGCCCAAACAGTGTGCAAGTGGGTGTGTGTCTCAGCAAAGAGAGAGTGTGTGTGTGTTCTCATGTACATGTGTGTGTTGTGTAATATAATATATATATATATATATATATATATATATATATTACATGCAAAATATCAAGCATAGATTGAAGGAAAAGCTGAGAAATTGGAAAGTTAAATTTATTAGGTGTAAGAGAAAATTATGAGAAGTCAAGAATAGGGGCTGGGACGTGTAGAGAGAGAGAGAGGAGAGAGAAGGGTCGGTTGGTTCTCTTTAAAAGTATGTAAACCATGCTTGTTTCTTGTGAAAGAAATCAAACGAAGGGAACTGAGGAGGATAGAGGAAGAATCAAAGAGGAAAAAGGGGCAAGAACAGCAACCCAAAAGGTGAGAACACATGAACTTGTCAAATTCTCTCTCTAGAATTTAAGCATGAAGATAGGTTGTTTTTAACTTGTTTATGTATATATAATGCTTAGAACATGTTCTAAACAATAACAAGCATGAGATTTAAGCTTAAAAACACCTCAAAACATCAAACCCAACAGAAACCACCATTGAAGACCTTGTTCATAGCAGGTCTGGTTTCACCATCACCAAACTATGTTTGGTATATAGAGACTTAAAGTAGACCTTGTGAGCAGCACAAAAACCTATATACGCGATCACAGAACTCAAGAAAAGTCCTCCAAATATCGAGTTACAGGTTCGGGTTTCCAAAACAAATCTCACAAACTTGCTTCTAAACCCACCTTTATGAACGAAAACTAAATCCCCATAAAGAGGGGATCAAAACAAGCTAAACCCCATGAAAAATGATCAAGAAATGAGCATTTACAAACGATGTGCAGGTCTGGTTATCATGACTGGAACCGAGCACCTGAGCTAGATTCGAAGCTCTAAATCAATGTGAGAATGTGTCTTAAGTTCCTAGGAGATGTTTGGAGAAGAAAATAGAGAAAATAGGTTCTCAAAATGCCACAAAATCAAACTGTAAGAATTAGGGTTTCGAGAGGAACAGTATCGATCCCGTGGGGAAGATGACACTGTTCGGGTCGGGTGAACGGGTCGGATACGGGTCTGGGTTAAATCCGGATCCAATGGGTTATAGGTTAGTTGGACGGCGTCGTTTTGTTATTATGTTTCTTTAAATTTATAAACCATTAGGGTTGACGTCATCATGACGTCAGCATCACGTGGCAAACCGGATAAACCGGTTTTTATGAATGGACCGGACTGGTTTACTTTCAATTGGACTGAACCCTTTAGTTTTCTAAATTATTTAAAACTAAATAAACCAAACCTTTGGTTATTTATGGATTGACCCCTGAACTTCAGGAAAATTGTATTATGGCCCAACTGAGGGAAATTCTGTGCAATTAAACCCCTAGAAAAATAATTAAATAATTAATTTAATTATTTAATAAATAAAGCAAAATTACTATTTTGCCCCTGAGTAATATATGAAGCAAATGAAGTCCAAATTAAACATATGAATAGTGTATCCTTACTATTTTGGATATTCTAAAGCCAATAGTAGGGTTCGTTTTACGAGACGAGGCCCAAAAAAAAAATGAAGACACGTAAAGGAGTAAATGATCAAAATACCCCTTGTCCAAAATTAACAAGTTATTAATGTATTCTTACTATCTTGGACCTTCTGAGTCCAATGGTGAGGTCCACGACATGAGATGAGGTCCCAGTCATAAAGACACGTAAGGGGGTAAAATGACCAAATTACCCCTATTACCTCAAAAGCCAAAATAAAACCAGAGAAGGTCTAAATTGACTTTCTTCGACCTTCTGGACTCAATAATGGAGTCCAAATTATGAAACGAAGTACGAAAAAATTAGACACGTAAAACGGTAAATGATCATTTTGTCCTTTTACATATAACAGTCCAAATTAAATGTTTGGAAAGCCTAAACCAACTTTCTTCGACGCTCCGGACTCAATGGTAGAGTCTATTCGACCAAAAGAAATGTCTAAAATAAAAAAGACATAAAATTTGTTGAATAGCATTTGTTAGATGACTATAAATTAAAGTAATGCCAAAGTACTAATCTAAGGCGTATACGAGGAAATGAATTACGAAAAGACACGACACGTAAATATGTGAAGTAAATAAATTTAAATTAAAGTTTATGGAGCTACTAGAAGAGTATAAATTGAAATAAATTCAATTCCTAACACATTAATTGTGTCATAGGTTAAGGGTACGAGATAAGTTAAGTACATATGAAATTATGAAATCATTTTAGAATCTAATACGATTTAAGCATAAGTTAAGGAATATCGAGATGATATTACAATGAATGTGAAGTTGATGAGATGTTTATGAATTGTTCTTAGGAACTACAAGGAAAGTGGGAAAGCGCATTATTAGCACTAACCCTAAAGCACCAAGGTGAGTAACCCTGCATTCGAAGTGGAGATTTAACTCCATGGATTTCAAAGAAGTTTTGAGTTCAAGTCATGAGAAGTATTTGAATATCGAATTCAGTTTTCTTACGCTTTCTGTTTTAAATTATTCTGTTCAGAAAACAGATTTATTTACAGTTCCTTTAAATATTGCCTTAGCATGTTTGAATTTTTAAATTGCAAAATCTCTGAGATATATTCTGAATTCGTATATTCTGAGTATTGAAAGCTCTATTATGAAGTTATATATATTGTGTTTGAATACTCTTGAAAAGTATTTATTTAAAGAACATCACGAGAGAAAGTATTTAAATGAAATGTATTTAAATACAAGATGTGCATAAGCACAGCGAGTTTTTGGTTGGGTTGCATAAAACTCAACCGCCTTTTAAAAAAAAAAAAAAAGAACACGGGGTTTGGGGTTCGCAAGGGACTCCATTATCCTGTGGAGCCGACAAGCTTTTGGGTTCTACGGAATTCAATTGATTGTCAAATGCTTGGTAGCAGGATCTAATCCCACAGGCAAAGAGATATCTTGACGGGAGTAAAATGGGAGTCTGGTTCGAAACAGATTCCAAGGGCTAAAGTGAGAAAAAGTTAAGTTTGAAAATGGAAGCAGGTTTTACCCTCATTTTCATATTTACATGTTTGAGTTTATATACTCTATTTTAAGAAGTACACATTTTTAGCTTGAATACTTTACATGTTTCAGAGTTATGAGTTTTATGGAATGCATATATTTTGTATTCAGAGTTACAAGTTTTATATGAAAAAGCATATGTTAGCTTGAATATTTCAAATGTTTCAAAGCTATGAGTTTTATAAATGCATATATTCTGTGTTCAGAAGATACGAACAATTGACAGTGATTGATTTATAAACCTTTATGAGCTAAAACCACTGTTGATTGAAACCCCATGACGAATGTTGGAATTGCTCACAAGCTTAGATTAGCTTACCCGGACTTTGTTTGGATCCCCCTTTCAGGTGACTAACAGCAGTCGAGTTTTGAAGATGGTGAATCTACCGGCTTATGGAGATATGATTAGATGGTTCCTTTTTGGAGTTGTGTAGAGTTTATTAGCACTTATGTTTAAGATACAGTACGACAATATGTATAAACCCTACGGGGTAATTAATGTTGATGGTTGTATGATTTAAGTCTTTAAAATTTTAGTTATGCTTTGATTATATAACCATGCATGTACATATGAGTATAGCGGCAGTACCGGGTGGTGTGCCTAAATTTTAAAGGAGAAAAGAAAAAGTTTTCACGCTTTCGCAAAACACGAGTTGTACCGCCGTCCGATACCGCTGCTCACAAGACCGTTCCGCCCAATGGCCCCCGGGTCTGAGGGTGGCGGGTCGCGATCTAGGGATCCGCACAGGGTGGATTTCGCATCGTGACACCAGAACTTCTGGGAAATTCCACTATGGCCCGGCCGAAATTAAATTAATATTTAATTTAAATAAAAAAAATTTCAAAAATACCCCTAGGCCATAAATGAAGCAACGAAGTCCAAATAAAGTAAACCAATAGTGGATTTTGACTATTTTGGACGTCCTAAACCCAATGAAGGGTCCGTTTCATGAGACGGGACTCCAAAAATTAAGACACGTTAGAGTGTAAATTACCCAAATTGCCTCTGACATGCCTAAAAGCCAAATGGAAGTTCGAGAAAGTCTAAATTAACTTTCTTCGATGTTCCGGACTCAATGGTGAGGTTTGTGTTTTAAAATAAAGTATGAAAAAAAAATATGACACGTAAATATGTGAAGTTAAAAAAGCGACCCTAAAAGTTAATAAAGCTACCAGAGAGAGTATACGTTAAGACATAACGCTTAAGATTAAAAGGAGAATTTAATTACGATCTAAGTTAAGATCACCAATAGGTGGTATTCTAGTGACTATGAAGTTAATGAGATTACTTATGAATTGTTCTTAGGAACTACAAAGGAAAGGGAAAGGCACATCAATAGCGCCAACCCAGAATTATAAGGTGAGTAACCCTATGTTTGAAATGGAATTTTAATTCCATGGATTGAAGAAGTTTCAAATTCCAAAATATGTGAAGTATTTGGTTTGCAAATTCAGTATCCATGTGATTCTTATTTCAAGTATTTTTATTCTTATAAACTCTGTTATGACATGCTCAGTGAATGGGTTCTACCACAGTTTTCTTAAAATATATTTCAGAATGCCTAAAGTTTTAAATGCAAAAATTATGTAAAGTGTTTTGCATTTGTTTATATCAAGTGTTTAAAGGATTTATTATGAAATTACGTACATGATGTTTTAAATGTTCATGAGAAGCACCTATTTGAAGAAGTCATGTACTAAATGTATTTGAATGTAAGAAAAGTTGTGCATAAGTACCACGAATTTTATGGGTTTCTTCGGAATTAAATTAATTCGAAATCTAATGGGATATTGAGTTGTACGGAACTCAATTGACTGTCAACTGCCAGGTAGCAAGATCTAATCCCCCAGGCATAAGATATCTTCACGAAACGTGAAGTGGGAATCTGGTTCGAAACAGATTCCATTAATGAAAAGTGATAAGAAAATGTATTGGAAATGGAAGCAGGTTTTACCCTCATTTTCACAGTACATATTTATGTGTTTTCGAGTTTATATACTCTATTTGACGAAATATGAGTTTAGCTTGAATACTTTAAATGTTTCAAAACTATCTGTTTTAAAAAATGCATATGTTTCGAGTTTTTATACTCTATTTGAGAAGTTTGAGTTTAGCTTGAATACTTTAAATGTTTCAAAGCTATCCATATGAAAAGTGCATACACTCTATGTTCAAAGTATACGAGCAATTGGTAGTGAGTATTTTACAAATTTTATGTACGAAACCACTGCCAATTGAAAACCCCATGACAAATGTTGGAATTACTCACAAGCTTAGATTAGCTTACCCGGACTTTGTTCGGACCCCTCTTTCAGGTGAATGACAGCAGTTTTGGTTTGAATTCGTTGATGTTGAATCTGCCATTTTGGGAAGATATGTTTGAATAGGCTCTTTTGGAACCATATGAACTCTAGTAGTACATTTTGTATTAGTAGATAGTGTAAGAATATGTATTGAGCCCTCTAGGCAGTGGACATGTGATATTATAAAGTTTTAAGTTTATTATGCTCTGAATGTATATTCATGTATACCGCTATGAAAAGCGACAGTACCGGACGATGGTGCGACAGATTTTAAAAAGAAAAGAAATGAAAAAGTTTTTCACGCTTCCGCAACTACGGGCCGCATCACTGTGTGATACCGTTGTTTGTGTTTCACCTTGCCCAAAGGCTTCCGGGCCTGAAGGCGGTGGTCGCGAATCCGAGATCTGCTCAAGGTGGGTTTTGGGTCGTGACAATACGTCTTTAATTAACTTGATAATTTGGCATTAGATAAAGACTTATAAGTCTTAAACGCCTTTTAAAGGCTTGTAAGTCTTAGACGCCTTTAAAAGAGTGTAAGAATTACAAGCCTTTAAAATAAAATTAATATTTGTATTTAAAATTCTCACTTCATTATTTTTAAACTTCAAATAACCTAAAAACCACTAAATAACATGTGAAAACCACATTATTTAAAATAAAGATTAAAAGGACTATTTTACCAAGGAAAAAATAATTAAAACTAAATACACTTTGAAAAAAAATTAAAATTAAATACACATATAAAGCCGGTTGTAACATTTTTAACTAAATTTCTATTGGGTAGGTTTCAGTTTCTTTTTTCATACCAAATGCATGAAAATGTCTTCATATTATGACAATCAAAGAAAAATTACATACACAACTTCTCTCTGTATAATAATATATATATATATATATATATTTAATGAATAATTTTAATTTTTAATAAATTAAAATATTTTAATATTTGTAGCAATTTGATTATATATAATAATACAAATACAAATAAAAATAAAAAATTAACAATTAACAAAAACCTAAGTAAAAAAATTAATAAAACTAATTACTCCTAAAATTTCATATAATTATTAGAAAATATTTATAATTGATCTTGTAAATCTATATTATAAAAGTTATATAATGAAAAATTGAAGTTTAATAATAGGTCAATAAAGAATATTAAAATAAATGCATAATAGAAATTTAATTATTTCTCCAGTTTTATTTTATTTTATATTTTTATTTAGAATTTTTAGTTTTTATGCAATAAATATATTTTAAAATAAATATACAAAACTTTTAATTATAAGAATTACAAACAATTTTATATTTAAAAATAGATACTAATGTGAATATTACTATCAATATTATATATATATATATATTGCTGTTTGATTCTTGACAAAATTGGTGAACACAAACCATAGGTTGACCAGGGGAAGACCATACCTTGGCAGCTCCGTGCAGTTATCTTCATAGCCAGATCCAACTCCAAGCCATGTCAACAACACTAGGAAAAACAAGTGAAAGAAGAAAATAGGCATTTCTAAGGATTGCCTAGCTACCTCTGTTACCATGTTCTAAAGCTTTCATTTTCATAAGGCTTTCATCTTTTCTTTTTGTAGGACTCTTCTTTCTAACATAGTTCTTTTTGTTTCGCAAAATCTGATACAAGAACGAAACATGGACAAATTTAGGATCCTTGCATCTATTCTTAGACATGATCAGCATGTGTCTATGAAAAGAGCGGAAAGAGAGGGGAGATGTTTACAAAATCAATTAAAACAGCAAGATCAGCAAAATCAAAAACACAAGAAAAGAAGCAAGAAGAAATATTTACCAAAGCAGAGGTCACTCAGCATGTAATTAAAAAAAAATGAAAAGAGCAAGAAATAAATAATTTGGATGGCAAAGCTAGCTCTAAGCCATCATTAGCATGTGTCTCCAAGCAAAAGGTAGAAGAAGTTTACTCCTAGATTAAATTCTCATATTGAAAGTACCTAGCAATTTATTGAACAATAATAGTGCCTGTGATCATGCCAGAGTAAGTTTAGAAATTTCATGAAGGTGAAAAACCATTTAAGGGATCAACTAGAAGAGGAAACCATAGTACACATGGTGAAGTTCCGTCAAGTTCAAAACCAAAACTACAGAGTCACAGACTGGTCTGTGTTAAGTTTAACTGCAGACATTCCTATTCTTTAGGTTCCCAGATGAATGATTAAAACAGCCTTGAAACCAAAAGAATTGCATTTGCATTGGTCTTATGCTTCACATGAAATTCCTCTCACACCTGTCATCGAGTAGATTAGAATAGAAACAATAACATTTATATATAAAATAATAATAATAAAAAAGGACTAGGAACAATAAGTGTGCTATGTTTTGTCATAAAAGCTTCCTACTTGAGCATTTAATTTTTTTTGTGTGTGTGTGTGTGTTGTGGGAGGGGGGCAAGGTCTTCCAACTATAAACCAAACAAGAAAACCGAATATATGGTTTCATAAACAAAAATGAATGCAAAACTATATCTTTCTCATGAAAATATCAAAGCGTTCTCAAAAGGACAGTGGTCTGCCTTGTGGTGTAAGAGGTAGATTTTTTATGTACATACAAAAAGAAAAAATACTACAAGTCAATTGCCACATGTTAGTTTTTTCTTTTGTCGTACTAGTCTGCTTCGTGGAGGCTACAACGTGGCCTGAGTCAACTGTGATGAATCCTCATCAATATGTGTGGACCGGTGACCTCGTCCATGCCCACCTCTTTTGCCTCGTGTAGTCCTTCATTTCTTATACACTCTAACATCACTTGGACCCTCTTACAGTTCTGGCTGTACATCATCCCCAACTGTGGCACCCTGAACAAGCCCTACCGAGTGGGGAAGTGCTCGAAGCTGCAACTCTATGTCAGCAGCCTGCATCATGCACTCTATCTCCATCCCCTCATACACTCATGTCGAATGTCTCCCGTAACTGTGGTTGAGTACGGTGCTCTACTGATGGCTCTGACTGTGTGTACCACTAGCCCTTCCAATCATGCAATCGCCGATCCTCGTCAACAGCAGCCAAACATGTTGTAGCTACGTCATGGATATGGCGTACCACATCGAACAACTCTTGCACAAATGTACCACCAATATCAGTACGCTCGAGGATATCTGAAATTTGAGATATACGTGTCACAGTATCTTCTTGAAAAAAATTAAATTCATCAATAAATAATGAGAAGTAGGCGCAAGTCACGAGTGGGTTGTATAAGAGATATTTATAATACCAATAGATGTCTAATGTTGCCTACGGGTTAGAATCCAATAGCTGACATCTGAATAACTAGTCCGATCAATCTACGAGTAATACCTGTGTACCACGACATATAGGCATCGGTACACCCTAAACTACCTCCCTCGAAACCATTCCCAATCACGAGGTGGTCCAGACGCTGGTCCCAAAGGGCAATATATGCCCTGTGACAATCTAACCAATCATATCCATGCTTCCATCGCCTATCAATAGCATGTAGCTCCCGGCTGGAATCATATGTAGTTGGTATGGTTTGCGCTAGTTCGAACTGCCATAAGACGCTGTCTGGGAAGTGCCACTCAACAATTGCAAAGTAAATCAATGGCACGCATGCAACCCAAATTGCCTGACCACTGAGGCAGTAATCGGGCAATGACTGCATGACATCTACAGTATATGGCTCCTAAATCATCTACATTACGTTAAACATGTTGTCAGTTTGAATACTAATACCATTTTTTATATTTCAATTACTGTTACATGTTATATCACATAATTATGTACATACATGATCCAACCTTATCTGGTCTAACTGGTCTCGTTAGTGTCGTAGATTGTGGGCAGGAGTGTCCTTATGGCAGTGAGGGACATCCCACCTACACTTGAGAAATTTTACGTAAGCTAAACTATATATTAAATAAAATTTTACAGCAAAAAAATAATTAATCGAATACAACAAAAAGAAAGTATAATAATTGAAAGCATACTATATACCTGCATCCTATTGGAACACGAGGTAAGCCTGCTGCTGTCGGTGGGGATGGTGCCCGAGGATGTATATCGCAACGCTCTACTCTAATATGGCGAAGTCGCTCCCATGCCCATAACTAGAAAAGAATAACAACATAAATGGGATGGCAGCTTTAATTCATTTTATAAACATTGAATATAAAATTTTAAACATAATGTTAGCAATTCGTACTTGTAGAAGAACAAGTGGACCACCAATACATGCTGCCTCAGTCCTAGTAGCAAGACAGAGCTCACGGTATAAACATGCTAAAGCTACACTACCCTAGCTAAGTCTGCCCTCCTCATCAAGGTCCCGTAGTAGAGGCAAAAACATCAGCTTCACCTTACTAGATGACTTGTCCGCAAAAAGCACCCACCTAGCTGAGCCATAATGCATGTCTTGTTGTACGCCTCAATAAATCTATCGTCAACATCATCGGGGATTGGTTGTGCTAAACGATGCATCAATACACTCAACTTAAGACATAAATTTTAATATACATATAGGGTAGATATGCATAATCATAATCAATAATCAATAATAAAACAAGGAGAAGGATAAGCAGATGCATAAAGAATTGTCTGAATAAATTCATATGTTTTCCAAACAAATTAAATTCCTTATGCAAGAAACATGTTCAAGATTGCTTAAAGAACGCACAATTGTTAAACTAGAATTTTGTGAGGTTGAAAAACATAAGTTCATTCAATGACCTTCAACACAATTGCATTAGTTATTTTCTTAACAATCCCACTCAAAATAGACATTAAGGGAGGCATGGTGATTAATTAAAGATTATAAAACACCCTCCACCCCCACCAAAAAAAAAAATTTATTAAAAATAAGAAAAGCTATTAAGGCATTCTATATGATATGTAGATGCATAGAACATTGTTATTTTCTTAACAATCCAGCTCAAAAGATACATCAAGGGAGGCATGGTGATTGATTAAAGCTTCTAAGACATTTAACTCAAGACATTTAACTCCTAAACACACAAACCCACACCCCACAAAGGGAAAAAATCTTAAAAACAAGAAAAGCTATTAAGGCATTCTATTCAATAATAAGCAGATGCAAGAGACATTTTTTATAGGTAAATATAAATATATATATATATATATAACTTGTATTAAAATACGACCAAAAGGGGATCTACAAGTGACCCTACATACAAAGAATAGGTCTTTTTGGCCCAAAAAAATAAAAGACGTAAAAGGGTGCCTTTAAAACAAAAGGGGGTTTTCACTCCCCTCAAAAACTCTACTATTAGGCACTACAAAAAAACCACTTTTTAGCGACGCACATTATTAGGTACGCCCGTTTGTGCGTCGCTAAAAGTGCCTTTTAGCGACGCACAAACGGGCGTCGCTAGTAATAAGGAAAAAAATAAAAAAAAAATTCCCTTCCCGCGTAAAAAAAGGCGCGAAACTATTAGCGACGCATAATTTTCCATTAGCGACGCATACGTGCGTCGCTAATAGTTCATTAGCTTTAGCGACGCCTTCTGAGCGTCGCAAATACTAGGGTAGACAATTAGCGACGCTCGGTGGGTTATTAGCGACGCACGTTGAGCGTCGCTAATAATTCCTTACATTTCTTTTAATTTTTTTTATTATTTAATGATATTTTTTAAAAACAAATAAAAATAAATTATGTTGTATTATTATTATCTCTAACAACATTAGGCCAACATTAGGCGTATGAGCAATGTTATGAAACCCGAACTAGACTGGACGGTTCAACTGGTTGAACCGTCGACCGGTTCACAAAACGGTCCAGTTGAACCCATAAACCCATTCCAAACTCAAAACCGTTCTAAAAATGGCAAACTGGTAAAACCAGGCGGTCCGACTGGTGAACCGTTCGACCCGGCACTGGGTCGTCACCGATTCTGAACGGTTTTTCTCTATGCATAAAAAACCTCATTTCAGTCAAGTTGTTCCAACCTTCCAGAACTCTCAACTCTCAAGTCTCAAGTCGATCGCAACTCGCAAGTCCCACGGCGCAACCCCGTCCTTCCTTAGTCAGTTCCTCCTTCCTCGATCGACTGAAGTCTGAAACTAGTAGGCTCGCAGCCCAGTCCTCGTCATCGATCGATCGCAGTAGCAGCCCCAGTCCTCGTCCTCGATCGATCGATCGCACTCGCAGCGCCAGTCGTCTTTGACTACTACAACACATCACTGACATCAGATTGGTAAGAATTGAAGGATAATTTGAAAACTTCACTATAATTCTATGCATTAACTTTTCAAACGAAACTTTTATTTTGGAACATGAAAAAATAAAATAAGAGAATCTTAAATTAGGATAGAGGGAGTACACAATAGCTCTATGTTTATGCATATTAAGATTTAACACGTGACATAAATATTATTACCATTTAAGATTAAGTTTCGAGTATTAATTTACCTATTAACTCCCATTCCTTTGTTACTACATTCTTTAGAGACTTGAAACTTAATCTTACGTTATGTTTGGTATAATGAAATTGACATTTTAAGAATGCTCATTTTAATTTTTTTTTATTTCTTCTGTTTGTTTGGTATGAGTGAGAATGCCTATTCGATAGAATAGACATTCTATTGAAAGGCATTCCAAGCATTCTTTAGCATAAATAAGTAATTTTTCTTTCATTCATTATTATTTTTATTTTATTTAATAAAATGACTATTTCATTTATACGTATTAAACATAACCTTAAAATCTATTTGGGAGAGTTTCAAATTGTAGAGTAATTTTAAAGAGTTGATTATTAAAGAATGAATTATGAAAAGTAATATTAAAAATAAAATATCATTACATTAAAAAAAAATATTACAGTAATTAAAAGTAATATTAAAAATAAAATAACATTATAGTAAAAAAATATTACATTAATTAAAAGTAACATTGAAAAAAAAATAACATTGCATTGAAAAAAAAAACATCACATTAATTAAAAAAAATTTGAAAATAAAATAATATTACATTGAAAAAAAAAACATTACATTAATTAAAAAAACATTGAAAATAAAAATAACATTGCATTAAAAAAAAAAAAAAAAAACATTACATCAAATTAATCTTGACCGTAGATCTCTTCCAATTGGGTGGACTATCTCTATACAACACTAATGAGAAATCCTCTTCGGCATTGCTCAATGCTCATTCTTCAAAGCATTGCTCCTTCCCTCTCGATCTACATTGTTCCTTCCCTCTCCTTCTGCGCGTGTTCCTGAGCTTCGTCCGTTGTTTTCTTCGATCATCGGAGACGAGACCGCAAGCGACAATAGGTGAGTATTGGTTTTTTTTTTTTTTTGATTTTCTGAAATTTTACATGAAATACTTTTTTGTTTTTGAATTTCTGTATTTTCTTTTTCAAGCAGATCTGTTTGTTTTCTTCCCTCTGATCTACGGTTTCTTCGTCTTCTTCGTCAATCTTCAGTAGTTTTGAAGCTGGTTCTCCAGATCTACGATTTCCAGGTTAGATTTTTTTGTTTTTTTTTTTTTTTTTTTTTTTTTTTGTGGGTCATGGATGATGGATCCTCAGAACTGTGGGGAGATTTTTTTTTTTTTTTTTGCCGCACGATCTGGGTTCAGTTGCTGAGAAAGGGAAAGGGAAATAGTTTTAGAATTTTTTTTTTGCCGCACGATCCTCAGAACTTTTAGATTTTTTTTTTTTTGTGGGTCATGGATGATGGATCCTTAGAACTGTGGGGAGATTTTTTTTTTTTTTTTTTGCCGCACGATCTGGGTTCAGTTGCTGAGAAAGGGAAAGGGAAATAGTTTTAGATTTTTTTTTTTGCCGCACGATCCTCAGAACTTTTAGATTTTTTTGTTTTTTTTTTTGTTTTTGCCGTATAAATTATATAACTGTCAAATATGTAGAGCTTGTAAAGAATGGAAAGGGAAATACTTACAATTTGCTGAGAACCAGTGGTCTGGCCAGTTGGTGAATACATTTCTTGGCCTCCATATGTCACGCCCCGAATTCCAGCGAACCCGAGGCGCGAGTAACGAGACAAAGGAAAATAAAATAATAAAGAAATAAAAGATAATAATAACGTCCTCATACATTCTGTACACTGTTCTGATACATACATAGGTCTAGTCCACTTGCTTACAACATGTAAAATGAAATACGGTCTTGGGCTTATGCCCTTATACAATATCAAAAACAAACGCCCCTTGGGCCTAACACAGTCCCTAGTCAGATCATCTCCACGTCTCGTACTGCTGGGACATCATCTGAAATGTTTGCCCCATTAAAGGGGTCAGCTCAACATGCTGGTACAATATAATGCTAATGCAAGAAACAAAACTAAGGTCGTGGCAAGTGCAAGTGTACAATTATTTCTATATGGCATTCAATATCGTGATGGTAGTATATGAGTAGTATATAGCAGATGAACTGTATGCGTGACACACCCATGCAACTCTATGCCACCCATGTCTCATGATACGGTCATTCTCCGCTGGCATGAGTACCGCCGCGTATGTCTCGCTTCACGGTCCGGAATCCGTCAGGCAGGCAAGTACCTATTGGCCGATTTTGGGTTTTTCACCACAGGATCTGCACCCTCATAATGCAAAGCACCAAGTGCTTACCCACACTATGTCCAAGGAATTACACTATGCCAATATGCTCTGATCTCATCATGTCACAATGCAATCTCAATGATGTATCTCATTCATACATAAAGCATGCCCTCAAGTACACAATTCATAATATCAACAGTTCTTCAAAGCATATGATTCACACACTACACTAATACATGCGATATACACATAATCATCATCCAACTTAACAAGATAGCATGTAGCACATAAGCATGTGAACACTCAAGCAAACATGTGAACAATCAATGCAGCAAAACAAGTATTCCTAATCTCAATTTTATTTCTTACTTAGCACAATATATCGTACCTGGTAATCGATCTCAAACTGAAAAAGTGTACTCGTAGTAAAGTGAAACCACTGTAAGAACACCGAAAGCTAGGTCACCTTTTCTTTGCCTTTCCGTGTCCCTAAAATTCATAACATGAAACTCAGTTTAATTGTCACTTGAATTATGCTATTCATCAAATTTTATGTCTCTAATTCATAAGCTTCTATTTTTGCTAAATTAGACCCCACCATTGAGTCCGGAACGTCGAAGAAAATAAGTTTAGGCTTTTGTAGAATTCAATTCGGACTCTTGGGTTCAAAAGGGCAAAACAGTCATTTTGCACTTTACACGTGTCCTCACATTTCGTGACCTCTTTTTACAATTCGGACTCCACTGTTGAGTCCGGAATGCTCGAGATAATTAAGTTTCACTACTTGTTTACTAAATTCGGAGTTCATTTGACTGTATTTCAATTCAGGGGCATTTTGGTAATTTTATATGTTACTACGGGTCTTTTATTTTTTGGGACCCCGTCTCGTAAAACGGACCTCACCATTGACCTCAGAATGGCCGAGATAGTCAAAATACACTAATGACTTGTCCCATTTGGACTCTGGGATATTTTTGAATATTTAAATAATTAAATTAATTTAATTAATTAATTAATTAATTAATTAATATTTTATTAATATTTTATTCAGGAGGGTCAAATCAGAATTATTAATAGTTAGGGGGTCAATTTATAATTTCGGTAAGTTTTTGGGTTAATTTTCAATTATCAAAAGTTCAGGGGCAGAATTGTAAATTTGAATTCTCCTATTCCTAATTCGGACAGCCAAACAAGGGTCAGCCTAAAACAGGGATAAGATATCCCTGTTCTTATTATTTCAGATTTTTCAATTTCATAAATCCACAACCAAACAGCCCCCTTTAATCTTTTAATTTAAAACACATGGCGACACGTGGCAGGGGCGGTCCACACCCGCCCGAACCGGACCCGAACCGACCCGACCCGACCCGGAGCAGACCCCCCCTTCTTCCCCGATTTTCCGGTGACGCCCAGTAGGGTTCCGGCGCCTCCTCCAGCGCCGGCGACCAATTTCCGGCGACATTTTCAACCTTTCTAAATGTGTTTTTCTAGGGTTTTTCGCATAGATTCCATATCCAACCTCCATTTCCCTCCAAAACTTCCCCATCTCCACGAAATAGAGGGTCAAACCCTCGGTCAACTCTCCGGCCGAACCTTTCCCTTCCATTTTTGTGACTGTTAGCCCATGGTTCAACCCTTATTTTTATTCTAAATGTTTTCTGCATCTCCTAGGTTCCATTCTACATCATCTAACCCAAGTTTTACACATAAAATGATAACACCCACATACTATGGCCGTGACCTGCAACCTAAGATTGCTCCCTAGTTTCTCACCCGTTTCTTCTCATTCTTTTTGCAAAATAATCCCTACATTATGCTCTCTAAGATCCTACAATTTAAATCAGTTAACATGCCTTAAAAAAATCGAAACAGAAGGAGATTACTCACGGTTTTTCTGTTGTTTCTCTCTCTAGCCGTGCCCTCTTCCACTCTTCTGGTTCCAAGCTTAGATCAGGCTTCAACTCTCTCTCAGAACTCCATTTCTCTCTCTCTCTTTCTGTTTCTTTCCTTCTCTTCTCTTCCCACCCGAGACCACACCTATACTCCCACAAGTCAAATCTCACACGTCTCTCCCTCACAGCCACTATCCTTGACTTCCTTCACCTTGCATCAGCTCCATTTGTTCTTCCCCAGGTGCAGCTTTGCATTAAATGCAAAGCTGCCCTATATGTATGCCTACACACACAACTTCACTCATTACACACACTAGAAACACACACACACAGCCGACACCCCCCCTAGTTCGGTTGTAACCATTCACACACACTCACATCCAGTTACACACACTACTCACTGCCATACATAACTATACACACACCCATATACATATACATATGCTACACATACATATATAATCCATATACATTCATACATTCATTAATTTTAATTAATAATAATAATAATAATAATAAATATAATAATAATAATAATAAAAATTTAATTAACCAAGAACAATGATAAAAAAAAAAAATTCCATGTCATAACACCATAGTAGATTGATGAGCTAAAATAGCATGGTTCTGTTGTTCCATTCTGATAAATTGAATGCCTGTCCTTACTGGCTATGCCACTGCCTTCACCCTTGCTTCTTTGACTAGTATTATCTAAAAGACATGCAGATTAAGGTCGCAAAATGTTTTAAATTTTGCAGAGGAATTAGATAATATACCCAACCATCCCATCGATTCTCTTCTTCACAGATTTGGGACTAACTACACATTTGACATAATAAATAAAAATAAATACAACCCCATATAAGACATACTAAAACTCATTAACTGTCCATAATGAAAGGCAAATTCATGTATACAATCATTGAAACATACAGTAAATCTTAACAATCTAAGCTAACCCATTAAAACCATCTCCAATGACAATGCCATCTTAACCTGTCAAAGCCAAAAAAAAAAAATGGCGTAATGTTTTTTTTTTCCCCAAAGCTTTGCTATGTGGGAGAAGTTATTTCATGATCCAGTCACATGTGTGTGATGACTAAGGTTTACGGTTGGGCTTAATCGTGTTTGGATCAAAATCAGGTCAGACACAATTAAAAAATATATTAATTATTAACTAATATAATTATTAACTTTAACCATGAATATAAAAGTATAAGTATTAATATAAAAATAATAAAGATATAATAATTTAAAAATAAAATAAACTTTTTTATTGAATTCATCTTTATCAATTTAATAATAAATTTAATGAGATCATATAGATTACAACACAAATCATAATAAAATCCATCCCTAGTGATGACATCTGAAATCCACAGTAAGTTCCACGTGGATCCTACAAAATATTAAAATCATAAAGACTGTCATACCATGTGACAATTTCATCGAATAATGCCTTGCTATATGGGTCGCTAAAAAAATGACAACGCTTATCCCCTTGGCATTAGAGCATTTTTGATACTAAATGAACGAAATTTCATTTATGTCAAATTTATATTTTGACATTATTATAGTACAAAAATGAGAAAACAATTGGAAAAGTTGTGATAGTGATTCTATGAGATAGCTATGAGAAGTGAAAGGAAGGAAGTTTCTTTTCTACCAGAATAGATTATTAAATATTTGTAATTTCTATTGATTGTAGTTGCGTAAAGAAGAAAAATGGTTTTCTTTTGTTTCAAAAAAATATCGTTTCAGTTTTCTGTCCATTCACTGCAAAGCAGGATAATTAGCTGTGGTTCTTTTGATTTTTCAATCCTTCCTCTCTCGTTTGGTTTATTGATTTAGCTAGGGGGGAAAAAAGTAAAGGAAAAATGGGAGAAAAACCGATGTCTTTTATATTTTCTCTCCATCTTATATAAAATTCATTTTTTTTTTTTTTATAAAATAGTCAAACTTAGGAGAAATGAATGTGAAATGACATAAAAGATTATAAAGTTCTCTCTTACTTCCCCTCTTATATTACTTTTCTTCCCTATTTTCTTTAATTACCAAGGAAAAAAATTTGTACATTTTCTTTTCCTTTCCCTCACTTTTTATGTTTGAAACTGACTGGACATGACTAGGCTCTCGAGGAATTAAATGAGTTGTTAGGTTAGAAGATCATTCACAAGAAATTATTATTCTTACTTTGTCTCATTTCATGGATACATATATATATATATATATATATATATATATATATATATTGACAAGGATAATATTATTCATTTGAAATAGCTTATTTATTGTTTGGATAAGAGAGTCGGATAAGATATTTTTTTTTTTATATTTTATATTTTGTGTCTTCAATTGGTTTGGAATATATTTTTTTTGAATCATTTATATTCTATTCGTATATGATATACTTTACATTTTATTGTAAAGTAATAAGAGTTCTTGAGTCCTATAGATTGAGAGATCAACTAGATACACCTGACCTATTAATTCAGTTAGTGGTTTTAGGTAGCAATTGATTTGCTTTTGTTGGTTAAGTTGTTGTTGTCAGGTGCCAAGTAAATAATTCTTGATGAATGACCTTAATTAATAGATAAAAATTGAAAGCTAGGTGCTTTTACTTGTTATCAACTAAGATCAATATGTTTTCTATTGGCATTTTCAATGCTATTGTTAATGGTTTTGTAAAGCCAAACTCTGTCTGACAATCAGAGTTTGCACTTACAGTAATGAATTTTTTAATTGCATTCATGTAAGCCTAACCCCGTTCAGGAGTCATTTTCATCACATGTGAATCTTGTCGCTATATTTATTCGCGATTGAGCTCGTGTGTATGAAAATCGATTCTTGAATTGTCCAGAGAGGACAGTTCGGGAATGCATAAATCTGCACTGCAATCAATAGCGCATGTGCTTGAATATTTCACTATGATAAAATTTCAGCACGGTCTCCTATTGTTCTCTGGGTATATATTTAGGTGTGTTAACGTCTATCTCGTATACTTGGAGAACCCTGGGGAGATGCTGCCAAAATTTTGTCCGAGTGGAATCAAGCATTTGATTGCTGCTGATTGCAATGTAGATTGTGCATTCACGAATGGGATAGGACCACCTTACCCTTTAGAGAGAAGTTGGAGGTGATAGATTGTGCATTCACGAATGGCCGGTGTTGCTTGTGCCGTATAACTTGCCACCGTGGAAATGCATGAAAGAACCATTTATCTACATGTCGTTGCTTATTCCAGAGCCGAAGTCTCCTAGTAATGAAATTGATGTGTACTTGCGACCTTTAGTGAACGAGTTGAAGGAATTGTGGGAGGTGGGAGTGGAGGCATACGACGTCTCTAAGAATGAGACATTTCAATTGCATGCCGCATTACTTTGGACCATAAATGACTTTCCAGCATACGGAAACTTGTCTGGGTGGAGCACTAAGGGGTATCTGGCAAGTCCAGTTTGCAATAAGGATGCATGTTCCCTACATTTGTCAAATGGGAGGAAGATATGTTACATGGGCCATCGTCGTTTTCTATCGCCATCGCATGGCTGGCGAAATCGGCAGAAGCATCTCTTTGATGGACAAATTGAGCGCAGATTGCCACCTCCATTGTTGTCTGGCAAAGATGTGTTAGCGCAATTGGCAGTCATCCAACCAGTGAGGTTTGGGAAGATACCGGGTAGTAAGAAGAGGAAGCGTACTGATGTGGACTTAAATTGGACGAAGAAGAGCATATTTTTTTATTTGTCGTACTGGGAGACTCTTAAGTTGAAGCACAATTTGGATGTGATGCACATCGAGAAAAACATATGTGATAATGTGCTGGGAACTGTAATGAACATTGAAGGGAAGACAAAAGATAGTGTTAAAGCCCGGTTGGACTTGCAAGAGTTGGGAATAAGGAAAGAGCTGCACTTAATACGTAGCGGTGATAAATATATCGTGCCTCCTGCACAGTATACGTTATCATCCGCAGAGAGAATGAGGATTTGCGAGTGGTTTAAATCGGTGAAGTTCCCAGATGGATACGTATCGAATATATCTCGGTGTGTAAATGTTATAGATGGGAAAATATCCGGATTGAAGAGCCATGACTGCCATGTCCTTTTACAATGACTTATTCCGGTTGCACTACGTGGGTATCTCACCGATCACATATCGACTACAATAACTGAGTTGGGTTGCTTCTTTAGAGAATTATGTGCGAAGACGTTGAATGTGGAAGTACTTGACAAGCTCGAAAGGGATGTTGTCGTGATCCTCTGCAATTTGGAACAGATTTTTCCTCCAGCTTTTTTCGATATCATGGTCCACTTAGCGGTGCATTTGCCTCACGAGGCAAAAATTGGCGGACCTGTCCAATACCGTTGGATGTATCCAATAGAAAGGTACATTTAATTTTGTCAATTGTGTTATCTATCCATCCTAACTATTTTAATCTATAACTGATTAATTATCAAAACAGATATTTGCACACATTGAAGCAATATGTGCGTAACAGAGCACGACCGGAAGGGTCAATTGCTGAGGCTTACATTGATGCAGAATGTCTCACCTTCTGCTCTATGCATCTTGAAGATATTGAGACAAGGTTTAATCGTGAGAAGCGAAATTCAGATAGATGTCCAGGGCAACAACGAACTGGCCTTGCGGTGTTTAATCAAACTGTGCGGCCAATAGGTGCCCGTATATATGAATGGTGTCATCCTCACGACTTGGAAAGAACCCACTACACCGTGCTCAACAATTGCGAGGAGACATTGCCATATTTTAAGTAAGTTTATCGAAATCATTGCAATACTACGTTAATATACAAATGTAAGTTACATATAACATATCTCATCTTATGCAGTGAGTGTCACGACCCGAAACCCACCCTGTATGGATCTCGGATCGCGATCGCCGCCTTCAGGCTCGGGAGCCTTTGGGCGAGGCGAGACATAAGCAACAGTATCGGATGGCGGTGCGGCCTGTGGTTGCGGAAGCGTGAAAAAAAAACTTTTTCTTTTCTTTTTAAAATCTGTCGCACATCCATCCGGTACTGCCACTCTTCATAGCGGTACTCATAATAATAATAATCAGAGCATACTAAAATTTAGAGTTTTATTTACATTACATATCCGGTTGCCTCTCGGCTTAAGTACATACTTTCTAAAATCTATTACACTTCAAAATTCGACCATCTACGGGTCCTTAGTACTTCCAAAAAGTCCTTGATCATATTAAAGCCACTAGTCGTCATCCCCAAATGGAGCAAGGCTCCTATTCATCATCATTAGTACCTGAAAAATGTTAGGGAATGGGGTGAGCTTCGAAAAGCCCAATGAGTAATTCCTGCATCTGTCATGGGTTTTCAATTGGCAGTGGTTTCGCACATGAGAGTTTATAAAATGCACACTACCAATTTTTCGTACATTTTAAACACAGAGTACATGCACTTTTCATAACGGATAGCTTTGAAACATTTAAAGTATTCAAGCTAGTTAAACATTCCTTCAAATAGAGTATATGCATTTCAAAGCAATTAAACATGCACAGTGAAAATGGGGGTGAAAACCTGCTTCCATTTTCGAAAATCATTTGTCATCTTTTCACTTTTTAACTGAAGGATCCGTTGCGAACCAGACCCTAGTCTTACTTCTGAGAGATCTCGTTGCCTGGGGGATTAGATCATGCTGCCAGGCATTTTTCTGAATTGAGAACCCAAAGGGTGCTTAATAACTGGTGATGCTTATGCATCATTATTATCTTGCAAAACGTTAGCTTCTTCAAGAAATACTTTTTATAAGCATTTAAGCATGACTTCTTCAAGAAATTCTTTTATGAGCATTTAAAACAAACATGATGTTCATGATAGGATCTTCACATAGTTGAAATAACATTTCAAAACAAATGACATGTTAAACAATTTCAAAAAGAACTGTAACAAAGATCATTTACTGAACATGTCATAAGAGAATTATAAAAGCAGAATATTTCAAAACAGGAGTCATGAAATATAGAATTTAACATCTCATGCTTTAGATATTTTGAAGTTTAAAACATCATTTAAATCGTGGAGTTAAAATCTCCACTTCAAATGCAAGATTACTCACCTTGATTTCCTGGGTTTGCACTATTTGTTGGTTGTTCCCTTCCCTCTGTAGTTCCTAGAAACAATTCACAATAATCTATTAACTTCAATGTACTTCAAATATCTCCTATTGATGTTTCTAATTATGCTTAAATCGTATTACGCCCTAACGTCTTATCGTGAGTCTTATTTTATTGACGCATCACATTTTTCCATACTTTATCTCGTAATACGGACCTCACCGTTGGATTCGGAACGTCGAAGAAAGTCAATTTAGACCCTCTTAGCTTTTTATTTGGCTTCGGGTACCTTGGGGGTATTTTGGTCATTTCACGTGTCATATTTTTTTTTCGGAGTCCCGTCTCGTAAAACGGATCACACCATTGAGTCTGGAACGTCCAAAATAGTCAAAATGCACTATTTATTTGTTTTATTTGGACTCCGTTTGACTGATTTATTGTTCAAGGGTGAAATAGTAATTTTACCCAATTAATAAAATAATTAAATAAATTATTTTATTAATTATTTATTTTTCCAGGGGCCTATTTGAATTTTTCTTTTAAAAATCTGGGCCTTAGTACAATTTTCCTAAACAGTGGGGGTTGAATTGCAATTATTTAAAACTATTAAAATAAACCAAAGGGTTCAGTTGGTTTGTAACTAAACCGGTTCACTATTCCATTGAACCAACCGGTTCAATGCATAATGCTGACGTCATGATGACGTCAGCCCTAATTTTTAAAATTTAAAATCTTTTAAATCAAAACGGCATAGTTTCACTTAACCGGTTTTATAGTTGGGTCGGGGCCCGATCCGAACCCGGATCCGACCCAACCCAATCGACCCAACACTATTCATCATCTTCCCAACTCACCTCACTGTAGCCCTAATTTACAGAAACTCTAAAACTTCAATTTCGTGAACTTTGAGATCATCTTTCTCTCTGTTCATGGACGGTATGGGTCACTAGGTGATCTAGAAACACTTTAGCATTGCTTTTAGGCTTCGGATTGAGCTAGAAAGCTCGTTCCAACATCCATGGCCGTTCTGAATACCTCCCAAGGAAATGCTCGTTTTTCAACCAAACTCAGTGATGTTTGGCTTATTTTGATCCTTAGATCATGGGGCTTCGATATACATTCTAAAAGCAAGCTTTGGTGTCCATTTTTAAAGGTCGGCTTTTTTGAACCGTGACTGCAACTCGGTTTTTGTGGGTCTATTTCTAGGCTTCTAGGTCGCGGCCTAGGTTTTTTAGAACCCTTATGGCCTCTATTTGAGGTCCCAAGTGAAGGAACCATGTTTCCTTTCGGTCAAAACAGACCTGCACCTTCGAGGTCCTTCAATGGCGGGTGTGCACTGTGTGGGTGTTTTAGGGTCGATTCAATGCCCTAGTTTCATGCCTTATTTATGACAAGATGTTTTAAGCTGCATGCATGCAATCTAACTGGCTCTATAATGTTAAAACAGTATCAAAACTTAAAACCAAGAATGGGGCAGTTTGAGGTTATACCTCCAAACAGCAGCTTCTCCCTCCTTGTTCGTGGCTTAAGCAGAGACCTCAGTGGTTTGGCTTGTTCCAACCGTGTACTTCCAGTCCTCAGTTCCCTTCCCTTGCTTCTTCAATGGCCAAACTCACACACAAGGTCTCACTTTCTCTCTCTAGATTCTCTCCACTTTCTCTCTAACTCACTCTCTCTCTAAAACTTCAAACTGTCATCCTCTTTTATTTCCTATCAATGCTCATGCAGTTAGTGGCATTGCCACCTGTTGATTCCATGAGAACACTTGTCTTTATTATATGGCTGCTGTTTGCATGAAGAACACCTCACGGTTCTTGGAACCACATGGCTGCCACCAGTTTTGAATAATAGTTGCAAGCAGCCCACAGACTTTCTTTCCTTTAATCCAAGACATTCCTTCTTGTCTTCCATAGTTTAATTATATATTAACATATATATATATATAGCAACCGTACACCTGTATCTATATACATATATATTGCATATCCTAGATTAAGTTACATTAATCTTTATATTTACACATTATTTCAGTATTTACATATTGATATATATATATATATATATACACATTTATATGTTTATTTTTAATTTTTTTTTTTTGTATAATTATGTTATTTTTATCATTATTTAATTCGTTTACAAAAATGTTTAGGTATTTGTTATAATATTTCGTTGGGTTGGGGTATTACAGTGAGCATACGCTCGAGCTTCAGAGAGAACATATATCAAGTTCTGATCTGGAGCAAAGATAGAAAAATTTGTTTCCAAAGTGGTTCGGAGATCACGTAAGAATAAGTTTCAATTAATTGTAATTGTATTAGTTAATGCATTTGTATAAAAGTAATTTTGTACTTGTACTGAATTAATAGATGAAGCTATTACGCCACCAACAATCTCCTGAGGCGTACGATCAATTATATTCCTTGGCATGTGGTCCTGATCAAAGGATATCCCGCTACACCGGTTTAATTGTTGATGGTGTTCGATTTCACACGAGGGAACGTGACGTCATCCGACGAACACAAAATAGCGGGGTCCTTGTTGAAGGAGATGGTGACGGAGGACAAACTGTAGAGTACTATGGTGTTTTAAAGGACATCATACAGTTGCATTATTGCTACGGTCATTCTGTGTATATTTTTAAATGTGATTGGTGGGATGTAACTAATAAGAAGACTAGAATGCAGATTGATAAGCACTTCATAAGTGTTAATACGTCACGTACGGCATTTAAAGATGATCCGTATGTTTTGGCATCAGTTGCAAAACAAGTTTTCTATTTGAAGGACACAAAAATAAGAGGTGATTGGCATGTTGTCCAAAAAATAAAAACTAGAAATGTTTATGATGTTGTAGAAGTTGGCGAGGGAGATGAAGAGTTGGAGAGGATTGAGGAGGCACTATAAGAAGAGTCTCAAACTGCCCACGATGGTGTTGTCCGGCATGATCAGGAAGATGTTAGTTCGTATCGGTTGAATAGAACTAATGTAGAACCAATTCATGTCGTAGCTTCCGACGTCACCAATACCACACAATTAGATCCGAGGGATGCAACGTTCATTAATGATGATGATGACGAGGAAAGTGATTTTGATGATGAGACATTGTTAGAGTATTGTACCGAGACTGAAGAAAATTCAAGTTTAGATGATGATACAAACTCAGATGAGTAATTGTAATAGGTGTTACATGTGGTAAGATCAAGTGTAATGGATATTCAATTTTATGCTGTAATGGATTTTAATTTTTATGATGTAATGGAATTTACTTTTAAACTTTTGTTTTAGATATGGTTGGACCAGGATCACGTAGAGGCGCAGCCCCGGTGGACCCATCGACCCCTTCCCCTTCCTCTGCAGGATCGACCGATCCTGCCATTGATGGTATGGATAGTTCCATTTTGTATTAATGCTTATATAAATATGGTACTAATTGTTTCTATTTTATTGTTTCTAAAGCTTCGACCACCACCAATGCTAGACGAGGGCATGGTAAGTCGAAGAATCATAGTTTGCAGACATAGATGGAGGCAGCAGGGGGTGCGCGACTCCGGATTAAGCTACCTGAGGCCTTGCTGAAGCCCGTTGGTGGGTGGGCACAGCAGTTCATCACAGAGGTCGGCATCATTTTCCGACACCTGAGGGTCAGGATCCGCCGACCGATGACCAGATACGGGAGACTGTTCTGGGCAAGAGGCGTGGCTATGTGCGTGGCTTAGGGACTGGGATGGCGCCGACGACATCGTCCTTTGAGAGTGATGCTAGGGCACACTCAGCTACGGAGGCAATTCAACAAGAGAATGTAGTGCGGCGCCAGAGACTAGATAGCCTCGAGGAGCGATATGCCGAGATACAGACTCTTTTGCAGACGATGATCAGCCAACAGCGTGACTCTTCACAACCTTGGTAAGTTTTTAAAATTATATACTTTTGTGGATTTATTATTTATAGAAAATGCACCGAAGACACATCACACACCTCAAAAATGATAAAATAGACTTGCACGAACTTACGGAACTCGGTTCCGATGCCCGGTTTGAAACTTATGCAAGTTTCAGCCTCAAAAAGGCCCATTTTGGGGTTTTGACAGACCAAAATGCCGGATATCGGCCTAACTGCACCAAAACCACCTCACACACCTCAAAAATGATAAAATAGACATGCACGAACTTACGACACTCGGTTCCGATGCCAGATTTGAAACTTATGCAAGTTTCAGCCTCAAAAAGGCCCATTTTGGGGTTTTGACAGACCAAAATGCCGGATATCGACCTAACTGCATACACCGAAACCACCTCACAAACCTCACAAATGATAAAATATACTTGCACGAACTTACGACACTCGGTTCCGATGCCCGGTTTTAAACTTATGCAAGTTTCAGCCTCAAAAAGGCTCATTTTGGGGTTTTGACAGACCAAAATACCGGATATCGGCCTAACTGCACCGAAACCACCTCACACACCTCACCAATGATAAAATAGACTTGCACGAACTTACGACACTCGGTTCTGATGCCCGGTTTGAAACTTATGCAAGTTTCAGCCTCAAAAAGGCCCATTTTGGGGTTTTGACAGACCAAAATGCCGGATATCGGCCTAACTGCACCGAAACCACCTCACACACCTCACCAATGATAAAATAGACTTGCACGAACTTACGACACTCGGTTCTGATGCCCGATTTGAAACTTATGCAAGTTTCAGCCTCAAAAAGGCCCATTTTGGGGTTTTGACAGACCAAAATGCTGGATATCGGCCTAACTGCACTAAAACCACCTCACACACCTCAAAAATGATAAAATAGACTTTCACGAACTTATGACACTCGGTTCTGATGCCCGATTTGAAACTTATGCAAGTTTCAACCTCAAAAAGG
Organism: Nyssa sinensis; assembly: GCA_008638375.1. Lineage (NCBI taxonomy): Eukaryota > Viridiplantae > Streptophyta > Magnoliopsida > Cornales > Nyssaceae > Nyssa > Nyssa sinensis. The sequence continues at coordinate 25,241,228 of CM018034.1, forward strand.
CCCATTTTGGGGTTTTGACAAACCAAAATGCTGGATATCAGCCTAACTGCACCAAAACCACCTCACACACCTCAAAAATGATAAAATAGACTTGCACGAACTTACGACACTCGGTTCCGATGGCCGGTTTGAAACTTATGCAAGTTTCAGCCTCAAAAAGGCCCATTTTGGGGTTTTGACAGACCAAAATGCCGGATATTGGCCTAACTACACCAAAACCACCTCACACACCTCACAAATGATAAAATAGACTTGCACGAACTTACGACACTCGGTTCCGATGCCCGGTTTTAAACTTATGCAAGTTTCAACCTCAAAAAGGCTCATTTTGGGGTTTTGACAGACCAAAATGCCGGATATAGGCCTAACTGCACCGAAACCACCTCACACACCTCACCAATGATAAAATAGACTTGCACGAACTTACGACACTCGGTTCCGATGCCCGGTTTGAAACTTATGCAAGTTTCAGCCTCAAAAATGCCCATTTTGGGGTTTTGACAAACCAAAATTCCAGATATCGGCCTAACTACACCAAAACCACCTCACACATCTCACCAATGATAAAATAGACTTGCACGAACTTACGACACTCGGTTCTGATGCCCGATTTGAAACTTATGCAAGTTTCAGCCTCAAAAAGGCCCATTTTGGGGTTTTGACAGACCAAAATACCGGATATCGGCCTAACTGCACCGAAACCACCTCACACACCTCAAAAATGATAAAATAGACTTGCACGAACTTACGACACTCGGTTTCGATGCCCGGTTTGAAACTTATGCAAGTTTCAGCTCCAAAAAGGCCCATTTTGGGGTTTTGACAGACCAAAATGACAGATATCGGCCTAAATGCACCGAAACCACCTCACACACCTCACAAATGATAAAATAGACTTGCACAAACTTACGACACTCGGTTCCGATGCCCGGTTTGAAACTTATGCAAGTTTTAGCTCCAAAAAGGCCCATTTTGGGGTTATGACAGACCAAAATGCCGGATATCGGCCTTACTGCACCGAAACCACCTCACACACCTTACAAATGATAAAATATACTTGCACAAACTTACGACACTCGGTTCCGATGGCCGGTTTGAAACTTATGCAAGTTTCAGCTCCAAAAAGGCCCATTTTGGGGTTTTGACAGACCAAAATGCCGGATATCGGCCTAACTGCACCGAAACCACCTCACACACCTCACAAATGATAAAATAGACTTATGCTACTTTATGTCGTTCTTACTATTTATGCATGCAAAAAAAAAAAAAAAAAACCTATTCACATTCTATGTTCATATATATTTAATAATTGTTCTAATATATGTCGTTTGATCTTTATTTCAGATTGCTCGGGGATTATTGTCGCGCCGCCATCTTTATGTTTTGCATCGGAACTTGTTATTTTTATTTTTTATTTTCATGGACATATGTAGTAACATTTTGGAGACAATTTTTAATTTTTCTATTTAGTGATGAATGGTACTGTTACAATTGTACATAATTAGTTTAATATATATATATATATATATATGTGAACGTATTTTTCTGCTTTAAAATATTCATTTCAGAATGCTTGGATTTTATTGTATATTAGGATGGATGATTGATACAGGTTTAAACAGGAACAAAACAATATTAAAACAAAGCAGATATGGTTGAAAAAAAAAAAAACACTTTTAGCGACGCACACCATAGCGTCGCTAAAAGTCTGAATCTAATTTAAAAAATCAGTATTAGCGACGCACACCATAGCGTCGCTAAAAGTCTGAACCCAATTTACAAATCAGTATTAGCGACGCACATGTGATGCGTCGCTAATACTCACTTTTAGCGACGCACAGTGTGCGTCGCTAATACTGATTTTTAGCGACGCACAAGTGAGTATTAGCGACGCCCATGTGATGCGTCGCTAATACTGATTTTTAGCGACGCACTAATACTGATTTTTAGCGACACACACTACACCCTTGGGAATTATGGGCGACGGACATGTCCAATTATTAGCGACGCTCTTTGTGCATCGCTAATAGTCATTTTTAGCGACGCTAACGGTTTTGTGCATCGCTAATAGTATTAGCGACGGCCCTTTTTGTGACGCCTTAGCGACGCACGTTTGTGCGTCGCTAAAGACCTTTAGCGACGCACAATTGCACTATTAGTGACGCACACGCGCGTCGCTAATAGTGCAGTTTCTTGTAGTGAGGCTCTCTCCATATACTCTAAAGTAAACAAAGAAATGTCATCCACCACACCCATCTAATCTCCTTCCTGATTCAAAGACCTCTTCAACATAATATATCTCCTTCAAGTTAGCCAACATCACCCACAAACACTCAAATATAGACATAACAAGATGCCACAGGTGACTAGCCATTACACAATGAATGAAAAGGTGATCAATCATCTCTATTCCTTCTTTGCACATGTAGAACCTACTAGCCAGTTGAAATCCCCACTTTTAAAGATTGTCTACAATCAAAATGCCACACCATGTAGCCAACCCAAGCAAAAATGTGACCTTTCACAAAACCCTAAGCTGCCAAATAATCCTCCATGTAAACTGTCCTCTTCGCCCATTAGCTTTTGATAAAATGACTTCACCGAGAATATACTATACGAATCCAAAGTCCACCACAAAAATTCATCCCTTACCTGCGCTAATTTGGGCCTGTATAGCACTTTCATCAATTCCCCCACCTCCTTCATCTCCTAATCATAAATATGCATCCTAACTAGAAGAGTCCACACCACCTCCCTACCCTCACGGACAAAATAGTCTGCCACCACAACACCCCGATGACTCACTAAACTGTACAAATGAGGAAAACCTTCCTCCAAAGTCTTGTACTCACACCATATGTCCTCCCAAAACTGTACTCTCGTACCTTACCCCACCCCTACCCCCAACCTCACCAACCACCTAAAATCTCCACTCCATACTAAACCGACTTCCACAACTCACAACTCGAAGACCCCACCACTTCACTAAGGAACCAACTCACATTATCATATCCATGCTTAAATGTCACCACCTCTCGCCATAACACATTAGACTCCACCCCGAACTGCTAAAGCCACTAATAAAGAAAAGCTTTATTGAAGAGGAGAAGAAGATGCATAGGACATTAAGTGATAAACATTAATAGATATAGATGATTTTTTAGCAGCTTAATGTGTATAGCTAGACCAGAATGGAGTCCCCTCAAATGCCATATCAAGGAATGGTTTGAATACTACAATGATACAATCTACAGAAGTGCACTTAAACAATTCCTTAATTCTTCAATTCAAACTGTCAATTCCCAGTATTAAGCTCAAGTCAACAACATAAAGCCTATGTCCCACTTATTTCAAGTCGGTCACAAAACCCTGTGTCCGATTTTGACCCTCAAACAACATTGCCACCGCCATCCAGCAATTACAAAACTTCGATCATTATTTTAGTGTTGTCTCAGATTGATAAGGGATGGGCTTGATATAAGAGGACATGAATAAGAAAACAAGAAATCCTTTAATAATTTTTATAAGAACAATCAGCAAGGCACGCTAACAACAATTGAACAACGAAAAACAACAAACCTAACAGAGAAATAAAGCATTGCATATGCGTACCTTCAACAACAAACAAAAAGGATCATATAACAGAAAGTTTTGCAAGAAAAAAATAAACACAACTCCAGACACAATCAATCAACACAAACTCAAAGCAGCGAAGATTACCTAATATATACACACACAATATATTTGTATGATTTTATGTATCTTAAAAAAAACACTCTAATAGAAAAGCGAGAGCGAGAGAGAGAGAGAGAGAGAGAGGGTGGGGAGGGAGAATAAGAACAACAAAGATCACAAGAACCCATCAAACCCAATACTATATTATAATATTGTCAAAATATATAGAAAACAAAAACAAACATAAAGTAGACGCCGCCAAAATGCCGTGTAAAGTAAATTTCGAAACACGTATAAATAAAAACAAACATAAAAAACTATGATCACCAGGAACGCTCACGCATAGAGATAGATTCTTAAAAAAATATCTTTGGTGAGGGGAAGAAGAGATAGAAGCATTATACACACACACACATATCTATATGTAGTATTCGGTTTATTGAATTGAATAGAGGGATACCTTGAATTCGCATGATGGTGAACGAGAGTCTCGCGTAATCGCAACCGACTCCCGGGAGACTCTGGCAATTACAAATAAGACTTGGCACTAAAATAACTTGTAAAGGCGTAGGCCCAAAATTTTAATTAAAGGCGTCTAAGATTTACGAACTTTTAGTTAGTGCCAAATTATGAAGTTAATTAAAGGCGTATAAGATGAACAAGCCTTTTAAAGGCGTCTAAGATTAACAAGCCTTTAGCAAAAAAAATTTCTAAAGTCGTCTAAGACTTATACGCTTTTAAAAAAGGCATGAGTCCGGAAAATAAGTTGAAACATGCTTGGGTCGGGTCAATAAATTTTAAAAAGACCCGGGTCGGGTCAAAAATTCAAGCATAGTGTAAAAGTTTTGTGAAATATCAAAGTGTTGGAAAATCCATGGCATTAAATGTTTGAAAATATAGGTCTAACAATACTTAAGTCAATCACATTTACCAAAAAAAAAAAAAGAATTAAAGTTGTGGCAGCCCCAAAAAACAAAAACAAAATAAAGCTGCCAATATTTTTTTTAAAGCTTCAACAAAACAAAAAATAGATTCTTCTCGACCAATATTCTCCATCTTGGCATAAAATATTTGATTAACTACAAAATGCTGCAAAGAAACAAAATGAAAATAATATAACCATAAAATAAGTAAAATCAAAAGGATAAATGTGGTCTTTGCATGCAATCCCCTTTTATTTGATAATAATCTAAAGATATAGTCAAAGTTTTTTACTAGTCAATGAAAAGGGGTGGGTCCAAACAGTGTAGTGCAGCCTTTACACAAATGGTTCTGAAAGAAAAAAAAAAAATCAAATGCATAAGCTATAGGATAAAAGAAAGGAGAGCTATTCCCACTCCCCCAAGTTATATCTAAACTCCATCTTTTAGACACATCACGTAAGAGTGTAAGTGAATAAAAAGCATTATATTGGAGGGGGAATAGCCCTTATCCTCAAAGAAAAGCAAAAATAAACAATTACAAATCTTACCCCACATTGGCTTCAACCAAATGACATGTTTCAGTTATGTTGCTAATCTCAGAAAACATAAACCCAACAACATTTGGAAATGCACTTTCAAGTCCAATCATGATATGGGTGGGAAATTCAGTCGGTCCATGTGCTAAGCAATTCCTAAAAAGCTGGAGAATACCTCACATAACCAAAATTTTAGAAGAAGTAAAAGTTATCAAAGTGTTTTTTGAGATAAAATTTGATAACAATTAGTTATTTTATTATGAAAGAATGGTTAGAGTAAAAAATATTAACGGCGTAGAGTTACAAAGTCAATTTAGACAACTCAACCACGGGTGTCACATTTGTCATTTATACCTAGTAATTGATCGTTATAATAAATGAGGGACTGCAAATACCATGACTGTGTACCGTCGAATCAACCCACTACTAAAAACTAATATATGTCATAAAATGAGAGTTAAATTCTCAAATAGGGTAAAAAAAAAAAAAAAGTTATTTTTCAAAATAGGGTTAGTTTGAACTTATTTATCAAAATAGGGTTGTTTTAAAAAGCATCGTTTGAAAAGACGTTTTTAAACTTTAAAAGCGTCTTTTCAAAAAACGCTTTTTAAAATAAATTTTTTTTCAAAATATAAACATTAAAGCGTCTTTTGAAAAACGCTTTTAAAAACGTCTTTATTTTTTAAATTCTAATTGAAAAAGTGTCTTTTCAAAAAACACTTTTAAAAACGCCTTTCCAAAAGACGCTTTCCATAACAGCAGCTGGAATAAAAAACCAGCAACCACCATTTACCGGGACGCCCGTTACTCCATTTTTATTTACATTGTTTGTATGGATGATCAACTGAAGCTTACTGCAATACATCTATGGTGTTTTATTAGCTTTCCTTCCTATAAAATTTAAAAGAAAAAAAATTGATTAAACATTGTCCAAGTCTAACAAGAGATGATTAAACATTGTCTACATTTTGGAACTCGGCAACACAACAAAAACTCCAGATCTGAACCAAATTGATTATTGCAATACACCATCATTCACAAGTTCTTTCTAAAGAAATGCAATCTCATCAAACACTTATTTACAGCATTTCAATTGGAGAAAGTTTGATAGACAAAACTTGGAAAGCATTACATTCATTTAAAGCACGTCAAAAAGTGAATCCCAGGCCTCTCTAAAAATGACTAACTTTGACATCGAGTAACAAATATGAGAGCTTGACTGATAATGCTGACTTGCAGATATAGCAGCATTCCTTGCAGCATTCGTAGAATCCGCCACTGCTATTCCAATATCTGTTTTCTTTAATGCAGGTGCATCATTCACACCATCTCCAGTCATTCCACACACATGCTTCTTTTCTTGTAGAATTTTTACAATCTTGTACTTGTGTTCAGAAAGTTGCATGGCAACAATAACTAGAATGAGGAAACTAGGAGATCGAACAATAAACAATGTTTTGAAAATGATTTCATACCTAGGCAATCTCATAAACATTGAAATAAGAACAGAAGACATTGAATATAATTAAAACAATAATACATACTAGAATTTCAGAGATAATGTTATGAAATTTCTCTGAAGCTGAACAAAAATGAAAAACATGAAAGTAAATACAATGCCCACCTGTAGGAAACAACATTTAAAAGGGGCAAAAGGAAGTAAATCAAGACAGTCTTACAAGGTTTCAAGTACAAACTCCAAAAATGCAGTGTAAAAATTCAAATTACAACAGACAAGCAAATCTTTATATCTACGAATTAATTTCATTTTTTTTTAATAAATCCGTTGAGTTGATATCCACCAGCTTTCTTCACTATCTTTGTACTGCACTCAGTAATAATACAGAAGCACTTGTTACTGAAATAAGGAGAGACTTGACAACTAGAATTCTAAACTTTATGCAGAAGCACGAATAATTTACTTTCTCATAGTTGAAATCAAGTGAGCATATCAAATTGTTTTAAATATCTTTCTCATCTTTTCTTCTTCTTTACAAGTGCTCATCTTTTTCATCTTTAAAGATTTGTCTTTGGTTTACCCGGAGAGACACGCCTTGTTACTGACTGCATGGTCACAAATTCCTCTGCAGCAGAAGGATGTATGCCCACCTGCAATAAAAGTTAAAATCAGTTCAGTAACAATGATGCCGTGAACATAGAAAACAATGTATAGAGATCATAAATGCTGAAGTACCTGCATAATCTCAGGTGTATCTGGACCACGCATGGATGCTCCAAGAACTTTATCGGTCTCAGCATCAACAAGAAGCTTCATAACCGTCTTCTCTTGTCGCCTAGTTGGAGGACTCTGTCCCTGAAACATGAACTGCTCTAATATGATCATGACTATGTCTACATCATATATCATATCATTTGAGTGAGATAGAGAGGGTATTAAGAGATCATTGACAGTTGCTGAAGTACCTGCATAATCACAGACTGCATGCCAGTAATGTCCACAGGAGCATAGCAGACAGAAAGGTTAGTCCTAGTAGCAAATACAGAATTGAGCAACAAAAGAAACTGATGCATGAAAAATTCAAAGTTCATTAAAAAATTATACTTTTTCACATAGAAGGATGTAGAAACATGTGTGTCAGCAAAATTGTAGCAAAATGAATGTTTTAAAGAAAAAAAATTAGCTGCACAACAAAAGGTTGCATCGATGACTATAATGCCTCTTGCACACTACTTGTATACATAAAACAGGCTACCAAAAGAATAAATATTCCATTAGAACAATATTTAACACAACCTTGACACATTATTTAAAAAACCCCAGAATAATTGTTGCTAATCTACTATCACAGTTTAACATAATGAAAAGATGCAGCACACCAACCTGTTTTGTCCCATCACAAAAATTATTCAGGTAATAGCGAACAAGGGAGCTCCAGCCATCTTTAAGAATCCCTTGGATCGTCCGCTAGCCACATCTACAAATCCAACCAAACAAGACAATTACATATAACAAAACACAAGTTTCATCACAGATTTAGCCCAATTTCTATATCATATCATAAATTCAGTCATCATCGCATTAGCTAAGAGAAAATGGAGTATATGGTTTTATTAGGAATGTAACATCTAGGGTAGTGATCCACTAAGTATGACTTAAATGTCAACAACAAAATGCTTCAAAGAAGATAAGCAGAAATTAATACCCTAAAGCTAGCATGTGAAAATCTGCAATGAATAGAAGTACGTACCTTCTCCATCTCCCGTGCCACTTCAACTATAGCACTGAGAATCTTTCTGTCAAATTGCTGAGCTTCAATCTAGTACTTGCACCACAACAAGAAACCTGCTTCTGATGTCCTCTTTCTCATATGGAACTAGATATTTGTTCTCAACTGAAAGCATTTTAAAATATTGAACAGCATAGTTGTGAAGGTAAACACATCCTGGAAATATAATATATATATATATAGAGAGAGAGAGAGAGAGAGAGAACACATTTTTACATGTTAAGAAAGCATTTTCAGCCAAGCACAGTAAAATTTAGCACACTATAAAATCTTACTTTCAACTGCTCCAAAAGGCATCAACAAAAATTTGAAAAGTACTTGATTGCAATTGGGCAAACAGTGCAGCTGAGTTCAAATGCACCCTAAATGCTCCCGTGTTCTCTTTTTTTAGCCTCAGCTCCATATGTAGCCTCCTTCCTAGCAGCAACTGAGTTCTCTATCTCTACATCACCAAAAAGGACATATGTTGGCCTAGTTGAACTGACAAAAAAACCCAGTTGAACTGAACAAGTGTCCGGACCAATATGCAAAACTTTATGCATGCTGTCACCGTATGCTTCCTTCAAAATTGGAATTGCTTGCTGAACCTCTGTTGTGCATGAAAAGTCACCTTGCAATGATGTAGTACATCAAATGTGTTTTCCAATAATGTGTACAAAGAAGTAAACTGTTGACGGAATTTTCCATAATATATACCTCATAAATGTGTACAAAGAAGTAAACTACCTCATAAATGTAGGTCCCACATCCAGGTTGTCTCCTTTGACGAACTGGCCTTCTACGTGGATGTTCAAGTTGTTGCTCAACTTGTGTGACTTGAGAAGGACCACCAACTTCAAATCGACGACGTGTACGATGAGTACATGTACCTCGTGGTATGGCATCAGGATGAAATCCCCATTCTATATCTTCAACCATACCACCTACGTCATCTCCATCATCATGAGCCACTGTCAACCCCTCAATGCCTGTGTCATCACCCATCCCACCTATCTCAATTGCTTCTGTGTGCATGGAATTTTGTAGAGGATAATCAATGGGAGAGATGCATTATGGAATTGTATCGGGTGGCGTGGATCCATGTGCATGTGTAGTGTACGCAGACGGAAGACGCAATTGATGATGGAAGGGGAGCATCCAAGACTGAAGTGCCGACACGACGACGACGTCTCTCGTATGTTATAATGCCACGACCTCGTTCTTGAGCCACTGGTACTGATTGTGATGGCATCAGGTCGCCTGATATATGCTCGTCCATGAATTGATGATGAGAATGAATTGCTTCAAGAGCCAAATAACTCAGTGTCTGAATATCAGCAAATGCCTGGTGTGACTCAACTCGATCGGCATAACCCTCACTAGCTCTTAGATGTATTTGACTAAGCGAACTTAACTGCAAGTAACATAAACAATTAATTATAAGTAAAAATATTAAAATATAAAAAGCAATATAATAAACATGAACATATCAATTAAATTCATACCAATATTTCAAATATGCCGGCAACAGGTTCAAATCCAACCAATGGCCTGGTACCGAGTGGGCCAATAAAGCGACGGGTAATTCGCCGATACCATACCATATATGGATCCATATAGTTAAGCGAGTGATATAATGGGTCAGCATATGCAATATGATCCCGTCGTTGTTCCCAAATATCTATGTAGGATCAATGCATGGACTCCCAATCAGACAATGCTCACCCTCAACGATCAGTGGCATGAAGGTCTGCACCCATGTCTCGAGAGAGTGGTATGTCTTGGCAAAGTTCAAACTGGCGCATTACCCGATCTGGAAAATGCCACTCAACCACCTCAAAACAAATTAGTGGTGACACCGTTCGCCATATATCATGACCGACAAGGCAGTATGCAAGTAAAGATGTAATGACATCATCAGTGTAGGGCTGCCACACCATCTATATGGCAAGAAACTAAATTAAGGATAAGTAAACATAAAATAAATCAACTTAATTTATATAATTTATATTTTAAAAAATAACCTAATAGTCTTGCATTTGGTCCAGTTGGTCCCTATAATGGCGAAGTACATGGGTTGGTGTCTCCCTAACAGATAATGTCGCTCGTCACTTATGCCCTAAAGGCAATGGCTCCTCCTCATTCTCCTGAGGCAGCTGTCTATCAGGTCTGATGTGTGTCAGCCTCTCCCATGCCCATAACTATTAAAATAAATTTAAAATGTGTTAGTAACAATTTAATATAATAGACAATTATAATAGATTTAAAATGTAATTTACTACCTACAATAAAATAAGTGGGCCACCTATCTCAGAGGCAGTAGGACTAGTAGCTCGACACATCTCACGATAAATACATGCAAGGATGGCACTCCCCCAACTAAACCTCCTTACATCTTCTAAATCCCTAAACAAATGAAGATACATCAATTTCACTTTATTCCCAGACTTCTCTGCGAATAAAGAACCTCCAATAAGCAACAAGATGTAGGCCCTAGCATGTTTACGTATAATATCGTCGTCTACAGGCTCGAGTAACTCTTTAAAATTATTAACAAGCCATCTAAGCTTCAGTCGTGATCTATCAAGATCAGACTGAGCTGGTGCAATCCCTAACAAGTTAAGGCAAAGTTGCTGACACGTGGGCACTGCAGAGGCAACATCACGTCCTGTGACAGGTGCCCCATCTATTGGCAAACCTAACGGTATTGCCACATCTTGCAACATGATGGTACACTCTCCCACAGGTAGACAGAATGTGTGGGTTTCCACACACCATCTCTCAATAAGTACTGTAATTAAAGCCCAGTCGAGTTGGAAAAATCCAACTCGATAGACTCCATAAAATCCAACCTCAAGTAAGTATCTCTTTATGCGCTCGTCCAGTTGGGGAGGTCGTCGAAGTAAATTGTCGCTCCTACGACAATGAAACACTCCAAGATCTTGCCATTAAAATGCACAAGTAAATACAAGTTTTTATATAATTTTAAGTAATCAAATAAGACATTCAAACCTGCTCCTCCCATATTTGACTAGATCTATGTGTAGATTGCATGTAAAATACAGATTCATCTATCGGCCCGGGATCCACAAGCTCCCTATGAACGGTCTTTATAGATTCAATTTCAATTGCAAATTCAAGGATGCCCATCTGAAGTCGCTTGTTTGGGCTGCTGGGAGTGCACATCAAATACGCAAATTCAATTCCATTATGTAGGAAATTACTATCGAACCGGGATCTACAAGTATTTCTTGGATTTGCTCCACAATTGAATCTATCTTGATTGCAAGATCAACTCTCACTACACCTTGTATCTCACTTGCAATTAACTTCGAATCTAATTGCATATGATCCAAGTTCATCCACGGGTGTAAACAAATGTGTGGGCCCTCATATTTCGTGATTTCAAATCTTCTAGTCTTTTTTCTTTTAATAGCACGTAGCCTCCATTTGCACCCACACTCTTCATGCAGTTTACACCTCACAACCCATACTTCAGTATTGCTTTCAAGCACCTCGTACTGATGGTGGGATCTTATTGAAAATTCTTTGACAGCATGTTGTAATTTTTCTTTATCGTTGAAAATAATGCCTTTAGCCAACTCATTGCGCAATGGATCCCAAATCTGAGTATGGTGTAGAAGGGTTGAACCACTACTACCAACATCATCTCCAAAATCTAAATTTAAAAAAAATGGAAAATCAGCCTCGTGCAAAGGAATGCTATGCTCACCAAGTTCATTCATGTCATCATTATCAGCCAATCCATCATTATCATTGTCTTCATTCGAGATAGCAGCACAATCATTTAAATTTATGTCATGGTTGCAAATGTCCTCACTCTCAACCTGAACAAGATGCTCAATAAGAAACGACACATGTTCTGTATGACATGTATCATTTATCAACACAGGACTGGCAGTTTGATGTGCCATAGGGAATAAAGTTGGCAATTGGGTCATCATTATCCTGTGTGAGCAATCGAGTATAAGAACCAGATCCCATCTCTAGCGGTTGAGAGACCGCACAAGGATGATGCACATTTTCCTTCTCCACATATAAGTCGATGCCATATAAGGCCTGATTTTCTATAACAACTTCAATCATTGTTTGCATAGTCTCATCATCAACTACTTCTAATGGTATGTGCATGTTGTGGTTGATTGGAAATCGGCAGATCATCTTTAGGGAGAATTCTGTCATATCCACCTTCATGATAGCATACATGTTTGCCAAAAGTTCAGTATAAGTTGTTCCCCTCCTTAACATAATGCTTCGTCGAGCATTCATATTATACCATATACTACCTTGTTGCCCATAACAAATATTTCTTCCCCAATAACATAGTACAGGTATTGATGTTCCAGCCATTTCTAACCTTCAAAAAAGAATTACAAGGCATCAAAAATTGGAATTACGCTTTTCAAAGCGTCTTTGGAAAAGACGATATTGGAGCACAATCTGAGAGATTGCATTTTACATATAGAAAATGCATTTTACATATATAATCAAATCCGGACAAAGAACTAACAAGATTAAAAAAGCTATAATATTCTCATACATGGAGCTTTTACATCCATAATCACGTTATTTAAATAATATGAGTTTTTTTTAGTTTTTTTTGTTTTCATCTTAAAGGTCATTCAATAAATAAATGATATCTTTTCTATGCAAATATTAGAAATATTTTTGAAATCATATGGAGCTTTTTTGTTTCTTTCTATTTTTTTTACAAGAAGTTAAAAAAGAAGCTTATGGGTAGTTAAAATTGGAAAAATTTTAATATTTAAAAATTCTATTAATTAATAAATTAATTGTCCTTCATTATTGATCACTAAAGAGTTGACTGCATTTCCATTCTTGGTATGTAATATCACCTCAGTGCTAAAAGTATTGGTACTTTGTACTAAATTTTACTCCTATTTTTTTTTAGAAAGGGCATATTTTTTTAGAAAGGGCATAAATTATTTTCGGGAAAAATTCAGCCTAACTTTTTAGGGGACCTAATAAGTTTTTGCACACTAAAATCCAAATGGTATATCTAGAGTTGTATGCCATCCATTCTAACAATGAATCCATATAATTTCAGTTTAACAACAGCCTAGGTGTCAGTCTCCCTAATATCAGGTCGACCACTTCAATAGGTCATACACTACAAATAGAAGTAACCATGCACCAAACAGCTCTTAACCTGAGCATCATTAAAAAAACTAATCCATCTTATAGATCATATCTGAAGAAATATGAAAGCTACAGATGCAAAACTGATGATGCAACAATTGTATAGACATTAAATATAACATATGCACAGCCAACTGAAATTTTACAGATTAGAAAGTATCCAGAATATAAGAGTAAATATGCTGAGCATTTATTATCACAATTATCATAAAAATAGCATTGTCGGTATAATGGTGCCTTGACCAAAAGAGAAACTATTACCTGATGGCCCATAAGCCATTCACAAGCTGGAGAAGCCTAGAGTAAGACACGCACTCAAAGAGTCACACAAAGGTTCTGTTTCAACTATTGCATTCAAATCATCCACTAAATTACGTTTAATCCATATGATGGAAATCACTTGAAAGAATTAAGAAACAAGGAGATGAGGGAAGTAGAGCTGCCCCAAATACTGTTACACCAACCCCCAAAAACAGAAATATATATATATAGATAAATACATGAATGCACACACAAACACACAACTAAACTACATTATAAAATGGTGCAGATAAAAGTGCAGAACACCAAGAACCTTGGCATGGAAAATTAGTAATATCTCAAACTATTCATTAAACATGTATTAGATCTCTCAAGTTCAGAACTTTTCTAAGATCTAAGACTGCAAAGCCTACCAGCAAGTCTTTAAAAACTGAGTTCTTTACACAAAACTCTCCAAGGATGCATATAAACCATAAGTAACCCATGTAAAGATTTCATTAAACATGTATTAGATCACAAGTTTAAAACTTAGAAAAGATCTAAGACAACAAAGCCCTAATTTTTCAACACAACTCAAGAAAAGCCCTAATTTTTCAACACAACTTAATCCTTAAAATCCCGAATTTCTAACTTAGAGATAGAAAAACAAAACATATTTTTTTTACCTCAAATCTGATGAGATCACTACACCAAGAGAGAGGAATGGTCGGTGATGTCAACAGCGATGGGATCAGGTCGGAATGGTCGACGAAGGTCGGCAATGGTCAACAGTGAGAGCTGCGGTGAAGAGAGGTTGAGAGATATGAGAGAGACGACGGTTGCAGTGAAGAGAGGTTGAGAGATATGAGAGAACTTCGTCGGCAATGGTCAACAGTGAGAGCTGCGATGAAGAGAGGTTGAGAGATATGAGAGTGAGAGAGACAAGGGTTACGGTGAAGAGAGCTTCAAAGATATGAGAGAGACGAGGGCTGTGGTGAGACGAGTGAAAACTGAGAGATACGGGAGAGTGAGAGAAAGACCATATCAATATAGAAAGCGTCTTTTGGAAAGACGCTTTGTAAAAAGACATTATTTTGGTAAATAAGTTTGAAGCCTTAAAATGGTAAAAAAGTTTCAAAATAACCTTAATTTGGTAAAAACTTCCATAAAATGAAGAAGAAACATTTAGGTTTATAGTTTTTTCTTTAATTTTTATTCTCTTAATACGTTCATCATTGAAAAAAATATAAACCAAATGATTGAATAATTAAAGCATGAATTTAAAGCATACTTACTAATTTTCCGACTCCACTCATGCCATTAAACTTCTTTTCCGAGAAGCATAACCTATATTCATTATAAATTAACCCAAAACAATTAATCTTGATAACAATAAAATAATAAAAAATAAAATAAAATAAAAAAGTAATTTCAATACATCGATATGTTAAATCAATAATGCTAACTGTTTCAAATTCTACACTAAATATTATCAAGGAATGCTGGTTATTTCAAATTTTACATATGAAATGAGATGGTAATAGATCATTGATATAGTATTAAATAATGAGCGTAACTAATACACTGTCAATGATATCATATCACATTATTTGAGATGTAAATTTTGAAATATATAATATTATGAAATCTAAATTAGTAACTCCACAACATCATTATGCAACCTAAGTAGTTATTAAAAAAGAAAAAGGAAATATGTGAAGGCGATTTAATTAGAAGTCGGGTTTTATCTCTCATCAGTTTCGTCTCCTGTGAGGGAAGACACCACCATTACTTTCTCCTTCACTAATACACTACCAAAAGCATTTTAAGGTAGTTTCTTTTTTAGAACCGATAGTATTGCTCTTTCTTCTCTAGTGGTAAAAACCCATTAAACCCGCTACAACATGAAGCAAGAGAAGTCTCTATTATCATCCATCAAACATTACAGACACCATAGCCGGAAAAAACAAGCGCCGTAATTGAAATCCCTAAATTCCAGCGAAGTCACAAATGCCCCCATTAAATATGCCCCAGATCTAAAATCAAAGAATCCAGAAACCCATAAATTCCGACAAAGAAGGAAAGATGGAGCCATAATCGATCGGCAAAAGTAACAACATTATTTCGACAAGAAGTTACCTGAAGATTGAGGAGCCGTCTCCTCGGCACTCGTCTACTTATTGGAGCCATCTCCTCGGCACTTGTCTATGAGTGGTGAGCCGAACACTCTCTGGGGTTGTTAATATCACAATTACTGTCCACCCACCGGTCAAATTATCGAAACTCCCTCCCGGTCAAATTATTGGGACTCCCATCCCAAGCAAAAGCACTCTTTGTTCAACTCAATGATACTTTAGGGTCAACAGTGTACCTCAATACATAATCACGAATTTTCATTTTTATCTTTTGGCAGGGTATCCTGGGCTACAATCATAAGTTTTTGATCCAATGCAAACGGCAACTGGGATTAGCCCGTAATTATAAGTTCTATTTTTACTTTCTCCGTTTGTAATTTATTTATTTTTTTAAGGTTTGGGACTGGATTTATTTTTGTTGTTGGGTTAGGTGCACTTGTTATTTGGATTTAGATTGTTAAGTTTTTTAGAATTTAGAATTCAGAGATTGTTTGGGTTTATACTGTAATAAAATTAATTGCACATATACCTTCCATTAACAAACAAAAAAAAAAAATATTCAATGCGAAGTGTTTTTTAATTTTATAAACTTAATTAATGCATTTTTAATAAGTATGCACCTATGCATAATTTTCAAATCACATGTTTAAGATGTAATTTTTGAGACAAGTTGGCCTAAAGATTAATCTCTTTTATACATACAATTCTGATTTAAGTCATTGCACATACATAATTGTTAAGATTTCTCCTTTCTTATATCATTGTATAAAAAAAAATGTAATTTTGAATTTTTGAACTAAAGATGTAAGTTTAAAGTCGAATATTAAAATGAAATTTTAATGTGAAAGTATTGATACAAAATTATATTTTAAAAATGTAATTTTAAACTCGCATTTTTAATATGCAATTCTATTAAAAATTTGACTTTAAAAACGTGTCTTGAAACTATAATTTTAAAATTTGCATGAGTCTAAAAAATAAGTTTAAAACTGTTTGGATCAAATAGAAAAGTTTTCAAAAGACTTGCATAGTAAAAAACTCATACAATCACTCTACTGTAATTTAAGTTGATTTTTTTTTACCTAATTTAAGAATTTTTTTATTAGAAAAATGGGTTTTAGAGAAAAAATTTTGGCTAACTTTGAGTTAAAATAAATGTGAGGTTCACACATTATTTGAAGTAGGTCCGCATGGAAATATGTTTTCCTGTATAGGAAGATTAAGAATATATATTGGATTGCCCTAAAACTATTAATGAATGAATGAGAAATTAACTCCAAATATCACTAACTGAAAATAGTAACAAAGCTTGAAACATATGAAAAACTTTTATCCCACATAGGTCGAACACAAGCCTTTTAAAGAATATATAAATAATTACTTTGAATGAGGGCTTGGGCCCCAATGAGCACCCAAGTTTTGTGGATGGGAGAGGACCTAGCACAAGTTGAGTTCACCACCTGGCTAAGCCGAGTTGGGTCGAGGTCGAGCTTGGCCCGCTGTATATATATATATATATATATATATATATATATATCTTTTTAGTAAAAGTTTATTTAAATGATTTTTCATTTTGTTACCATTTAGGAAACTCCAAAATGTTGTCGTTTTATAATGCAACTGACTGAATAACTGCATTTGTTTGTTCAAACTGAATGTCACGCCCCAAATTCCCAAAGACGCGGGTTATGATCAACTCTCTATGGTACATCTAATAATATTTAAAGTTCATCCCTACTTGATTTTCATTTCATGAATTATACTATTTACTACTTAATTATTAAACATTGTTTCTTGAAGCTCCATGCATAAAAAACAAAACAAAAAATCATATTCATTTAGGATACAACCTATGGTTCATTTATTTTTATTTTTTGTTCACTAAACAGTTCAGCCCTATTTGAAGCCCCACATCTTTCAACTCATAAGACCTAATATCTTGAGTTTTTTAGGGCATGTTCTAACATGAATATACTTTCAATGAGTTTTAGAATCCCTCAAAAATACATCCAGTAATCTTAGTTATTAACAAAAATGTGAAGGCAGATCTAATTTGCTTTGTTCACACAACAGGTCCGCCATGTTTAAAGCTCTATATCTCCCAATTTATAAACTATGCTATTATGAGCTTTCTATGCCATATTCCACTATAATTATAGGTCTGGAAAGGGATCAGCGATCTTCGAAAAAGAGCTTTACATTCATTACAAGCAATGAGGGCTTGGTTTACCTTTCAAAGAAGGTTATCAAATTTCCAGAAACGTTGATTGAAGATTCAGTTATCAACGATTGTTGCCAGTTCTAGCTACAAAAGATTTGTTCAATGATCGTTACTATTTAATTACGAGTCTCTCTGCTCAGAAGATAGCTCTCAGCTCATACACAGTTAAAAGTTAAAGGGAAAATATGAAGTTATTCAATTCCTGAATATTCTTACTTGGTTTAATTACAAGTTTTAGTTACAAGTTTTAAGACCGGAAGCCCAAGGCCGTGTTACATAGTAATAATGGGTTGGAACAGTGCTGAAGCCTATTGCAAACTTGGCATATTGTTAACATCCACAACAGTTTACAAGTATTGCTGCTCTAAAGAGACAATCAACAAAAAGCGCTCTGAAATATAAAAGTACACAAGTTCTGAAAAAGTCAATTTCATTTATAATTGACAAAAGAGTACATCAGTTATGAAGATTTACGAAGAAGCAAAGTACAAATATAAAAATCCTAGACTATAGCTGGTCTGAACGAAGAAGAGATCATTTTACACCATGTCGTCGTCACTCTCTTCCTTCTTTCTCCTCAAATTCAGCACACTGCATCCTTATCAACTGAAGGAGGTGCTTTCTACCAGGGGAAGATCGGGAAGGGCCACCTCATCGGCATCGTTTTGAACCTCGGCCTCAGTTAGAGGGACTTCAACGTCGTCAATTCTAGCCAGATCAAGGTTGGGGTACTTCACAAGGAGCTTGGCTCTAAAGGTCCTATACCCATGCTCGATCAGCTCTTCACCTATCTCCTCAACTTCAGCCTTCATCTCTGCTTTAGTCTGGGCCTTGGCAGATTCAACTACGCCTTTGGTCTTTTGGATGAAGGTAGCTTGGAAGTCATCAAACCTCTTCTGAAGGTCTTCCAACTTCTAAGCAAGGGAGTCCCATTTAGACTTTATGATGGACAAGGAGTTCGCCGCCTCTTTCAACTTCTCCTCGACGACAGAGGTAGTGGACTGGGCTATCCCCAATTGTAACCTGGCCTCATCCAGCTCAGACTGGAGATTATCAATCATCTCCAGATCCGCAGAAGATTCCACGATGGCAGCAAGGCCATGTATGGTCTCCAAAGAAAAATACGAACAAGTTAGAACAAGTAAAAATTCAAAGCATAAAGAAAAAGGAAGAGAGTTCAGAAGTTAACTTCAACTAGAGGGACAAGATGTGTAGCAATCTTCTCTACATTCTGCCCCTTGTATTGCTTTAGGTCAGCAACCCAAAACTCGTCAAAGGCCTTCTTCGTGGCTCGGTAGCCGAAGTCATCAGGCTCTTCGACAACAGCAGCAGTTGCCTTCCCTTTCCCCCTTTGCCTGGTCAGAACCTTAAGGGGAGGAAGGGGGGCAGGTTCTTGAGTGGGAACAACCCTCTCGTCCTCAGCTAGAGTACGGTCTGGAGAGTTAGAGAGGAGCCTCATTATCTTTACTTGAAGAGGTGGGTCAGTAGGAGTCGAGGTTTCCCCTACCGTCATCTTCTTTTGTCTTGGTGCCCACTTGGACATTAGGGACTTCTTCAGGTTACCAGCCCTGGTTGTTGACAGGCGAGCCTCCATCAAGTTTCTAGGAGTGATGATGGCGGTGTGAGCTCTGTTACTGGTCTAAAGGAGCTTTCGGTACTTCTTCTGGAGGTCTGTAATAAAAATCGACCTCCTCCAAGCACTTTTGTTTGCACAGAAGTCACAAGATGTAGAGGTTAAACAGACGGTGAAGAAATGAAAGCATGCAAAAATAAAAGCAGAGTTATATTAAAAAAGGGGGCGGTCTCACCCTTAATCCCAGTACTTTGGGGAAAAGTTGAGGTCTGATTCTGGAAGTCTTCCAGCTCCCATCTTCCTCCCACAAAGAAGTATCATTTCTTCCAGGTCTTATTGGAAGTAGGTACTGAGGAAAGGGGTCTAAACCCCTTGTCAAAGGACATGTAAAATAGGCCCTCCGACCTCATATACTTTAGATCCATATTGCTACGGATCAGGTCGAGATTTACCTCAATACCATTCAGATGTCCTAGCACTACAAATCCTAACAGATGTCTCCAACTATTGAGATTTAGGTCGGTAGGGCAAATATTAAACCATTGAAAGAATTGTCTAACCAAAGGAGGGAGAGGGAGTCTCAGTCCCATTTCGAACCATGTGAGATAGACACAGATTTCGCCTGAGCCAACATCGAAAGGACGGTCTAAAGAACTAGGGGCTTTGCAGGTCACATTCGAGGGGAATTCGAAAGTAGCCCTCAGGTCATTTAGCATGCCCTGAGTAATGGCGCTTTCCCCTTCTTCTCTTTGGGAAGGTCTGTCAGAGGCCTCCCCTACCCTGTTCCTAGGCTCGATAAAGGCATCTACTATCCTAATCCCCGGACTAGAGGGGGACTCAACCATAGGGGACCTAACTACCCTATTTTCAGCGTCTCCGGAAGAACTACTACCAACTATGTGAACTTGGGATGGCACAGTCGTCTCCGAGGAGCTCCTTGTGCCATAGCCAGTGCCAGAAAGGGCATCTGAGGGCAACATTGTGAAAGGAAAAAGAAATAACAGAAAAAAAAATAGAGGAGAAGAAGAAGAATAGAAGATAAAAGAAAACGAACGAGGAAAAACCAAGACTGAACCTAAGGTACGACTAGAGAAGGGAGCTTTGGATGGCGGCGATCTCTTCGAACTCTCTGGTCACTCTGATTCAACAACGATATGTTTTAAGTAGTGAAAATGATGGGGGGAAGGGCGTACGCGTAGCCCCTCCCCTTGCTATTTAGGTTTGCAAAAAAGGGGGCCCATCTAGCCGAACCGTAATGGCGGTTGAGGGCAATGATGACCTCTAAAGCCCAAACGACGGACGCGCAATGAATACCACATCAACGGTCATTTGGGAAGACAAAGTAACAAGACGCGTGACTTTTCGAAAGCCCATAGCCCTAGTTAAGCAATGTGCTAAACTAAGTCTCAGGGGGCGGGAGTAGTTAATGCACCATAAAATGACAGACCAGTCCCCACATGGCACGTGTACACACAAAACAACCAAAGCTCGTCCGTCTAGAACAGGCTTATGCATATGAACTCCAAAGCTCTATAGCTTGGAACTCTGCGTAACCTTTGGTCTCATCTTCAGCACGGAAGGCACCGTGCTCGTACACAAGAGGCTCCCGAGCTAAAAATAAGGAAACAGTGCGCAACAAGGAAACTGTCGTTCATGAATATCCTTCACTTCGTATGAAGCACAGTGTTCAACATGGTAACTGCCATTCTCTGATGGCAATTAAATCCCTATTTTCACGAGGTCGAATCCTAATCAACTTAGGAAATTCACAGCCTATAAATTGAGCCCTAAGGTGCGTTTTTTCAATTACAGTCATTCAATTACTTTCAATTACAGTCTTTTATTTTAGTTTTATTAACTTCATCATCGAAGTGGCTACCACCGGAGCCAACCCTGTAATAACCCGGAAAATTTTTTTTTTTATATGAAAATTTTCTTGGTTATTAAATAATTTTATTATTATTATTATTATTATTTTTGGTATTCTTAGTACATGTGTGTTATATATATATATATATAAGTAGTATGCATGTGTAAAATGAAGTATATGCAAGTGTATATATAAATATGTATATATATAAATCTGTGGGAGTGTGTGTGCATGTAGATGGACATATGTATATATGTGTATATGGCAGTGTGTGTGCAACCGACCTAGTGTGTGTGTCTAGTGTGTGTATATGAGTGGATAGGTATATAGGTATAGATGTAGAGCAGCTTTGCATTTAATGCAAAGCTGCTTTGTAGGGAAATTTGGGAGGCTGATGCAGAGAGAAAAAGGTCAAGAAAAGGGGCTGATGTGAGAGAGAGACGTGTGAGATTTGGTGGGGTTGTATATGGGTGTTGGTCTCGGGTGAGAAGAAAAGAAAAAAGAAAGAAAAGGGAAACAGAGAGAGAGAGAGTTCTGGACTGTGAAGAAGGAGAAGGAGCTCGAGGAGTGACCAAAAGAAGGGTGGAAGAGGGCACGGCTAGAGAGAGAGGCAACAGAAAAACCGTGAGTAATCTCCTTCTGTTTCAATTTTTTTTTAAAGCAGGTTACTTTAATTTAATTATAGGGACTTGTAGAGGGAATGAAATGGAAAATAAAGCAAGAAGAACTAGTTAAAATGGTTAAGGGGAGAGGGAGAACTCCCCAGTTGCAGCTCACGGTTTTAAGAGATGGGTCTTGTGATTTTATGTGTGAAACTTACCTTAGATGATAGGAAATGGAACCTAGGAGATGCAGAAGTCATTTGGAATGAAAATGGTAGAAAAACCGTGACCAAACTATCAAAAAAAATGGAGAAATAGAATCAGCCGGAATGTTGACCGAGGGTTTGACCCTCTATTTCGTGAAAATCCAAAGGGGAAATTCAAAAACTAACGGTGGAAAGGGAATCTAGGGGGAAAATGGGAGAAAATGACATTTTGAAACCTTGAAAAACTCGCCGGAGATCGGTCGCCGGCGCCGGAGAAGGCGCTGGAACCCTACTGGTTCACCGCCAAAAAAACGGGGAAGAAGGGGGGGCAGTTGGGTCGGGTCCGGGTCCGGTTCGGGTTCGGGTCGAGCTTGGGCCAAACCGCCCCTGCCACGTGTCACCCCCTTGTTTTAAATTAAAAGGAGAGTGGGAGTGTTTGGCAACGGTTATAAGAAATTGAAAATTTTAAATTGAAATAGGAACAGGGATATCCTATCCCTGTTCTGGATAAGCCCCTGTTTGGTTAAACTGATTAAGAATAGTAAATTTGACTAATTACGAAATTGCCCCTGAACTTTCTGAGAATTACCATTCTGTCCTGAACTTTCGAAAATTACCCTTTAACCCCTAAACTTTAGAGAAATTACAATTAGACCCACCAGATTAAATATTAATAAAATAATAATTAAATTAATTAATTAATTAATTAATTAATTTAATTAATTAAATATTCAAAAATATCCCGGAGTCCAAATGGGACAAGTCATTAGTGTAATTTGACTATCTCGACCATTCTGAGACCAATGGTGAGGTCCGTTTTACGAGACGGGGTCCCGAAAAATAAAAGACCCGTAGTAACATATAAAATTACCCAAAATGCCCCTGAATTAAAGTACAGTCAAACGAACTCCGAATTTAGTAAACAAATAGTGAAACTTTATTATCTCGAGCATTCCGGACTCAACCATGGAGTCCGA
Organism: Nyssa sinensis; assembly: GCA_008638375.1. Taxonomy (NCBI): domain Eukaryota; kingdom Viridiplantae; phylum Streptophyta; class Magnoliopsida; order Cornales; family Nyssaceae; genus Nyssa; species Nyssa sinensis. Next base: position 25,264,594 of record CM018034.1, read on the forward strand.
TTTGTGAAAAGAGGTCACGAAATGTAAGGACCCGTGTAAAGTACAAAATGACCGTTTTGCCCTTTTAAACCCAGGTGTCCTAATTGAATTCTACAAAAGCCTAAACTTATTTTCTTCGATGTTTCGGATTCAATGGTAGAGTCTAATTTAGCAAAATAGAAACTTATGAATTAAAGATATAAAATTTGATGAATAACGTAATTCAAATAACAATGAACTGAATCACCTGTTATGATTTTAGGGACACGAGGGGGCAAGGAAAAGGTGATCTGACCTTCGGTATTCTCACTGTGATTCTACCATACTACGAGTGCCCCTTCTTGAGTTGAGATCGATTATCAGGTACGATATATTGTGCTAAGTAAGAAATAGAATTGAGATTAGGAATACTTGCTTTGCTGCATTGATTGTTCACATGTTTGCTTGAGTGTTCACATGCTTATGTGCTACGTGCTATCTTGTTAAGTTGGAAGATGATTATGGGTATATCGCATGTGTTAGTGTGGTGTGTGAATTATATGCTTTGAAGAACTGTTGATATTATGAATTGTGTACTTGAAGGCATGCTTTATGTATGAATGAGATGCATCATTGAGATTGCATTGTGACATGATGAGATCAGAGCATATTGGCATAGTGTAATTCCTTGGACATGGCGTGGGTAAGCACTTGGTGCTTTGCATTATGAGGGTGCAGATCCTGTGGTGAAAAACCCAAAATCGGCCAATAGGTACTTGCCTGCCTGACGGATTCCGGACCGTGAAGCGAGACATACGCGGCGGTACTCATGCCAGCGGAGAATGACCGTATCATGAGACATGGGTGGCATAGAGTTGCATGGGTGTGTCACGCATACAGCTCATATACTACATATTGTTTATATGCTGCCATCATGATATCGAATGCCATATAGAAATAACTGTACACTTGCACATGCCACGACCTTAGTCCCGTTTCTTGCATTAGCATTATATTGTGCGAGCATGTTGAGCTGACCCCTTTAGTGGGGCAAACATTTCAGATGATGTCCCAGCTGTACGAGACGTGGAGATGAGTTGATTAGGGACTATGCTAGGCCCAAGGGGCGCTTTTGATATTGTGTAAGGGCATAAGCCCGCGACTGTATTTTATTTTGTATGTGGTGGAGAAATGGACCAGACCTTATGTATTTATCAGAACAGTATGTAGAATGTATGTGATCGTCCTTAATTATCTTTTATTCCTTTATTATTTTATTTCTTTTTGTCTCGTTACTCGCGCCTCGGGTTCGCTGGAATTCGGGGCATGACAACGTGGTATCAGAGCTTAGGTTCGAATACCTAGAGACCGTGGGGTGTTGTTTAACACCATGAGACCCTAGAGAAAAGAATGAGACTTAGTGTGAACCTTTAGCAGAATGCGATAGGATTTTGTGTGTTATGTGATTATATGTGCATTCGAAGCATGATTGTTGTGATCACATGTTACTAGATGCTATGTTGCGACGTATGATTATGTGATTTAATGTGGTAAGATGCATGACATGTATAATGTGAGAATTTGTTCTGTGTATATTATGACATGCTATACGTACTCCCTAGTCGCTGATAAGAACATGACTGAGCTTTTAGCTCAAATATTTTATATACACATGTTACATTGGTGTGCACGAGTATGCACTATACTTGACTTCCCGGTAGATAGGGAGCATACGAATTATTTTTTTTGTGGAGGTTGACTAAGATTAGAAACTCATGTCAATATGATAGACCGTATACTTTATGGGATGGACAGTGTGCCTAGTTATTTGAGGTCTAGGTTGTACCCTTAGTTATCTACACGGTAGACATTTTGCCTAGTTACTTAGGGGACAAGTTGTGAACCTGGTTGTTTACCGGGTTGATTGTTATTTGTGGATTCTGTATGAGTGAGCTAGGTTAGTAACCAATTTTCAGGGATTATAATACTATGACTATGATATTTATACAGACTGGATTGGTCTCAGGTCTTGAGTTACAGTTGATGGATGGTACCCCATCAGCAAGTAATGAAAGGAGCTGTAATCCATGAAGGGTTATCACCTAGCTGTAAAAGTAAGAGATAATAAAAGGCACATCAAATCTTAAAATGCTAGAATAAGGATTTGGACTTGTGGGGCCTTGTGTGCATAGATGGATACATAGGGTGTTTATCTTTAAGATTTTATAGAAATGTTCTTGTGTTAAACCCTGGTTGTGAAGAGATGTATTGTTTTGGATAGTCTTCACTGGGAGTTAAACCTTGTTAGTGTCCAAACATTTAAGTATGCGTGTATTACATTGTTTAGATAAAATCCTTCTTAGTAGAGGGCTATGTTAGAACTCGGTATAAATTGTTTAGTGTAACAAACGGGTAGGGATGGTCGACATTAGTTGTGTAGGTATTGATTAGGCAAGTGTGTCATGATATATTGTGGTTGTTACTTCGAAATTGTGAAGCGTTGACGAGTGCTTACTTAATGTTCTTTTAACACCTGTGTCCAATGGGGTATTAATTTTTTCTTCTCTTTGAACTTGTAGACATGCCACCGAGACAAGCTACTCCCAGACTTATACCGCCTAGACACGATGAGCCTAGGACCACTGCACCACCGTGGCATAGTTGGCCCCAAGCTGCTGCTTCTGCAGATGTTGCAGTTGAGGAGGCCGTCACTTTTACACCTGCTCCAGTAGAGGTAGGACAGACTAGTGGTTCTGGGGACGTAGCGACCATTATGCGGGAATGCCTTCACACTATACAGGAGGTAGTGACGAGAGCGGTCAGGGCTGAGAGAGAGTTGGCTGAGCTTAGAGGAGTCAGAGAGCCCCAGACCCAGAGCAAGGCGACTCTAGCACAGATCCCTAGATCTACCCCGATATGCACTGGTAGGAGGCCATCGAAGAGGTCTCGAGCCCGTGCCGCTGCTGCACGGATATCTATACCCGCCCATACTCACACTGGTAGGAGACTATTGAAGAGGTCCCAGACTGGTACTTCTTCCACATTCACATACACTTCCCAAGGGACCATTATTTGTTTTATTTGTGGACAGCCTGGCCACAAGATGGCCACTTGTCCTTTGAGGGACCCTAGCTTGAGACAGAGGGTTGAGGTTAGTCAGGAGTCATTTCCATCACCAGTACAGAGTCAAGGACAGGGGACTCCACGAACTTGTTTTGTATGCCACCAGACTGGCCATGTTAGGGCCAATTGTCCCCAGAGGTCGATTTCCCAGGACTTAGAGGAGCCACATTACTATCAGTATACCCAAGTGCCTCTGCCACAGCCACTATTGGGTCAGAGACCTCCGACACCGTATTTTCAGCATACACCTACAACATTGAGTGTCAGGACTCCCAGTCAGAGGGGTGATAGGCAGGACCAGACCACTCAGAGTGGCGATATGCAGTAGCTAGCCTAGAGTCACCTATCATTTTTGGACCTTCAGAGCCTTGAGGTACATTTTTTTGTGTTTAGTTTATGGACTAGCATACTGATAGATTATAGTACATCTCATCCATTCATATTTACTATGTTGCCATGACATTGGGGGCAGTGTGATGTTGACGAGAATCTGTAGAGGTTACTCGATGAATGTAGCTGACCGCATGCCTTAGTTGGATTCTTCATCTTATTGATGCGTCTAGTATTGGTGTTGTGTTGGAGATAGATCGGTTATTTACACTTTAGACAAGTATAGGATGCTACAGGGGAAGAGAGATAGTGTGTACTCCTGAGGGAGATGTTTTCTTTGTTTCATGGGGTGTCCGTAGATCCTTCTTAATTTGACTTTATTGTGGGTTAAGAGGGGTTAGACTTTAATTTGAATTGGGTTGGTTTGGATTACATGATTAGAGGAGTGCTTGTTACCTTAGTTGTGAAATGGTAAAATGTGGAGTATACTTGGTTATTGATGATCTAGGATTCAATGCTTGCCTTTATACAGTGTAACGACTGAGATTAAACAGTAGACTGTATGCTTGTTGTCTGTGAGATAGGCTATGAGCCTGGATATCCGTGAGGTTGGGAATATGCCTGGTTACCTGTACAACAGATTATGTGCTTATTTATGTATGTGTGTATCCCTGAAATGAAATTTTATGCTGGATGCTGATGTGGTAAGCTACGTGTTAGCTATTAAATATTGTGCGTTTGCTCTATATAAGCATGCTAGTTTAGTGACCATTATAGTACTGCGAATTTTGATTTTTTTTATATACCGACTGATTATTATTGATGCATATATGAGAGAATGCTTAAACATGTTTCCATGTGTGTGTTGATACATGTGTGTGAGAATTGATATAGATCCGTAAGGGGAATTGGTGAAGAGTTTCACTAATGTTTCATTTTCCTGAACCTTGGTATATTGACTTAAATTTCATGATTAGAGTACGTAACCTACACTGTCCACATTGTATACCCAGTTGACATACGCGTACATGAAATGAATAGGCTAGTCCTTATTAGTACATGACACTTAGTCTCAGTTATATATAGACTAAGGCGGGAGATGATAGCTTTACTTTTAGATTGTACTGTTGATATCTTGTGGGTAATTAGGGTACTTAGAAAATACTGAATGATGAGATTGCATTGTGGTACAGATAATGCGTATTTATACCATCGGGATAAATCACTAGGTGATTTTAGGGATTAATTTGAGGTGGGTTAGATGACATAGCATGTGTGAGAGACCATGGGGTATCTTTGTGATCAGTGAGAAGTTCCTTTATTTTTTTTTTATATATTGTGTTGAGTTGTTGAGATGAGTCGTGATACTTAGGTGGAATTTGAAAGGAATTGGCATTAATGAGCCAATGTGTTTTGAGGATTTCATTATGTGTTGTGCTATGTGGAGTGAGTCGTTACAGATGGGATTAGCATCAGACCCTAGCAAGGAGTGTGGAGATGTCTGCACACCGCTGCACACCTACCGGTGAGGCGAAGCCTACGGGGGAGATGGTAATGGGAGGAGGTAATGCATTCCACATCGCCTGGCTAAGGGAAAGGTGAGTGATCCATAGGTAAGGCTGCACGTCTATATGTTACAATGCATTTTGCATTGATCTTTTGTTACTATGTCGAGAGATAGTACGACTACATGGAGTTCCAGTATCCATTGTTTCAGGCGGGGACCCACGTTTCACTGCCGGTTTTGGCAGAGCCTCTAGACAGCCTTAGGGACTCAGCTAAGTTAGTACTACTTTTCAATCCCCAGACTGATGGTCAGTCAGGGCGTGCCATTTAGATTCTAGAGAGCATGCTTAGATACTGCATTATGGACTTTAGAGGTAGCTGGGAGGATCACCTTGCTTTGGTAGAGCTTGCCTACAACCGTAGCTAGCAGTCCAGTATTGAAATGGCACCATTTGAAGCGTTGTACTGTAGGCCGTGTCGTTCACCGGTGTGTTGGACTGGGGTAGAGGAGATGGTTGTTTTGGGACTCGACTAAGTCCGTGAGACCATAGACAAGATACAAGTGATCAGGCAGCGCTTGTTGCCGGCCGGAGTCGCCAGAGGAGTTATGAAGATAGGAGGCGGCGACCCTTGTCATTCGAGGTGGGGGACCATGTGTTTCTCAAGATATCCCCCCCGACGAGGTTTGAGGAGATTTGGGCGCAGTAGGAAGCTGTCACCACAATTTATAGACCCCTTTGGGATTCTTGGGAGGGTTGGTGGGGTGGCTTATGAGCTGGCCTCACCACCACAGTTATCAGGAGTTCAAGATGTCTTTCATGTGTCGATGCTAAGGAAGTGCCATCCTGACCCCTCCCATGTATTAGATTGGGTAGGTCTTCAGCTAGAGGGCGACGTTACCTATGATCAGAGAACCGTAGGGATATTAGACTCGAGGGACCAGGTTTTGCGAGGCAGGACCGTCCCTTTGGTCAAGGTTCGTTGGAACCATCACGGGGTTGAGGAGGCTACTTGGGAACGCGAGGCCGAGGTTCGAGTTAGGTATCCCGAGTTGTTTGATCAGTGATGTATTTTCTTTTGTTTTATGTTATTTCAAATTTCGGGACGAAATTTTTGTAAGGAGGGAAGGATGTAATAACCCGAAAATTTTTTTTTTTTTTATATGAAAATTTTCTTGGTTATTAAATAATTTTTTTTTTATTATTATTATTATTTTTGGTATTCTTAGTACATGTGTGTTATATATATATATATATATATATATAAGTAGTATGCATGTGTAAAATGAAGTATATGCAAGTGTATATATAAATATGTATATATATAAATCTGTGGGAGTGTGTGTGCATGTAGATGGACATATGTATGTATGTGTATATGGCAGTGTGTGTGCAACCGACCTAGTGTGTGTGTCTAGTGTGTGTATATGAGTGGATAGGTATATAGGTATAGATGTAGAGCAGCTTTGCATTTAATGCAAAGCTGCTTTGTAGGGAAATTTGGGAGGCTGATGCAGAGAGAAAAAGGTCAAGAAAAGGGGCTGATGTGAGAGAGAGACGTGTGAGATTTGGTGGGGTTGTATATGGGTGTTGGTCTCGGGTGAGAAGAAAAGAAAAAAGAAAGAAAAGGGAAACAGAGAGAGAGAGAGTTCTGGACTGTGAAGAAGGAGAAGGAGCTCGAGGAGTGACCAAAAGAAGGGTGGAAGAGGGCACGGCTAGAGAGAGAGGCAACAGAAAAAACCGTGAGTAATCTCCTTCTGTTTCAATTTTTTTTTAAAGCAGGTTACTTTAATTTAATTATAGGGACTTGTAGAGGGAATGAAATGGAAAATAAAGCAAGAAGAACTAGTTAAAATGGTTAAGGGGAGAGGGAGAACTCCCCAGTTGCAGCTCACGGTTTTAAGAGATGGGTCTTGTGATTTTATGTGTGAAACTTACCTTAGATGATAGGAAATGGAACCTAGGAGATGCAGAAGTCATTTGGAATGAAAATGGTAGAAAAACCGTGACCAAACTATCAAAAAAAATGGAGAAATAGAATCGGCCGGAATGTTGACCGAGGGTTTGACCCTCTATTTCGTGAAAATCCAAAGGGGAAATTCAAAAACTAACGGTGGAAAGGGAATCTAGGGGGAAAATGGGAGAAATGACATTTTGAAACCTTGAAAAACTCGCCGGAGATCGGTCGCCGGCGCCGGAGAAGGCGCTGGAACCCTACTGGTTCACCGCCGGATAAACGGGGAAGAAGGGGGGGCAGTTGGGTCGGGTCCGGGTCCGGTTCGGGTTCAGGTCGGGCTTGGGCCAAACCGCCCCTGCCACGTGTCACCCCCTTGTTTTAAATTAAAAGGAGAGTGGGAGTGTTTGGCAACGGTTATAAGAAATTGAAAATTTTAAATTGAAATAGGAACAGGGATATCCTATCCCTATTCTGGATAAGCCCCTGTTTGGTTAAACTGATTAAGAATAGTAAATTTGACTAATTACGAAATTGCCCCTGAACTTTCTGAGAATTACCATTCTGTCCTGAACTTTCGAAAATTACCCTTTAACTCCTAAACTTTAGAGAAATTACAATTAGACCCACCAGATTAAATATTAATAAAATAATAATTTAATTAATTAATTAATTAATTAATTAATTAATTTAATTAATTAAATATTCAAAAATATCCCGGAGTCCAAATGGGACAAGTCATTAGTGTAATTTGACTATCTCGACCATTTTGAGACCAATGGTGAGGTCCGTTTTACAAGACGGGGTCCCAAAAAATAAAAGACCCGTAGTAACATATAAAATTACCCAAAATGCCCCTGAATTAAAGTACAGTCAAACGAACTCCGAATTTAGTAAACAAATAGTGAAACTTTATTATCTCGAGCATTCCGGACTCAACCATGGAGTCCGATTTGTGAAAAGAGGTCACGAAATGTAAGGACCCGTGTAAAGTATAAAATGACCGTTTTGCCCTTTTAAACCCAGGTGTCCTAATTGAATTCTACAAAAGCCTAAACTTATTTTCTTCGATGTTCCGGACTCAATGGTAGAGTCTAATTTAGCAAAATAGAAACTTATGAATTAAAGACATAAAATTTGATGAATAACATAATTCAAATAACAATGAACTGAATCACCTGTTATGATTTTAGGGACACGAGGGGGCAAGGAAAAGGTGATCTGACCTTCGGTATTCTCACTGTGATTCTACCATACTACGAGTGCCCCTTCTTGAGTTGAGATCGATTATCAGGTACGATATATTGTGCTAAGTAAGAAATAGAATTGAGATTAGGAATACTTGCTTTGCTGCATTGATTGTTCACATGTTTGCTTGAGTGTTCACATGCTTATGTGCTACGTGCTATCTTGTTAAGTTGGAAGATGATTATGGGTATATCGCATGTGTTAGTGTGGTGTGTGAATTATATGCTTTGAAGAACTGTTGATATTATGAATTGTGTACTTGAAGGCATGCTTTATGTATGAATGAGATGCATCATTGAGATTGCATTGTGACATGATGAGATCAGAGCATATTGGCATAGTGTAATTCCTTGGACATGGCGTGGGTAAGCACTTGGTGCTTTGCATTATGAGGGTGCAGATCCTGTGGTGAAAAACCCAAAATCGGCCAATAGGTACTTGCCTGCCTGACGGATTCCGGACCGTGAAGCGAGACATACGCGGCGGTACTCATGCCAGCGGAGAATGACCGTATCATGAGACATGGGTGGCATAGAGTTGCATGGGTGTGTCACGCATACAGCTCATATACTACATATTGTTTATATGCTGCCATCATGATATCGAATGCCATATAGAAATAACTGTACACTTGCACATGCCACGACCTTAGTCCCGTTTCTTGCATTAGCATTATATTGTGCGAGCATGTTGAGCTGACCCCTTTAGTGGGGCAAACATTTCAGATGATGTCCCAGCTGTACGAGACGTGGAGATGAGTTGATTAGGGACTATGCTAGGCCCAAGGGGCGCTTTTGATATTGTGTAAGGGCATAAGCCCGCGACTGTATTTTATTTTGTATGTGGTGGAGAAATGGACCAGACCTTATGTATTTATCAGAACAGTATGTAGAATGTATGTGATCGTCCTTAATTATCTTTTATTCCTTTATTATTTTATTTCTTTTTGTCTCGTTACTCGCGCCTCGGGTTCGCTGGAATTCGGGGCGTGACAAACCCGGTGGCCCTCTGATCTTCTTTTAAGTGTTTGACAGGCGACGAAGGGTGGAGCCCCCACTGATCAGAAAGTGCAGCATTATTACCATTTTTGAGAAGTTTGAAACTTCTAGTCCCATTAAGTGGGAGAGAAAATACAAGGAAAAACATTTTTTCTTTTTATTTCCTTCACTAAATCCACAAACTAAACAGAACCAAATATCTCCAAAAACTGAAATTTAGTTTTTCGCACTTTTTTCCTCCAAAGTTGTTCTAACATTATTTCAGAAGATAATAATTTTAGAATGAAGTCATGACTGCAAATGTTGATCCTCTAATCCCAGCTGCAGAGGGTGAGAGCATACCCAACATTGTAGACAGGAATATCAAAGCCTTATGTAATTGATAGAGAAATTTTTGTTTAGCTGCATTTCAATGAGTACAAGTACCCGACAAAATAACTATAGATGAGCAAAAGAGGGTTCTTTTGTGGAATACTCGTTCAGACCATTCTTACAAAATATGTGAAATAGACAATATGTCCAATTCCTTGAGGTAGTTAAATTCTTATTTTTAAATAAGTTTTAAATTAATTGAGATTGTCAATTTGCAGCTAAAGGGAGGGAAAGAAAACCAGAAGACATTATTTGACTAGATTAGATAATGACAACAAAGACAATGTGCTACACAATGATACAAAATACACACACACACACCAATTTATACATGAAAAGGAAAAGAAAGAAGATATAATGTGGCCGGCCAGTTAGAATCTTTGGACACGTAGTGTCCTAGCTTTAGTTCTTAACAGTTTCTAAGAGACGTCATCAGTTCTAAGACTCCAGTGCACCACAAAACAGAGCAAAAGCCTCATTATTGCCGTCCTGCTTAGCTATATATGGACTCTTTAAAGCCAATACCATTATACCATGCCATGCTAAGCAGCAAAAAAATGATGGACCTTGGAAATCTCTCATTGCTGGTCCTCTTTTTCTGCCTTTTGGTTAGTTTTAGTCATGCCAATCAGTTCAACAACCTTCGCAGGTTGATGAAGTCCAGAAGATCACAACGTCATCATGTTTCAGATTCGTGGGCAGAATTACATGCCAAAGAAGAGTATTCACCTGTGTACATTGGACCCCAAGATGGGTTGATGAAAGCTGACAAGATCAACAAATTGCCAGGGCAACCTGATGGTGTGGATTTTGATCAGTATGCAGGGTATGTCACAGTTGATCCTCAGGCTGGAAGAGCACTGTTCTATTACTTTGTCGAGTCGCCGCAGAATTCTTCAACCAATCCTTTGGTGTTGTGGCTAAATGGAGGTAACAATGCAAAATGACTGCCCAAAAGTACCTACAGTACTGTCCTTTTTTCTTCTTCTTCTTTTTTTTCTAAATTGAAGAGAGAAAACTTTCGTGTAGTAAAATACTGTTTTCTCAGTATCTAATAACATCATGCAACAAACTATCAAGGTTTTTTCCCTAGGATTTTATTTGTCTCCTCTTTGCATCGTGATCAGAATTCACCATTTTTGTATATAAAGGACCAGGATGTTCCTCTTTTGGATTTGGAGCCATGGAAGAATTGGGACCCTTCAGAGTCAATAGTGATGGCAGAACTCTCTTCAGAAGTAACTATGCATGGAACAATGGTGAGCAGTTTCAACTCCCAACTAATCATTGTCCTCTGTTTTTCTCTTATTGAACCACACATCAGATTTAATCAACTTTGACAGTGGCAAATGTGCTCTTCTTGGAGTCCCCTGCTGGGGTGGGTTTTTCATATTCAAATACAACATCCGACTATGCCCACTCTGGTGATATGAGCACTGCCAGTGATGCCTATACCTTTCTCGTCAACTGGCTTGAGAGGTTCCCGCAGTACAAAACCCGGGAATTCTACATAACTGGGGAAAGCTACGCTGGTCATTATGTGCCTCAGCTTGCATACACCATTCTGCTCAATAACAAGAACACAAATCAAACCATCATTAACCTCAAAGGCATTGCTGTAAGTTCAATACTAATTTTCCTTTAAATTTTTTTTAATCTCTCTGGGAGCTAATTGTTTGTCCTCTCTCTCCCTCTCTCTCTCTCTCTCTCTCATTCTCATGGTTATGGATGGATCCAGATAGGAAATGCATGGATTGATGATGCTACATATTTAAAGGGGTTCTACGATCATTATTGGACCCATGCCTTGAATTCAGATGAAACCCATGAAGGCATTAACACATTTTGTGACTTTGCTAATGAGACTTCATCTGCAGAGTGTGATAGCTTCACAGAAAAAGCTTATGATGAGATTGGCAATATTGATGGGTACAACATCTATGCACCACTTTGTGAGAACCCAGTGCTTAAAAATGGCTCCGCTGGTTCTGTAAGTCCTCCATTGAATCTTGTTAATGCGCAATTTATTCAAATTTATTTTGGTGAATATCTTGCAATTAGCTCAAATTATGCAGCAAATCAACAATCCCACAAATTTTGTGACTAGAATAATATGGATGATTCTTAACCAGGTCAATGATTTTGATCCCTGCTCAGACACATACGTGAAGTCCTATTTGAATACTGCAGAAGTGCAAAATGCCCTCCATGCAAATCTTATGACCTGGAATGTTTGCAGGTACTTGGCCCTAAAGTAACTTGTAACTGATATCATAATTCAATCACAAGTATCTTGTACTCTAATTGTGACAATTTGCAGACGTTATAACTGGACTAACAGCCCAGCAACAGTCCTACCCATCATTACAGATCTAATTGCAAATGGCAAACATATCTGGATATACAGGCAAGCATCAACATAACCCAAGATCATAGACATGAGCTTGGTTAAATTCTGATTGGAATTCTAATTTACATTTGAACTACACACTTGTATGGAAATCCCCCTTTTGGAGTAGTCTTGTGCACTAGGCTAGTCCAACAGATATTTTAACAAAATATATTGCTTTTTGCAGTGGTGACATGGACTCAGTCGTTCCAGTTACATCATCCAGGTACTCAATCAACAGCCTCAAACTTCCAATACAAACTGTTTGGCGTCCATGGTACACCAACAATGAGGTAATATTATGAATACTTCAATTTCATACATCCTGTCTCTATTAGAATGCGAGCATCCTTCTAGTAGAATCTCCTGAATTGATATAATTTTGATGCAAGTCCTGGACCGTTATGATATCTAAAGAGATGACTATTATTTGAAAGTTGAGAGAAGAATAGTTGATTCAGAAGTTCAAGCATAGTTTGTGAGATAAAAGCAAAAGAAAAATAAAAAAATTTATGTAAGCTTAAGCAAGGGAAGACTTTCAATGAAGCAAAAGCCTAACATACTGATAGCTTTGTGAAATCAACACAAATTTGATCCAATAGTGGCAAGGAAATAGTATAACCAAACCTGGTTAGACCATCTCCATTAGTTATTCAAACTTAAACCCAAATTTCACTTAAAATTTGAGTAAAAGGTGAATCTAAGTCTGATGTTCTCTAACAGTTACTTAAGTTTTTGCTCAAATTTTTTTTTTTAAAATTTCCATCTTATCTCAAAAGTTACTTTATGTCATTTCTCCTCAAAAATCATTTTCCCTTTTCTTTTTCCTTCCAAACCTCTTTCACTCTTAAAAACATTATATTAATTAAAAGAAACATTGAAAATAAAATAATATTACATTAAAAAAAACATTACATTAATTAAAAGTAATATTAAAAATAAAATAACATTACATTAAAAAAATATTACATTAATTAAAAGCAACATTGAAAATAAAATAACATTGCATTGAAAAAAAAACATCACATTAATTAAAAGAAACATTAAAAATAAAATAACATTGTATTGAAAAAAAAAACAGTACATTAATTAAAAGAAACATTGAAAATAAAATAACATTACATTGAAAAAAAATTACATTAATTAAAAGCAACATTGAAAATAAAATGACATTTCATTGAATATTACATGGAGTTTCGAACAATGATTTGTCTTTAGAGATCCTCATAATAAGACCTTTGCGTAGGAGTTAAATTGGTTATATCCATTGACATTATTTTATGATCCTTAAATCTCTGTTCTCTCTCATTCATCATTGTCAATATCTGTAATTGTGCTTCTCAATTTTCTGTCTTTCTTTGGCGATCTACAGCCAATATGTTTTCTTTTTCAATACGACGAAAAGACATACTCGTCAACACTTGAAATATATTATTTTGTGTGGATTCCAAAGTAGCATACCTAGCTTTATCGATATGTTTATTCTTTCGTTGTTTTTTTCCAGCCTTGATACCAATTGGACGTTTTAATTTATCTCCTAAAAATTGTTGTTCCAAGGCAATATCAGAGTCAAGAGATATCAGAGTTTGAGGACTAGAAGGACTTGAGGGACTCAAATAGGATGAAGTTTGGACTTTTTATTTACTACCTTGAGTATAAATTTCATCCCATTTGCAACTATGTCGTAGTATTTTCCAACAAGTATGAAATGTGAAATGTTTCTTTTGAATCACATGAAACATGCGTTTGGCCTAAAATATCTAAAAATAAAATAGTTATAATTAATTAAACTTGTACCAAAATTGTAATTATTTTAAAAGCTGAAGGACTGTAAAAAAAAAAATAATTCCTTCTCTACTTCTTCAATTCTACTTTGTTGTCTCTTGCTTACTTGTTCATAAAACCTGACAAATTTGTTAACGGACTTCTGAATAATCTGCCATCGGTGATTCAGTGAAATGCCAGTTCTATTTTGTTCAATATTTGGCTGCGAACAAAAGGAAGTGAAAACACATTTCTAAAATACTTTCATTGTCTGATTATTACCAGCAATTGGATCTTAAGAGACGGCCAACCAAGCTCTACAGAATGCTTTGTTTTCTATGATATTAAATTCTTTGCCACGAACACGACTTTGAATTTGTCTTTTAGAAATAATTTCTATTCTGTAACTTTTTCTAAACTCGGAGACACAGTATAATCATCTATTAAAATAAAAATATTACTATTATGAAATAAAAATACAAATTAGATGATTTTATAAAATAAAAAAAACTAATACTACACAATGATAAAACTTCCAGAAAATTTATAAAGAAAAAAATTAAAATTTATTTTACTATTCTATCACATCTATGTTACTATTTTTTTCTTGTCATATTTTTTACCATTTTATATACTATTTATCGATACTTATTTTTTTATCGTTATGTGAACGTATTCAATCCATCAGCCATTAGCCGGACCTTTCACCGTTCCATTGCATAACGCCGCAGCCCTCCCTCTGTCACGCAAAAACCCTCTCCAGTTCTCCATCAATCCATCCCTTATCTCTGCATCTCTACTTCTCTGCTTCTCATCTTCATCTGTACTTCTCTGTTTCCTCATCTTCATCTCATTTTCCGACCCCTTCGACGGCGCCTTTTCTTCACATCAACATTTTCCGACCGTATCAATACTATCAGACAACGATTTGTTAATTGTGGTAAGAGACGAAGTTTGTAATCTTTGAACAGAGCAGCAGGATTTGTCCATAGTTTCATCTGCTATGGAACACTGTTGTTGAACAGTGGCCATGGCTTTGCTCGTTAAATCATCTGGTTGTAGAAAAGTTTCAAATGGTTGAACAGAAAATAGTAATTTTCCCACTGAGCTCTCCATTTCCAAAGAACTTGGAAATTTTGAAGCAGCAGATACGTATTCATTCATGGAGTCATTTTCTCTGGCAATTTCCAAGTGTCCAACAGCAGTCATGGAGTTGTTGATTTCATCTTTATGATTTCTGAAGTTCTGCAGTTTGCATCTCTGTGGCAGCCCCCAAATTTGCAACCGCAGTTGCAGGTTTATCTATTTCATTTTTCCTTTTCAGCGTATTCTCTGCAATTTGCATTTCCTGATTTTCTTTCCATTTATTTTCCTTGCCTTTTCCTTTTACTTTTCATCTGAAATGAAATTAGGTAGGAAAAAAAAAATAACCTTTAGAAATTTAGTATTGTGAACAGTAATGCGTTGATTTGAGTTTGGATTTGAGTGAAACTTGATTTGGTACGAGTTTGAGTCAAGGGTTGGAGAGAGTGATTTTTGTAGATTTTGATTCAAATTTAAATTTGATATAATTTTGGTTTACTACTGAAAATGTCCTTAAACCACATGAGTTTTGAGTGTCTTGGAGGCTCAGATCAATTCTTACAAACCTTAATGTTGATGGTTTTATTGTTGTTACCATAACATTTTGTCATTAGATTTTGTGACTGATGTAATATGTATGAAATAACATGATAGGTTGGAGGATATGTGGTGGGATACGAAGGAGTAACATTTGTAACAGTAAGAGGGGCTGGACATCTAGTTCCAAGCTATCAGCCTCAAAGAGCACTGGTCATGATCTCATCATTCCTTCAAGGGACTCTCCTTCCTTCCTCGTAATGATCTAAACCTACTTGACTACAGCAATGTTCTGTCATATATTTCTGACTAGCCAAGTTTGACAGAAACTCAAAAGTAATTCTGATTAAGCACTATACCATCTCTATGCATTATTTCAATTCTACCAATTAAAAGCATCACATTTCCTCAAATAAGGTGCATGTACTCTTTGGCCCATCATTTTACTGAAAATAAGAGTTGAGCGTAACTATGAAAGAAAAATTAATATGGACAAAGACATAAAAATATGAAAAAGATTGAAAGACAAGTAACACATGCGAAAAAAGGGATGAATAAAACAAAGAAAAAGAGAGACTATGGGCTTTTTTGATTTGTTTTGCTTTTACACACAATGTGCTAAAAAAATGGCTGCAGCAGAACAGAGGAGGTATCTTTCTTAAGAATCATCCAAGGGCCAAGGACTCCATTTTTTTTGATCATACCCAAGGACTACATTTGGCTTGCTGGTTTAGTGAGGGAAAAGAGAAGGCAATGCAAGGGAAACCATTTGCTCTTAACAAGGAATACAAGGGCGAAAAGAAAATATGAGATAAAATAAAGGAGACTTTTTTTTTTTATATTTTCCCTGTCATTTAATTTTCATGACTATTTTCCAGAATTTTTAAACTTCTAATCTCATTTAAGGAGGAGAGAAAGTATGAGCGAAAACATTTGTCCTTATCTTTTCCTTTTTATTTCTCTAGGAAAAGAAAATTTAGTTTTCAGACGCCTTTTCTTCCAAGATGTTCCACTATTATTTCAAAAGATAATTTTTTTAGAATAAAGTTATGACATTGCAAATGCTGATCTTCTGATCCCACCTGCAGAGTGTGAGAGGAGCTTGCCCAACAGTATCATCTTTTAAGAGTTTATTGTAGAGAAGAATATCAAAGCCTTATGTAATTGAGAGAGTGTATTTCTTTATCTGCATTTCAACGAGTACAAGTACCCCAAAAAGACTACAGATGAAAAAATGAACCAAAGAAAATGCAGGCGGAATGAACTGCAAGTTGGTAAGAAAACATTGTGCAGTGCTTAGCTTGACAACAAAAGAAGATGGTAATGGAATTAAGAATTCAAAGAGTGAAGGAGAAATGAAGGGGAAGGAAAGTGGTTTTGAGAACCGATAACTTGGCTGTGAAGCAAGCCCATTGGAGTGCACACGAGCAGTTCAGGTAGGTATTGAAGAAACAGGTAGAATCAGATACAGTCAATGATGAAGTTGTTCACCATTGATATACAGAGATAGAGAGAGTTGGAGAAGAGAAGCAGTTCAGAGATTTCAGAGAGGAAAAATCTTGTTTCTCTCGTTACTAATTTCTCCCTTTTTCAATCCATTCATTTATCACACTATCACACTATATATATATATACATATCAGTTAGCAGACTAATTGGTTACAGTTTGTTACAGGTTGTTGCAGCCAGCTGGATTCAGTTGGAGTGAAATTAGTTGTACTGGATTCAGTTGGAGTTGGTTGAGTGGAATTGGTTGTGCTGAGAGTGGTGTGCTGAGGGTGGTTAACATCCCCCTGCAAACTGATGGCAGGGGTGAAGGCCAGCAGTTTGGACCTGAGAGTAAGAAATCTGTTTGAAGGGAGACCTTTAGTGAAGATGTCAGCAAGTTGATTTTCAGAAGGCACAAAGTGCAGAGTGATAGCCTTTCTTGTAACCTGTTCTCTAACATAATGAAAATCAATTTCGATGTGTTTAGTTCTGCCATGGAATACTGGATTGGATGCCAAGGCCATGGTTGAGATATTATCACAGTAGAGGACTAGAGGTTGTTTGAGATACAAGTGGAGGTCTTGGAAGAGCATTTTAACCCAGGATAATTCTGCTGTTGTGATTGCCATAGCCTTGTACTCGGCTTCAGTGGAGGACCTGGCGATAGTGCTTTGTTTCTTGGCACTCCAGTGAATTGGACTAGAACCAAGGTAGAGGAGAAGGCCAGTGGTGGATTTCTTATCAAGGGGATCACCTGCCCAGTCTGCATCTGAGTAGGCCTCAAGAGTTAAATTTGTGGGCTGGTAATGGAGACCAACAGTGGGACTGCCCTTGAGATACCTCAGAATCCTTTTGATAGCTGAGAAATGTTGGTCTGTTGGATGGTGCATATGTTGACAGACTGTGTTAACAGCAAATGAGATATCTGGTCTGGTGAAGGTCAAATATTGGAGGGCTCCAACAAGGGATCTGAAAGGAGTGGGGTCTAAGAGTGGTTGGCCAGAGGTTTTACTTAGGTGAAAGGTAGAGGGACATGGAGTTTTGCAAGCCTTGCAGTCAAGCATTTGAGCTTTTATAAGGAGATCTTTGAGGTACTTTTGTTGAGAAACAAACAGGCCTTGGGGAGTGTGGGAAATTTCCAGGCCTAGGAAATAGTGGAGAGGGCCCAAGTCTTTCATATCAAATGCTTGGCTAAGTTGATGAATTAAAGTTTGGACATAGGAAGGATCATTACCTGTGACTATAATATCATCAACATATAGAAGAAGGATTGTAGTAGAGGAGCCTTGGTGTCTGAGAAAGAAGGAGGTATCAGCTGTAGATTGAGTGAAGTTTAGGGTCAATAGGTGAGAGGTGAAGCTCTCAAACCAAGCCCGAGGGGCTTGCTTGAGACTATAGATGGATTTATTGAGTTTACAGACATAGGAGGGGTAATTGGGGTCTATGAATCCTTGAGGTTGACACATGTAAACTTCCTCTTTGAGGTGGCCATGTAGGAATGCATTTTTGACATCTAATTGTCTTAGAGGCTAGTGGAAGTGAGCAGCCAAAGCAAGCACAGTCCTCACAGTTGTGTGTTTTACCACAGGGCTAAAGGTTTCATCATAATCAAGACCTGTCTCCTGATGATAGCCCTTGGCCACAAGTCTGACTTTATGTCGTGATATGCTGCCATCAGAATTTTGTTTAAGTTTGTACACCCACTTACATCCCACCACATTTTTGTTGGGTGGAAGAGGTACGAGTGTCCAAGTGTGCTGTTGATGAAGAGCAGTGAACTCCTCAGCCATGGCTTTCCTCCAAGCTGAAAGTTTATTAGCTGCAGTAAAGGACTGAGGCTCAGAATAAGATTCTAAGGTGTTAGGAGAGGTGACTGCTGTGAAAGTCTTCTTCTTAGAGATGCCCAATTTAGATCATGTCACTATTGAGTGTTGATTTTTGGTAGTGGCAGGGTCTGATCTAGTGGATGAGAGATGGGGAGTTGGATGATTGGTTGAGGGTAGTTGAGTTGGTGAGTTAGATGGCTAAGTGGCTGCAGATGGAGTGTAGTTGAATGGCTGTGAGGGAGGAGGGAGTGATTGTGAAAGTATGAGAGGCAAAGGTGTAGAGGTAGGGGGCTGAGGAACAGAAGGTTGTAAGGGGAGTGTTTGTGTTGAGGAGTTTTGGTCAGTGGAGGGAGCTAGGGAAGGATTGGAGCCTAGAAGTGAAGATGGGGGAAGAAGCCAAGTTTGGAGATTATAAGTGGAGGTTGGGAGAGAATTAAGATGATAGAACGGATAGGTAGTTTCATCAAAGAGCACATGTCTAGTCACATACATCTTGTTAGTGGAGTGGTCAAGACAATAGAATCCTTTGTAGTTAAGAGCATAGCCTAGGAAAGTACATTGTGTAGTTTTGGGTTGCATTTTGTTGTGGGAATATGGTTTGAGGAGGGGGGTAACAGGCACAGCCAAAGGTCTTGAGGATTGTGTAATCAGGAGGGGAGTGAAACAACTTCTCATAGGGAGAAAGGTGGGAGAAAACTTTTGTAAGCATTCTATTGATAAGATAGGTTGCTGTTGAGAATGCCAAGGTCCAATATTTGAGTGGTAGAGAGGCTCTGGACAGTAGAGTAAGTCCAGTTTCTAGAATATGCCTGTGTTTCCTCTCAGCAATACCATTTTGCTGAGGGGTGTGAGGACAGGACCTTTCATGATGGATGCCAGACTGAGTGAGCAGTTGTGTGAGTTCTGTTTTATTATATTCCCCTCCCCCATCAGATCTGAATGTCTTTATACAACTAGAAAATAAGTTTTCTACATAGGCCTTGAACTTGCAAAAGGTAATGAACAAATCAGATTTATATTTCAATGGATAAAACCATGTAAACCTACTAAAATCATCAACAAAGGAGACATAGTAAGTAAAATTGTCAAAGGAAGTGTGTGGAGCTGGCCCCCACAGGTCACTGTGAACTAATTGTAGTGGAGCAGTAGATTCTGTAGTAGAAAGAGGAAAAGGCAGTTTGGTCATCTTGCCAATGAGGTAGTGTTGGCATAATGGAGCAGAGTCTCTTGGAGCAGTGATTGAGGCAGATGAGAGAATTAACTGTAGAGTAGAGGGGTGGCCCAATCTGTTATGCCATAGCACAGTGGAGACCTGTTTACCTAAGTATGTAGTATGGGGGCTGTCTGAGTAATTGTTCCTTTGTAGAGGATTGTGATTAGCATAGTGTTTATTGTAATGCTGAAAGTGAAGTTGTGGTTGGGGTGAGGGAGTTGAATGTTTAGTGATGGAGCTGGCTGGCAATGGATATAAGCTATGATCAGAAGGTCCTTGGAAGAGGAGCTGCTTGGTGGCTTTGTCCTGTATTTGAAACATTTCAGAGTCAAAAATAAATCTGCAGTGGTTGTCCTTGCAGAATTGATGAACTGATAGCAGATTAGTGGCCATAGAAGGTACACAGAGAACATTGTTCAATCTGAAAGTGTGATCATTGGCTTGAATAAAGGACTGACCAGAGTGTGATGTGTCTAGGGCTTGACCATTGGCTATTGTGATATTATCATCCCCTTGGTACTCAACTGGAAAGTTGAGATTGGCTAGATCAGCAGTAATGTGGTTGGTAGCTTCTGTATCTATGTACCAGTAGTTGGGGGAGCAATCAGATCCAGTATTGTAGGTTGCAGACATGGCAGTTAGTTGGGGAGATGGAGGTTTCCCTTGGTATGAGAAATCCATTCTGTGATAGCAGTCCAGTGCACTGTGACCATTTTTGTTGCAAATTTGGCACACAACAGGGTGTGAGTTGTTGGATCTTTGATTGGATTGTTGTGGCTGTTTTGTGGGATAAGGGAGATTGGATGGACCAAAATTTGGCGACTGAAATCTACCAAACGAGTGCATTCTTCCTCCTCTATTGTTGAACCTGCCTCTCCCTCTACCTCTGCCAGAGAAATTGGATAGAGAATATCCTTTGTTAGATGAGAAATTTGGTCTATAGTTGGTGGCCATCATGGCTCTAGGGAATGGAGGGGAGTTGTTCTATTTATGGACAGATTCAATTGTCTACTCGTCAATTTTCAACATTGCATAAACTTCTTCAAGTGAAATATTTTTAGATTTTGTTCTGATTGAGGTCTTGAAGGCATTGTACTCTTAAGGCAATCCATTCAAGATATAGATCAAGATGTCCTCATCTTCTATCAAGACAGATACAGAAGCTAGGCTATCTCTAGCTTGTTTGATTTTCTGAATGTAGGAGTCTATAGAATCCTTACCTTTGGAGATGTTATGCAAGACAGATTTGAGTTGGAGGATATTAGACCTGGTTGATGCAGAGAATCTCCTCTCTAAGGCTAGCCATGCTTCTCTAGACGTTGAATATCCTATGACATGAGACAATGCAGTTTGAGATAAGGTGGCATTGAGTAGTGTCATGAGAGCTTGATCTTGAGTATTCCAGATCTGATACTTTGGATTGATCTGAGCAGTTACAACACCTCTTTCATCTTGAATAAATTTGTTTGGACAAGGATATGTGCCATCAATGTAGCCGATGAGGGAATGTGCTTTTAGGATGGATGAGATCTAAAATTTCCAAGCTACATAATTGCTCGAATCCAATCTTGTAGTAATTAGATTACAAATATTGGAGAGGAGGAAGATCGGTGATTGAGAAGGATTGGGAGTTGCAGAGGTTGAGGTTGTTGAATTTGTGTTTAAATTTGGAGCAGTAGTTGCCATAAGGAGCAAGCTTTGTCGATCTTTTCTTGAGACGTAGGTCTTGAGCAGTGGCTCTGATACCATGAAGAAACAGGTAGAATCAGATATAGTCAATGATGAAGTTGTTCACCATTGATATACAGAGATAGAGAGAGTTGGAGAAGAGAAGCGGTTCAAAGATTTCAAAGAGGAAAAATCTTGTTTCTCTCGTTACTAATTTCTCCCTTTTTCAATCCATTCATTTATCACACTATCACACTATATATATACATATCAGTTAGCAGACTAATTGGTTACAGTTTGTTACAGGTTGTTGCAGCCAGCTGGATTCAGTTGGAGTGAAATTGGTTGTACTGGATTCAGTTGGAGTTGGATGAGTGGAATTGGTTGTGCTGAGAGTGGTGTGCTGAGGGTGGTTAACAGGTATCACATGGCCAGCGTCACTTGAAGTGAGGTAGAATCTATAAATAGAATAACTCAAACAAGAAAATGAAGAGAGTTGAAAACATACACCAAACTCTATTAGAATTGGTTCTCAAAGCCTAGTTAAATAATCAAGCGAACTTTGAACAAGAGAATTATGAACAACGAAATTAATCCAAGCTTGAACGAAGCAGTAAGTTAAGCTCATAATAACAGAATCTAGTCCCGATCAATAGGTTGAAACCGCCAAAAAGAGCATAGTTATAATTTGAAGTACTAAATTCTCAAATCCTGAGCCTTATTAAGCATTGATCTTAATACATAGAGAGTGGAGATCGGAGTAGAATAAAAAAAGTAAGCTTTTGAGACAGGAAACCACTTGTATCGCAGTTCAAGGAGTGAAATGATCCAAATAGAGTACCAAGATGTTAAATGAAAGGGTTACTCACATTTTTAGTGACTCCACTGGGGATCCAGATGTATCTATGCAGTTCCTAGAAAAGCTCGTAACTAGACATCAGCTATGCTTGAAGGTATGGATTCTGGAATCATTGATAATAGCTTTCTTCCTTGAGCAGTTTTTATTAGGTGGTCAATCTCAAAATTGTAATACCCCAAAAAATTGATATGACTAAGACGGCATGCCTGACTTAATAAAAATAGGTTACGTAATGGTAATATTTGAAATGGCTATGAATACATTAAGCCATAATGGAATTAACTATCCTAAGATACGAAATTAATTAGAAACACCAAAGGTGGTGCATACTCGGGAGATTGATGACCTGGTCAATCGGGTCAAAATAATTTGGACTAGTGCCGGATTGACGATATGAGACTAGTACGGATAATTAATTATGAAAATATTGTGAATATGGAATAAGGCATTAACGAGAATCTAATATCGGTAAAATGAGTAATGATGATACCGAGCCCCGGATTAATACCAAATTTGGCGGCGTTCCATAAATTGATTTTATGGAATAAATATCAAATACGGTAACACATAACGGAAAATACGCACATATATAAATATATGTGTGAATTAATATATATAAATACATGATGCATATATATATATATATACACACACACACACGATTACATTACATGGGACCATTACATAATGTATAATGTATATATATATGTACTATACATTATTATGTATAATATATATGTACATAAGCCCGTTATGATGTGTAATGTAAGAGGAAAATAAAACAACAAGATTTTAACTAACGAAGTCGACACGTAAAGAACATGAATGGAATTTTAAGACTTCGATTTATTAAATTGATGTGTGAAGAAAATAAATAAGAATACGAGCATACAAGGAGAAAAATGAGAATAAAACAAGCAAGGGAAAAATGGGGCAAATAATGAAAAATGCCTAACAAGGCATAAAGGGAAAAGATGGAAAAAAATGAGGCAAAAGTGTTGGCCAAGGGACTTGAACCCTTGACCAAAAATAATGAAAGAACTTGAACCTAAAAAGAAAGCCACTTGGGCTGCCCACATTTTGTGTCCTATATTACACAAGATATACATATATACACATGAAAACTCACCCCACCTTCCAAAACAACCAATGAGGTTGCAAGCAACACGTCATCAGTTATTTTGAAAATATATGTATATATGTATATATAGACTGGCGTGTGTGCAGACTTGAGTGTATATTCAGATTTGTAAGAGTGATATAGAGAAAGAAACCTAGAGAGAGAAAGTAAGAGAGAGAGAGAGAAGAAGAAGAAGAAGAAGAAAGGGGGAAGAAGGAGATGTTGCATGCAAACCTAAGGGAGGTAAGAGTGGAACCAAGGAGAGGGAAGACACCACTGAAAGAGGTAAAAATCCCAAACCCTTCAAAATTCTCTCTCTAAAAAAAGAGTACAAAACTCACTGTTAGATGCCATTGTACTGCATGCATGCATAATAATTCTGATGTGTTAGGGTTTTAGAAGAAAAAGGAGACCCAACAGGGCTTAGAACCCCGAAACCCACAAAACTGCCATTATTGAAGCTTAAAAGCTTGCCCAGAAACCCACTTAAGTAAAATCCAATTTGGCTTATGGGGATCAAAACTAGACCCTCAAAGAATCACAATGAAACAAAAATAAACTGATTTGGTCCAGAAACGAGCATTTAGTGGCCACTTGCAGGTTACGGGGATGATTCGGTTTCATCAAATCCCACGGGTTTTAGCTTGGTTTTAGGGGTCAAAAATAAAACCTATGTGTTCCAAAATGAGTTGGGATGGATTAGAAATGAAAAAGGGTTCAAAAATAGTACAAAAATGAAGAAAAAAAGGGAAAATTCTAGTTTTTGGTCGCCAGGGCCGACGACGATGACCAGAGCCTCGCCGAAAAAATGCAAGGGAGACGACACTGTGCGGGTTAGCCTCGGGTCGGGTCGGTTTGTCAAGCCCCGAATTTCCAAGAACCCGGGGGTGAGCGAAATGAAATAAGAAAAGGAAATAAAAAGGCAATTTAATGGATTTAATTAAACATGCATTCATTCTCCTTCAATATATAAACATGTAAAGTACATTCAAAAAAACATATCTTTCATGTCAGTTGGGCTTAAGCCCTTACATTACAAAATACACCCCAAGGGCCAAATATACTTCTAAGTCCTTTTTCCCTCCTTCCTTCAAGACTTCCTCAAGTCTCAAGTGCTAGGAGCATCATCTGTAATATGATATCCCACAAATGGGTCAGCTCAACTGCTGGTATGACACAATGCTAATGTAAGGAACAAAATTAAGGCATGGCATGTGCAAGTGTACATTTATATCTATATGCCATTCAAATCATCCATACATTAATGCAATGCATTATCAATATGCATGACGCACCCATGCAAACTCTATGCCACACCCATGTCTCACTTTACGGACCTTCTCCGCTGGCATGAGTACCAATCGTATGTCTCACTTCACGGTCCGTCCTCGTTGGCATGAGTACCAATGGCCAATTTGGGGTTTTTCACCACAGAATCTACACCCTCATAATGCATAGCACCAAATGCTCAACTCACACCATGTTCTCAAGGAATCACACTATGCTAACATGCTTTGATTTCACCATGCAACAATGTAACCTCACTGAAGCATTTTATCCACACATGAAGTATGCTTTAAACAATGCATTATACAATATCATTCAAATCACAAGATTCATTTCTCATGTGTATATGCTATACATTTTTCATTTAAACACATGCTCAAGTTACATATTCACAATCTTAACAATTCTCGAAGAATGTAAATCACATACGGTGCCAACACATGGAACATACATATAGTCATGGTTTACATTTATCACTTAACCAAACCCCTAAGGAAACAACAAGGAACACATAAGCATATAAACAATCGAATAAACATACGAATCATTAAATCAATATGGAAATTACTCCTAAACTTAATTCTATTTCTTACTTAGCAAAATATTATACCTGGAAAGGTTTTTCTCAACCCTAGGGAGTTGTGTTCGCTGTGCAGCCGAACCAACTAGTGAGAAAGTAGTCTTCTTTATTGTATCTGTCTAGAAAATCAAACCGCCTTCTCCTTTCCTTTCGGTGTTCCTAAGATTCACAAAATATGTCTCAATTTATCTTCACATGAATTTATGCTATTCATCAAATTTTATGTCTTTTTACTATTGGTATCTCTTTTACTTGAATAGACTCTACCATTGAATCTAAAACATTGAACAAGTCGATTTGCACTTTTGCAGAATTCAATTCAAATTACGGTACTAAAAAGGGCAAAACGGTCATTTTGCACTTTTATAGTTTCTTATTTCTCGAGACTTTTTTTAACAAATCGGACTCCACGGTTGAGTCTGGAATTCTTGAAATAATAAAAATTCACTATTCTTTTATTTTAATCGGAGTTCGTTTGACTGCTTTTCGACTTAGGGGCATTTTTGGTAATTTTTTTTCTTATAATTAATTAAATTAATATTTAATTAATTTATTCTTTGGGTTAAGTCGCAATTAACCATAATCCTGGGTCCTTTTGAAATCATTATAAATTTAGGGTTAGATTTCAATTTCAATAACAATCGGGCTAAATCAGAATTGCCAAACAATGGTTAACTACAAAACTGGAATAGGTTATCATACTCCAAAACTAAAAACAAATAAAATGGTAATTTAGGTTCAAATCACCTGTTCTGAAATAGGAACTTCAACCGTGTATCTTCCCAAACACTTTGATCAAGAGGGTCTTACATGCCTATTCCAAAATCAACTTGAAAAGAATGTGCTGTTACGCCCCTGCCATACCAAAATCTAAATAAAAATCCTTTCTAGCTTTCCAAAAATTCTTGCTCTCCTTGTCTTCCCACTCGAATTGTTGCTTAGGGAAATTTATCAATCAAATCCCAAGCCTTCAAGAATCCATTCTGAATTTTAAAGATGTTGGGACGGAACCTGACCACACACACACACACACACACACACACACACATATATATATATATATATACTTAAATTATCTCCTGCACTATAGCCCCAATAACATTTAAACTGACCCAATCCACATCCCTGGTTTGCATTCGGTTTTGCAGTAGCTCAAACTGCTGCAGGTTCCAACTCTCACCCTCTCTTAATTTATAACAGTAACTCAACCAGCCCTTCCAACAGCAATTCCTGCTGCAAATTCCTTCCTCCCTTATCTTTACCTTGGCCAACAAAACACCTATCACAGAGCTTCCATCTCCTTTTGTCCACAACAGGAAGCTCATCTATTGTTGCTACTGCTTTCTACCTTGCTGTTGGAGCGCTGCAGTTGTTGGTGCTCCATCTCCCCTGGTTTAACACCCATACACTGTCACGCCCCGAATTTTCATAAACCCGGGGAGTGAGTGAAATGAATTTATTAACTAAAAAAATGAATAAATAAATTTAAAGCATCCTTTAATTCTCAGCGAAAAAATTCATTATTGCATACTCTAAGGTCATTAACCAAACAAAAAAAAATTTGAGAATCATTTGAATACATTCTGAAAATTATGTTTAAGTTTTTATACCTTTAGTGGTCAATTTCATCTAAACATATTTGGAGTCTCAAAGTGTAATTATTTTTTAACAAAAGTACTCGTCGAGACAATCAGTTTAGACTTTTGAATCAATCAATTCAGATTTGAAATGAATTTATACGAAAATCGAAAAATTTGAAACAATCAAAAAGAAAAAAAAAACTTAATTCGGATGAACAGTAACGTGAGAAACCAGTAGCTAAAAGTGAACAGTAACCTTGAAGGTTACTGTTCACCTGGAGCAAAAGATCCACTTTAGAAAAATGTTGCTTTGAACCCTTTGATTTAAATTGATTTTTCTATCAATCTACAGATCCAAATGTAATGAAATCTGTGCCAAAAGCTTCCTTATTGAGTCTAATTTCTATACCATTTTGAATCACTCAAAAAGTCCACATAAAACTCAAGTTATAATGAAAACACTATCCATAGGTCAGATTTTGCACACTTGAAGCAAAATCAATATAACTTTCTCATTTTAAAAGCTTTCAACGTCCATGATGTATAAAAAGAAAGCTAAGAGATATAGCTACATAGAAATGTAAGGAACTTTAATTAATTCAAAAGGACCAAAAAGTTATAGTCCCACGAAGTGGGCTGATCTGTTGAAATGATTTTGTAGAATCGAAATTAAGGCATGTCGTATGCCGTTTGACATTCCTTCTAATTCTTCAAGCTATTTAACCCCAACTTTTTAACCATTTCCCCAAATTTTTCCCAAGTATTTCAAGCCTCTTTTTCACCTATTTTCAGCCCAATTTCCTAAGGTTTCTAAACCTCCATTGTAAGCACTTTTTCTCACCCATTTCAAGGGTGTTTTTCACACTTATCTAATGCTTTATTTTCAAAAAAAATTGGACATGACCTCCTTTGTTTTTCCAAGTGTTTACCCATCTAATTTTTCAAAGATCCTTATATATAAATAGGTAAACAACCCACCCTCACTCGGTGGCCACAATTCATCAAATTTAAACATGCATCCCTCTTTATCAACATTTGAATCTAGTTATCTCAACATACATGAATACTACTCATTAAATAAAAACATCATATATATATATATATATATATATATATATATCCTTTGGGTCTTAACCCATACATTTCAAAATGGCCCAAGGCCTATTGTCCATTAATTATCCAAGTTTAAATACAAATAAATTTGGGCTTATGCCCATACACACAAAAACATGCCCCAAGGGTCAAATCTTCAACATGATCTATTTCTTCGCATCTTTCAAGACTTAAAAAAGTCTCAAGTTCCTGGGCCTCATCTGAAAAATGATATCCCAAGAATGGGTCAGCTTAACAGCTGGTATAATATAATGCTAAGACTAGAAACAAGTTTAAGGGCGTGGCATATGCAAGTGTACATTTTAAAAGCTATAATCCCATAATCCCCCAGTGCCATGCAATGTCAATATGCATGACACACACATGCAACTCTATTCCACCCATGACTCGCTTCACGGTTCTTCCCCGTTGGCATGCAAGTACCAATATATGTCTCGTTTCACGGTCCTCCTCCGTTGGCATGCAAGTACCAATAAATGTCTCGCTTCACGATCCTCCCTCGTTAGCATGCAAGTACCAATATATGTCTCGCTTCACGGTCCTTCCCCGTTGGCATACAAGTACCAATATATGTCTCGCTTCCCGGTCCGGACCCCGTTTGGTTTGCTAGTACCAATGGCCAATTTTGGGTTTTTCACCACAGGATCTACACCTTCATAATGCATAGCACCACATGCTCAACCCACACCATGTTTTCAAGGAATCACATTATGCCAAAATGCCATGATCTCATCATGCACCCCAATGTGACAATTTATTAAACACATGGTGCCCCCTTTTTAAGTTATGCATTTTATCCCACATAATTCATAACTTTGAAACTTCAAAACGTCTTCATACAACACATGCCATAACTATACATATCAACACATATTCAAGCCACAATTTCACAATTCTACTAATTCACAAAGAACATAAAATTTCCATAAAGTACCAAGGCACAAATCCTTCACATGGTCCAAACCACAAGGTGTGTCAACATGCATATAGGCCAATAATGAAACAACACAATCCTATCAATAGAACACACTTTAATCATAGCAACAATGTATCAAACAACACCAAAAACACATATCTTTAAACTACCAACTCTAGGCTTTTCAAAGGAACTACCTTTTAGGTGATTTCCTAACCTCAAATAAACTTCCTAAACAATCCATCAACATGAAAAAATGCAAGAAAACTTAAACCTATTGCTAGCTTAGCACTACATCATACCTAGATCAGTTTTTCTCAAACTGCGGAGGCTGTGATAGCTGGATGGCCGAACTGTTTAGTGCAAATACAGGTCTCGATGAGAGGAACAACTTCTCAGAAGGAACCTCGACAAAAATCCCACTCGAAAAGCATTTTTTGGAAGCTTGAAGCTTGAAGAACTAAGGCTTCCTCTCTCTCTCTCTCTCTCTCTCTCTCTCTCTATGATCGTGAGCTGCTGTAAATACAGAATGAAATCTGTATAAAATTGGGTCTAAGTATTCTATTTATAGTGGAAGAGCAAAGGGCAAGGGGCAAAATGAACATTTTGCCCTTAATGAGCCGGGGGACCCCGTTACTCTACAACTCGTCTCGAAACACCTCAATTTGATTTTGTTTTAACCAATGTTCATAAAATTATTTTAAATGAAAATTTTTTAAAAAATAAATTTTTTCTTGTGGCCAGATTTGGCCGTTTCCACCCGGGTCACCCAGATGCCTTTTTGGTCCAATTTCTGAAACTATTTCCGTTTTGGCTCAAATTCATATAACAGGTCTATTTCAATATTATAAGCATATTACTCTTCTATGACACACTCCAAATATGCTTCTAAATATGGCTTACGGTGAAATAATGTATGAAAATGCTTTATCGACAAATCCGTGCAAGAATAATGTCCTACCAGCAAAAACGAAAAATCTTCCCTCATTTTTCAGATCTCTACACACACTACACTGGACAGCAGCCGCAGCCACTCACTGCAACATCCACTGGTTTGCCGCTTGCTGCACCAAATCTTTCCCCTCTCTCTCTCTCGGCTGCTCACTCTTCCTCCCTCTTTTCTCCATTTCCATTTTGCTACACCGTCACACAAACACACACATATATAACTATATATTTTCTTCCCTGTTGCAAGCTACCTACTGCACCCTTAAACCTGAACCTACACACACCTATATATATATATACTACTTTCCTTGCTGCAGCTACTTGCACCGCCACACCTGTTGCTACTTTCTTTTCCCCCTCTCTTTTCTTTCACTTCTTCTCCTACTGTACGCCCCCACACGCCCCACCTTTTTGAGTTTTCTATTCTTTCTTTTTCGTTTGTTTTCTTTCCTCTTTTCACTTTCCCGCTTGTTTACTTTAGGTGTTAGGTATAATATATGTATATTATATAAATATCACACATACGCACACATTGCTCCACCTTTTTTTTTTCATTCCTACTTTCTTTTCTTTCCTTTGATATTTCATACATATATATCATATATATTATGTGTTGGGAGCACACATTACACACACTTGTTTATGCATGCTCCACTTTTTCTTTTTATTTGGTTTTCTTTTCTTCCTTTATTCTTTTCTTTCTTTATTTTTCTTCCTTTTTTTTGCTGCTTCTTTGCATGCTTATATATATATATATAATAAATCTGTATTTTATTATATATATATATATATATATTTATACTAATACATACATTTATATAATACATGTACATACATAACCGTATATATACATATAAAATATAAAATATAAAATAAATATATAAATAAATATAAAATGCATAATGCACGCATATCGAGGCATGTACTGGCCTACGTACACGATTCTCTGTACCACTCGGGTTTATTGTACGATACCCTTGGGTATTCGGGATTGCTTATAATTCACTTCTCGTATTTTTAAACTGTATATTACTAAATTGGTGAATCATACTATTTGTCTCGAACTGCGTGCCTATTACAGTATATTACTCATTGCGATGCTTCGGGTATATTTTGGGATATATTATTCTTGGTCTGTTTTTTGTCTCGATTTATTTTTGGAACTATGTTCATTGCTTGGTCAAAGCTCGGTATTATTTGACTCTTTCAAGATATAAATGAATTTATTCCATTTTATTCAGAACTCATGTTCGGTTACAATTGGTATTACACTACTCGTCCCAACCTATCTCGGTTTATGTGCTAACTTGGGTCATGGTATTACAATGTGCATAAATAGTGTTCTACCGGCAAAACAAAAAATTTATCCTCAATTTTCAAGTCTCTACATCCTTCCCCCCTTAAAGAAATTTTGTCCCAAAATTTTAAAAAAATGTGCCTCTTCGACAAAGTTCAAAAAGAGCAATACAAAATGTTATTGTGACATGGAGACGCGCAGTCTTACCTATGGATTATTCACCTCTCCCTTAGCCAGGCGATGAGGAATACATTACCTTTTCCCACTACCCTCTCCCCCCAAAGGAACCTCGTCCAATTGGACAAGCATGTAGTGGCGTGCAGATATTTCCACACTCTCTGCTAGGGTCTGGTTCTGATCCTATCTGTAACGGCCCTCTCCACAAGGCACAACACATAATGAAATCCTCAAAATATGTTGGCTCATTAATGCCAATTTCCTAAATCCATCCAAGCATCATGACCCACCTCAATAATTCAGCACAATAATAAAAATAAAGGAAAATTCTCAATGTTCACAAGGACGCCTCAAAGTCTCTCAAATCAAGCCATTATGTCTAATCTCAAATCAAGCCACAAAATCGTTTAGTAATTCATCACAACATCATCAGTATATCATCTGTACCTCAATGTAATTCAATAATCCAGCTCCAAGTACTATAATCACAAGACTTAAAGCAATGTATTGAGGTTCAAAGAACAAAACATTAGAGAAGGTAAAAAGAAATATCTCAATTTCCCCTAAGGTTATTCTAACTCGACATCGTTTTAGTCAATATGTTAATTAAAGCCTCATAACAATTGAGATTCTTAGTGAAACTCTTCACCAATTTAAATCATGAATACCCATCAATCCTTACACACATGTATTGAATCACACATACTTATAAACACATTTAAACATACTTTTATACACGAATTAACAATAACCAGTCTGTATGAAAATCATAGTCGTAGTGCTATAACAGGTACTAAACTAGCATGCATATATAGAATCAACAAGCAATATTCAATAGCTAACACGTAGCTTACCACATCAATACCCAAGTATAAGATCCATCCCAAGAATATACATATACATAAGTAAGCATACAACCTGCTGTATAGGTAACTAGGTATACACCCAAGCCTACGGATATCCAGGCTCATAGCCTACCTCATAGACAACAAGCATATAGTCTACCTCTTAATTTCACTCGGTCTACTGCATAGATATAAGTATCTAGTCCCTATTCATCAATAACCAAGCATACCACACATTGTACAAATTTCACACACTAAAGCAACAAGTACTCACCTAATCACGTAATCCCAACCAGTCCAATTAAGTCGAGGTCTAACCTCTCCTAATTCATACCAAAGTCCACCCTAGAAGGATCCATGAACACCCCATTACCTGATATAACATGTCTTAGAAACTGTACCTCCTAGAGCCAAAACTCACACTTTGAAAACTTAGCAAACAAACGACGCTCCCTCAACTTAGTAGGAGCCATACGGTAAGGTGGAATGGAAATAGGCATAGTGCTTGGGATAAGCTTTATCGTGAACTTTATCTCTCGTCTCGGCGGTAGACTAGTCAAGTCATTCGGAAAGACATCTGGGAACTCATTCACTACTGGCGGCAATACACTCTCTATAGTTTCACTCCTACCTGTTATCGAACTAGCCAACAAATAGCTATGGCCTCCCTAATTCCTCGAGTTATACAAGAGTGAAACTAAGAATTCTCCGCGATCCCCTGTGAAATAAAAACTATCTCCCTCAGGAGTACACACCGTCACTCTCCTCTTGTAGCAGTCTATACTCGCCCAAAATGTAAACTACTAATCCATCCCTAATATAATACCAAAACTAGACATGTCAAGTAGAATGAAGTCAAAAGAAAGGATGTAATCAGCTATCTCTATCAAGCAATCTCTACAGATCCTCGTTAGTATCTCACTATCCTAACTGGTGAACCATATGATGGTGGAACAAGGCAATCATCACAAGTCCCCCGAATAAAGTAAAATCTCCCAAGTGCAATATTTATTATCTAGATCCAAACAACACAATCATTTATAACTTTATCCAAACCAATCAGACTCATTCATAACCTTTACTTGCGTATTTCTAAATGACAAGTGAAAACTACTATTTACTTATAAGTCGTATAACAATCCAAGCTCTCAAGTTCTAGTGCCTCAACCAAAATATTTTCACTCCAAGTACATTCACACAATTGCATCTTAAACACAAGATTCATATTCAAGAAATTCGTATCATCCAACTTTTAACTTGATATACAATTTCCTCCAAAGCAATAATCAATGCTTACCTTTTATTCAATCATAATTCTGGAATCAATCTTATAAATTACGCTAGAACTAGGTTCATAATTAACACCTCAATTTTTGGCCCAATTCATGCAACTCATTATTTTCACAAGGTCTATATTCACAAGTTCATTAAATCAACCCACTATTCTTATCACATCTAGTATCAATCATCTTATAAAACTAGGTAAGACAATAACATTCATCACTAGGTTACCTCCACAGTCCACCACAATATAACTAATTCCAATTCAATCAAGAAATCATTACAATCCCTAACTTTCTGATTCACCTTCGTATTCCAATTTAATATTCATCCTAAGCACTAAATCAAAATCCAATTACATCATAATCTGGATTTATCTACAACAATATTCTTTTCAAACTATTCATGTTTATACAATTTTTCATAGACAAAAGATCATCAATCATCGCCTGAGAACCCAACACATCTTATTGACATACTTGCTTAATTAACACTTATATAACTCACGTCAACCATCCCCTCCCGTTGGTTACACTAAATAATTAACACCGAGTTCTAACACATCCTTTCGCAAGGAAGGAATTCATTTAAACAATACAATATATGCATACTCAAGTCATGCTAGCATTCAACTAGTCTATCAATACTCAACTCTAAGTGAATGCTATCCAAAAATAATACATCTCTCCACAAAAGAGTTTAACACAAGGATATCTCTAAAATTTTAGGTACAAATACTCTGAGTGTCCACTATCCAATCCATACACAAAATCTCCACCAGTCTAAATTCTTATTTTCTTTATCATTCTAAGGTCTTATGTGTCTTCTTATTTATGGTTTTCTACCTCATTGGCATTTGTTCATTTTAGGTTTTATAATTCTTTCATTATTTTGTTACTTTTATAGCTAGGTAATAATCCTTCATGGATCACAACTCCTTTTGTTACTAGCTGATGGGGCGCCATCTATCAACTGTAACGCAAGACTGAGACCAATCCAGTCTATATAAATATCATAGTCATAGTACTATAATCCATGAATATCGGGTACTAACCGAGCATACACACACACACACACACATATATATATATATATATGAGAACACAACCGACCAGGTAGATAACTAGGTCTACAGTTTATCTCATAAATAACTAGGCATACCGCTTACCGTATAGATAACTAAGTGCACAACCTATATCTCAAATAACTAGGCATATGGCCTATCCCATAAAATATACCTTCTATCACATAGACATGAGTTTCTAATCTTAGTCAACCATTATATCAAACAATCACATACTCTCTTAGTCAATCGGGAAATCAAGTATAGTGCATACCCGTGCACACCAATGCAACACGTGCACATAAAACATAGCAGCCAAACTAGCCCCAAATAACTTAAGGTCTAAACTTCTTCCACTGTCCCTAGGTATTCAAACCTCTGCTCTGATACCACATTGTCACACCTTGAATTTCCACGAACCCGGGGGTGAGCGAAATGAAATAAGAAAAGGAAATAAAAGGTAATTTAATGGATTTAATTAAACATGCATTCATTCTCCTTCAACATATAGACATGTAAAGTACATTCAAAAAAACATATCTTTCATGTCAACTAGGCTTAAGCCCTTACATTACAAAATACGCCCCAAGGGCCAAATATATTTCTAAGTCCTTTTTCCTTCATTCCTTCAAGACTTCCTCAAGTCTCAAGTGTTAGGAGCGTCATCTGTAATATGATATCCCACGAATGGGTCAGCTCAATTGCTGGTATGATACAATGCTAATGTAAGGAACAAAATTAAGGCGTGGCATGTGCAAGTGTACATTTATATCTATATGCCATTCAAATCATCCATACATCAATGCAATGCATTATCAATATGCATGACGCACCCATGCAAACTCTATGCCACACCCATGTCTCACTTTACGAACCTTCCCCACTGGCATGAATACTAATCGTATGTCTCACTTCATGGTCCATCCCCGTTGGCATAAGTACCAATGGCCAATTTTGAGTTTTTCACCACAGGATCTACACCCTCTTAATGCACAACACCAAGTGCTCAACTCACACCATGTTCTCAAGGAATCACACTATGTAACCTCACTGAAGCATTTTATCCACACATGAAGCATGCTTTAGACAACGCATTATACAATATCATTTAAATCACAAAATTCATTCCTCATGTGTATATGTTATATATATATATATTCCATTTAAACACATGCTCAAGAATGTAAATCACATACTATGCCAACACATGAAACATACATATAGTCATGGTTCACGTTTATCACTTAACCAAACCCCTAAGGAAACAACAAGAAACACATAAGCACATAAACAATCGAATAAACATACGAATCATTAAATCAATATGGAAATTACTCCTAAACTTAATTCCATTTCTTACTTGGCAAAATATCATACCTAGAAAGGTTTTTCTCAACCTTAGGGAGTTGTGTTCGCTGTGTAGCAGAACCAATAGGTGAGAAAGCAGTCCTCTTTACTGTATCTGTCTAGAAGATCAAACCGCCTTCTCCTTTCCTTTCGGTGTTCCTAAGATTCACAAAATATGTCTCAGTTTATCTTCACATGAATTTATGCTATTCATTAAATTTTATGTCTTTTTACTATTGATATCTCTTTTACTTGAATAGACTCTATCATTGAATCCTGAACGTCGAACAAAGTCGATTTGGGCTTTCGTAGAATTCAATTCGGATTTCGGTATTAAAAAAGGCAAAATGGTTATTTTGCACTTTTACAGTTTCTTAGTTCTTGAGACTTCTTTTTACAGATCGGACTCCATGATTGAGTTCGAAGTGCTCGAAATAATAAAAATTCACTATTCTTTTATTTTAATCGGAGTTCGTTTGACTACTTTTCGACTTAGGGGCATTTTGATAATTTTTTTCTAAATTAATTAAATTAATATTTAATTAATTTATTCTTCGGGTTAATTCGCAATTAACCATAATCCTGGATCCTTTTGAAATCATTATAAATTTAGGGTTAGATTTCAATTTCAATAACAATCGGGCTAAATCAGAATTGCCAAACAATGGTTAACTACAAAACTGGAATAGGTTGTCATACTCCAAAACTAAAAACAAATAAAATGGTAATTTAAGTTCAACTCACCTGTTCTGAAATAGGAACTTCAACCGTGTATCTTCTCAAACACTTTGATCAAAAGGGTCTCATATGCCTATTCCTCTAACGACCAAATCAACTTGAAAAGAATGTGCTGTTACGCCTTTGCCATACCAAAATTTGAATAAAAATCCTTTCTAGCTTTCCAAAAATTCCTGTTCTTCTTGTCTTCCCACTCGAACTGCTGCTTAGGGAAATTTATCAATCAAATCCCTAGCCTTCAAGAATCCATTTTGAATTTTAAAGATGTTGGGACAGAACCTGACCACATAAATACACATACACAGATATATATATATATATATATATATTAACTTAAATTATCTCCTGCACTGTTGCCCCAATAACATTCGAACTGACCCAATCCACATCCCTAGTTTGGATCTGGTTTTGTAGCAGCTCAAATTGCTGTAGGTTCTAACTCTCCCTCTCTCTTAATTTATAACAGTAACTCAACCAGCCCTTCCAACAGCAGTTCTTACTGTAAATTCCTTCCTCCCTTATCTGTACCTTGGCCAACAAAACACCTACCACAGAGCTTCCATCTCCTTCAATCCACAACAGGAAGCTCACCTGTTATTGTTACTGCTTTCTACCCTGCTGCTGGAGCGCTGCAGCTGTTGCTGCTCCATCTCCCCTGGTTTAACACCCACACACTACACTGGACAGCAGCAACAGCCATTCACCACACCATCTACTGGTTTGCCGCCTGCTGCACCAAATCTTCCCCCCCTCTCTCTCTCTCTCTCTCTCTCTCTCGGCTGCTTACTCTTCCTCCCGCTTTTCTCCATTTCCCTTTGCTGCATCGTCACACAAACACACACATATATAACTATATATTTTCTTTCCTATTGCACGGTACCTGCTGCACCCCTAAACTTGCACCCTACACATACCTATATATATATATATACTTTCCTTGCTGCAGCTACTTGCATGCATCGCCGCACCTACTGCTACTTTCTTTTCCCCCTCTCTTTTCTTTCACTTCTTCTCATGCTGTACGCCCCCACATGCCTCACCTTTTTGACTTTTCTATTCTCTCTTTTTCGTTTGTTTTCTTTCCTCTTTTCACTTTCCCGCTTGTTTACTTTAGGTGTTAGGTATAATATATGTATATTATATAAATATCACACACACGCACACATTGCTACACCTTTTTTTTTTTCATTCTTGCTTTCTTTTCTTTCCTTTGATATTTCATACATATATATATATATATAATATATTATGTGTTGGGACCACACATTACACACATTTGTTCACGCATGCTCCATTTTTTCTTTTTATTTTGGTTTTCTTTTCTTCCTTTTCTTTGCTGCTTCTTTGCATGCTTATATATATATATATATAATAATAATAATAAATCTGTATTTTATTATATATATATATATATATTTATTTATACTAATACATACATTTATATAATACATGTACATACATAACCGTATGTATACATATACTTGTATATATTTTCTATTTATTTATATATATATATTATCTCATATATATATATATTCTTGTATTTATTAAAATGCACAGTGCATGCATATCGAGGCATGTACTGGCCTACGAACACGATTCTCCGTACCACTCGGGTTTATTGTACGGTACCCCTAGGTACTCGGGATTGCTTATAATTCATGTCTCGTATTTTTAAACTGTATATTACTAAATTGGTGAATCATACTATCTGTCTCGAACTGCATGCCTATTACGGTATATTACTCATTGCGATGCTTCGGGTATATTTTGGGATATATTATTCTTGGTCTGTTTTTGGTCTCGATTTATTTTT
Organism: Nyssa sinensis; assembly: GCA_008638375.1. Lineage (NCBI taxonomy): Eukaryota > Viridiplantae > Streptophyta > Magnoliopsida > Cornales > Nyssaceae > Nyssa > Nyssa sinensis. The sequence goes on from CM018034.1 coordinate 25,303,016, forward strand.
GGAACTATGTTCATTGCTTGGTCAAAGCTCGGTATTATTATTTGACTCTTTTAAGATATAAATGAATTTATTCTATTTTATTCAGAACTCATGTTCGGTTACAATTGGTATTACATTACTCGTCCCAACCTATCTCGGTTTACGTGCTAACCCGGGTCATGGTATTACAATGTGCATGAATAGTGTTCTACCTGCAAAATAAAAAATTTATCCTCAATTTTCAGGTCTTTACATGGTCTCAGGTTCAGGTTAAAACCAGATTCAAAAGGGGTACAGGTTAGTGACACAACGACATTTTCGCCTTGTTTGATTTCTTGTTAAATGAACATTTAGCCTGTTTGGTCACAAGAATAGGGGGCTTATTTAATAACCCTACGCGTGTGAGGGATACCTTATCTCGGTTTAGCCAGCTGTCCGTTATTTGGTTTAGGAAAAATAAAAAAAATTAAAGGGTTGTCGTCCTTGGGGTTCGAACCTGTGACCATCACGTCGCCTAAGACCCTATAGCCTCACATGTAGCCACTGTGCCTCCATGGCACATGTGACATATTATTACCAAATTAATATATAATATTAAATTAACTAATTAAATTAATTTAATAAATTAAATTGATTAAATTATTAAAATATGATTTGTTGCCCAAATAAATTAAGAGGATAGTGTAAATTTACTATTTTAGGCATTCTAGATCCAATAGTGGGGTCCATTTTACGAGACGGGACTCTAAAAAATTAAGACGCTTAAAGAGTAAAATTACCGTTTTACCCTTAGTGATGCCCGAAGCCAAATAAAGTCCAAATTGGACGAAATTGATACCAATGGAGGTCCAAATAATTGTAAAATTATATAAATGATTAAATAATGATTCAGGGTCGAAAATTCATAAAAATGTGAAATGACCAAAATATCCTAAGCATAGGAAATACAAGTAAAGGCTGAATAAATGGCCAATCTGATATGATTGACTGTCGTAAGCATAATAATGAAAATTGAGGGTCTAATTAAAACTCTGGAACAGTCAAAGTGTAAAATGGGAAATGATCGATGTGTCCCGATGATCTAAAACAGATATCAAATGAAGTCCAGAAGACTCAAAAATTTATATGAAGGACATATGGAATATTCTGAGGACCAAGATAGATTCCGGGGCAAGAATGACAATTATCATTTTGCCCCTAAGGTTAAATAAGTGATTCATTGATAACGAATGAAGTCAAAATGACTTAGTTTATAATTCTGAAAGCTACTAAGCCTGATTAAGGAATTTAATAGCCTAAGTTGAGACCCAATAAATGGGTAATACGTCAATGGACTTACTTAGGTGATATGATAGAGCCTAAGATTGTAATTTAATTATAAAACACTTCAAATAAATGGGTAATAAGATTTTAAATTATGGCATAGGTTGTGAATTGATTTAAAAACAGATCATGGTTGACCCAACATGGGGGAAAAAAGTACAAAAGAGGAAGATAAGGTTCGCCCGGAAGGTGGGGGTCCTTAGCTAGAACCTATTTATTTACAGGACTCCAATCGTCCCAATGGGTCAATTAATGAAAGAAAGGGCCGGACAAAGGTTGGCCAAAAGACAAGGAGGCATGGGTGATGACTTGTTGGAATTCAAGTCACCCAAAGATCAGGAAATACCACAGCAACCGCTAGACGGATGAAAAATAAGAACAGTTTGTGAGTAACTTAGACTATCTAACTTGGTGCTATTTTATATTATTCAAATACATATAGTTTGTGAATAACCCAGATCTTCTGACTTGGCGATATTATAACTGTCATAGTATTTTCATACACTGTATTGTTTCATATACTATACTGTTAAATGCATATACTTAAACGCATACACCTTATATTGCATTACACTTGGCATGATTCCATTCTGTTTTGCTTTTCTATTTTGTTATGTTATATGCTATTCGAATCCTGTTCTGATTTGTTTAGTTCTGTTATGTTCTGACTCCTGGGCCCAATACAGATTGAGCGATATGGCTTAAGTAGGCCAGAGCAAAACCCATAGGGTAGAGGCCCCACGAATGTTTGTTTATGGGCAGCTGGGAAAGGCTCATATGCCTGATTGGCATTCTGTTCTATTCTGTTCCACTCAATTCTATCCTGTTCTGTTCTATTGATGATATGCCTATGATTCTGATTGATATATTGGCATCCTATTATGTTATGTTCTGTTCTATCTGATCTGTTTTTTCTATTTAGTTCAGTTCAGTTCAGTTTAGTTCTGTTTAAATTGCATTTAAAAATGGATTTATGAAACTGTTATTTCTGAAGTTAGTAAATTATCTATGTGCTTTATAAGCAAGAACTGGATTTGAAACCCATGGCAAGGGACCTATGTTACTCACTAGGCTTGTTAAAGCTCACTCTATTATTTTAACATTTTTCAGGTAATGTTTTCAGTGGCAGGGACTAAAGGGTTAAGATCCTGAGAAGTTTTAAAGGACTTTGTGAAGTCATATCATTTTTGTAACCTACCTCATTTTGGGATATTTTGTTTAATCATACAAGGGATGATGTAACTTATGTAGATAGAATTGTATAAAGCACTATAAGCTTATTTAGTTGCTCTGCCAAGTTAGCATGTATTCTCTTATTTAACATTCTGTCACGACCTAAAACCCACCCTACGCAGATTAGAGGTCCGTAACTGGGTCTACGGCCCATGGGCCGTTCCCAGTCCAAAAGGATCTGAAATACTGAGTAAAGTTTTAACAAAACATTTTATAGTCAATAGCAAATCTGGTAGCATAGTCAGGTCATCATTTAATACATGCCAAAGGAACATAAGTGTTTATAAGTACAAATCCTCCAAAAACACAATTGACAGGACCGTGGTGACATGGGAGATATTAAGGCCTTCTAGTATTTAATTTAGTACAAAAACTCGCCAAAAAGAGCTACCAGTGGCTAGCAGGCGTCTAAACCTCCGGAACGCCTGAGGGTTCTGCTTCTTCCTATTGTCCTGAAAAAAATATAAGGGAGGGGTGAACTAATAAAGCCAGTAAGTAATTTCTTAGCTTTAACACTGGTCAGGGTTAGTCCAAAAGAATAATGGAATAAAGAGATAACAGATAGCCAATAGCCAAATGAGCAACATGTAAAGATTCGAAAATTTGGAATAAAAATTTTTTTTTTTGAACACTGCGAATGTCCTTAATTCCTAATTAATTTAAATTTTGAAAAAAAAAATATATAATATAATAAAAATAAAATAAAAATATGTATAATAGTATATATGAAAAAAAAAAAAAAAAAAGAGAAACGTGAGGGAAAGAAACAAAAGAAAAGAGAAAGGAGAAAAGAAGAAAAGGGCGTGCAGGTCTCGGTGAGGGAGAGCGACAGAACAGGGGATGAGGAAAGGGAGAAGAAAAGAGAGAGAAAAAGGAAGGAAAGAAAGAGGGAAAGAAAAACGGACGGGGCTGCGGACGGCGGTGGTCGCGAGGGGGGAGATCTGGTCGACGGCCATCGCGTCTCGCGTGTCCAAGCTCGCGACGGTGGGTGAGACGATCGTCTCGGCGTGGCACCGAGAGTTGTTGATCGGAAGGGCGAATCTAACGGTGATCTCAGCCTTCTCGCGTACCAGGTTGGTCTCCGTTGCCAACGATTCTGCTCCGTCAATCCAAGGCCACAACAGGGCGCGGTTGCTGCATCAAATGACTCGGCGTCCTCACCGGATTCATCACCAATCCGTCCGCAGGAAAAGCCTTAATTGGCTTGTTGATGCTCTGATGGTGTGTGCCGCACTCACGGGAATTGTGTTGGGAATGTATCGGGGTTGCGCCAAGATGGCATGGTTGTTCAGATCGGGGTATATGGGTATTGGGTTTCTGGATTTTTGTAAGGTTCTCCTTTGTTGATTTTGGTTAGAAAAATCATGGATGAATAGGGGGTTTTGTGTGTCAAATTGTGGCTGTGTGACTTGAAATTTTGTGGGGATATTACGGTTTGTGGGGTTCCCTGTTTCTACCGTTTTAGTTGAGAACAGAGGAAGTTGAGGAGCGGTGGTTGGGTCGGTGGGATACGATTGAAGCATCAAGTATGGGCTGGTTCGTTTTTTTAGGAGATTGAGCGTGATTGGTGTTGTGTAGTAGGTGTTGTGGGCAGTGGTGTATGAAGTGAATCAGAAGTGGTGGCCTTTTTGGGCATTGGTTGAGTGGGAATTTTTGGTGCAGGTTGTTGTGGAATGGATGGCTTCAGTCAGTTTTGGTTGTTGGATTCCAAATTGTTGGCTGATTCAAATGGGTTAGATTCATGAGTTGCGTGGCTTGCTTGTTTTTCTGTTGGTCTATGAGCTAGCGAATGGTGTGGGGGCAAAACTCCATCCAGATTTTGGGTGCTGCAGGGGTACGGCGCACATGTTTTCAATTTGATGGACTGTATTTTGTGTTTGAAGTTTTTGGGTCAAAACAGTAATTTTGGATGTGGGGTTTTGGTGTATGGATGTTTTGGCCAATTGTCCAATCTATTAGGTTTCTTTTTGTTGTTTGATTTCGAGTTGAAGGTTCTGTTATATAGTTGTCTTTACCAATATTTTTAATTTGAAATTGGACGTTGTTGGAAGTTAGAGGAACTGTCGGAGGGTCCTTGTGCTACGGGATTCCAGGGAACTAAATTCTGGAAGTTTAGAGGCGTTGCAAATGTCGGTTGGTAAATGGAAAACTGGTAGGAGGACTGCAGATGAGGTAGGAACTCCAGAAGCATACAGCAAGACATGCCATCCATTTCTTTGTGCCGTGTTCATCCATTGATAAAGAGAAATGGGTGCCTCGGTCAGTCTAGGTGTTGGGCAGCATCAGATATGGGCCATTCAATTTTACAAGTAGGATTGCCCTGGCAGTGGATAACATCAGGTAGATTGGGGAACTCAGGAGTTAGTAAGGCTGCATTGAATCTGATTGTTGGTAAGGGGCAGAGCAAGTAATGAGCTACTTAGATATTTTGCAAGGAAGTTCAGTTTGTCACAGAGTTGCCGTAACATATGGGTTCTTGAAAGTAGTTGTAGCACTTCAGCAGCGATAATTGGGTATTAGGTCTCTTGCTCAGGTGGAGATGGCTCACTCAATTTCAAGCAGAGAAGTTATTGTCCGTTCATCTAGAGAGTTGACTGAGCCTGGAACTTTATTCAAAAACTTAATGGCCATCCTTCAGGATGTTGTTATCTGTTATGATGGCACGGTGAGGAATGTACGTAGTAATTCGATTATCCAATTTGAGTATGGGGTCAAGGCTGAAGAAGCTGATGAAACTAGATTTAAAATGGTGGGCCGACTCGAGCAACCTGCCGGTGTGTTTTCTTCAACTGCTGAACCATGGACTGGAGAGCAACCTCAAACTCGAGATGCACGAGGGTTTGGTTCACGCTTGACTGCAAATTCTCCAAAGATTGGCTGAGTGGAGATAAGCATAAGCTTGATATGATTCCATTGGAGGACTAAGTTACTTACGGGTTGATTGGATTGCATAGTGGACACCGCTTAGTAGGGTTGTGACCAACCCTATCAGGTATGATATTTTACTAATGTGAGAAATGAAGTTAAGCTTAGGAGTATTTGATAAGATGATCGAATGTTCTCTATGCGTGATTGCTATTAGGAAACCACTTAGAATTTGATTGTTTATATGCTTACGTGTTCTTTATGAATCTGTGGGTGTTATGATTTACTTCTTGAGTTGTCATCATATGTGGTTTATGTTTTAGAAGAATCGCTGATATTGCGACATGTAGATTTGCATAAGTGTTGGGATTGATTGAGTATGACACGTAGATTTGCGGATGAAGTCTTGTGATTTAAATGCTCTTGTTGATCTTAAATGTGATGCATTATTTACAACACGTTGCATATGCTTATGAAAGGGATGTTTCATTTGAACTGTATCATTGCAAGATGAAATCATGGCATATTGGCATCGTGTGATTTCTTGAAAGCATAGTGTGGGTCAGCACGAGGTGCTGGTGCATTATGAGGGTGCAGATCCTGTGGTGAAAAACCCAAAATTGGCCATTAGGTACTCGCATGCCTGACGGGTTTCGGACCGTGAAGCGAGACATACGTGGCGGTACTCATGCCAGCGGGGAAGGACCGTATCATGAGACATGGGTGGGCATAGAGTTGCATGGGTGTGTCACGCATACTGCTTACATACTGTATATTGTTCATATACTGTCATCATGACATCGAATGCCATATAGAAATAACTGTACACTTGCACATGTCACGACCTTAGTTTTGTTTCTTGCATTAGTATTATATCATACCAGCATGTTGTCGCTGACCCATTCGTGGGCACAGGTTTCAGATAAAGCTCCTGGCACGCGGGACTTGATGAAATCTTGGAGAAAGGAGAGGAAATGAATTTGGAAGAATATTTGGGCCCTTGGGGCGTATTTAGACATTATAAAAGATTGGTGTGTTTCTGAAAAGAATGGAAATGACATTGTATATTGTAATAAATAATGAATTTGTGACCTTTTAGTTTAAGTGTAGGAGTAGACGTGATGGATTGTATAAGTAGGTGATGTATATTTAACTTTGATAGAGTTGTGGCCATCGAGTGAGGATGGATTGTGACGGTTGTATATATATATCATGTATTGTGTTTATCAGGGGGAAAAAGGCTCGAAAAACAAAGGAGGTGCTGCCGAAATTTTTAGAAAATTAAAGAATTCTATTTAATGTCGTAAATTCGGAAATTTATTTAATTATCTTTTATTTTATTTACTTTCTGTTCGTCAGTCGCACCTCGGGTTTCGGTTAGAAATTCGGGGCGTGACACAACAAGTATATACATATCCAGTCACCAAGATGTACAACAATGATCCGAGGGTCCAAGAAGGCTTATCCCGAAATAAGATACAAGAAGATGAAAATAAATCAATCAAATGGAATCTAGCCTATCATAATGAATCACTGCCACAAAAAAAATGTTAGCCAATCAAAAGTGTAACATGCTTGCAATAATATGATTATTCACAGGGTATAAAATATGATCATCCAACAATGCAAAAATGTCATTATCGAATTCTAACAAAACAGATGCGTAAACAGAATGGGGCCCGGCATACCCCCAGAACATGCATATTCAGGTCCGCCTCTCTCTCTTAGGCTTCCTGAATAGTGCCAGAGCTCTTCCACTACAGGTCCCGAAGGACACAACATGTCTCGAACGACACAACAAACCCCAAAGGGTCCACCCCGCATCTAGAAACGGATGGGCCATTGTGACTGAGCACAACCCTGGGTACATACTGGATATCATGATCAATAAATTTCCACATAGGATGTATGATCATGTGAAATAGCGAAAATCTCAATCAACAAGATGTATCACTAGATCATGATGGTATACATATGCTCAAATATCAGCAGATCAAGATCACAAAAGATATAGGCAAGTAAGTCAAATCCGAAGTACAGACATGAATAATTGATTAGAAATCGATTGGCTTCAAAATGGAGAAATCAAGTTCAATAGGTAGTGATAGAGTACAAATTTGGTAGCATATGAAAATAAATATGACTAGCTGGGAATAGCCCATATTAAAGCATTGGAGTTACTTACCTCAAAAATAACTTTCAGCAGTTTTATTAATTCAAGTCTCCTTCTCCTTCCCTTTAGAGGTTCCTATAAATTAGAAATTTAATTGTCATTTTCCTATTTTTAATTATTCAAGTCAATGCTAATGTTCCTAACCTATTTAACTCTCTCGGTATTATTTAACTATATTCTTAAGGTTGCTAAATCTATTACATCGGCCTTCAGAGTATTTTATTTGGTTAAACGGACTCCACCGTTGAGTCCGAAACGTCCAAGAAAATAAATCTAGGCCTTCGCGGCTTTTTATTTGGCTTCAGGTGCCCCTAAGGGCAAAATGGTAATTTCATGTTTTATAGGACTCAATTTTTTGGAACCCCGATTGACAAAATGGATCTCACCATTGGGTCCAGAATGTTCAACATAGTCAAAATACATTATTTGTTTAATTACTTTGGACATCGGGACATTTACCTATTTTTAAATTAATTAAATTAATTTAATATTTTCAGTATAATATATATATATATATATATATATATATATATATATATTTTTGGCTGAGTTTCTAACGGGTGAGAATTGGGTGGCATAGTGGTTAAGTGTTACCCCCCCATCCGTTCAGTCCTGGGTTCGATTTAGGGGAGCTGCGGCTCCTTTTTTTTTTTTTTTTTTTTCTGATTTTTCTTGACCCAAACGGCGGACAATGGGATTATCTGAGGCTGGGTTATTCTTGTTCCAAACAGGGGCATTGAGTTTAGGGCTTATACGTGTAACCAAACAAGTGGCTCTTGACTTATTAAAACACAGAACCGAAACGGCGTCATCTCCCTTAGTGACTTAACCCTAAACGACGTAGTTTAGATTTTTGATTTAAAATGCCACAATATCTAAAATGATATCGTATGGAAAATGCCCTCTTAAACGACGTCGTTTCTAGTCACTGTTCATCTTCGTCCCCACAGTTCCCCTCGACTGTTGCCTTAATACCCATTTTCAAGTTTTTCCATTTTCGTGCATTCTAGGGTTGTTCTGCTATCTGTTTTCAGGTGTTACGGAGTTCTAAATATCTAGACAACACTTTAGCATTAGTTTCAAGTCTCAAATCAAGCTATAGAAGCTACGGTAAGTGGGATAGTTACGATCTGCAAGTGACTCATAAATGGTCATTTCATCACCATTTTAGGCATGGTTTGGTTCGTCATAAACTTAGTGACATGGAGTTTTGATCCTCATTCTAAAAACATGGAATAGTGGCCTATTTTAGAAGTTGGGTTCTAAACCCGTGACTTGCAACCTCTGATTTCTAGGGCTTCCTTGGTGTTTCTAGGTCACGGCTAAACGATTTCTGGACGTCCATAAGACCTATCTTAGGTTTCGAAGGTCAAAAACATTTTCTGTGATGGTCGTTTCAGACCTGCAATGTTGAAGGTCCAACAATGGAGGTCATGCACGATTTTTGGGCTTCTCAAGCCTCTTGACCCTCATTGTTCATTCAAAATAGTTCCTAAGTATCCCAATATCTCATGCATGAATTCATATGGCTTAAATAAACTGATTCAGTGAGTAAAATAAAAAAGAAAAATTATGAGTTTAGGAGGTTTATACCTTCAACTGTTTCTTTCCTTCACTTGGCTTCAGGTGAGGCTTGGTTTTGTTATACACTTCCCAATCCCTCCTTCCTTGTGCACCTCCGAGTGGGCTCACACACATGCATGCACCCACACTTGTATAAACACACACAAAGCCTCTCTCTCTCTCTCTCACAATCACTCACACACACTGTTGGTCTCACACGCTCATGGTCTGCATAGCACACAGACTTGAACAATTTGAGATGGTTGACCACACATACATATATAATTGCACACCTATGCATGCCCATCATTGGTTTCAGTTGTGATCATGAGAGCTGGGGTAGGCATGGTGATGAAGGCTAAAATATAGGGTGATATGGGCTGAGGTGTTGCATGAATGGCCATTGGCCAATTTGAGAGGTGAGCTTGGCTAAATTGAAGTCATATACATTTTTGTTGCATAACTAAGCACAAAAGTACTAACAGCCCACTTGGTTTATTTTTGGGTACTTAGAGTCTTGCCCCACTTGGTCAAGGGTTCAAATCCCCTTGGCCTCACATTTTGGCATTTTCCCCTCTTTTTGGGCTTATGCCTCGTTTGGTTGGCACAGATTCTCGTTTTGGCTATTTCCTTTATATTTTCTTTTCTATTACTCTTTTTACGAAACGGTTTCTTTTGGTCATTCCCTATTTAGGTTAGCTCCACTATTCCGTGCCCTGTGTTGGTTATTATTTCCTTGTGTTTCCCATAGTTAGCTAATTCGAGTTTAATAGTGTTAAAATAGGGCTTAATTAGTTAAATCACTGGATTTGATTCAAAAAGAACTTCATTACATTAATTAAACAGAAAAAATTAAGTTTGGGGTGTTACATCCTTCCCCTCTCCAAAGAAGTTTGTCCTTAAACTTTAGGCATCTCATACTACAAAGAGGTGTGGGTACTTGGCACGTACTTCATCATCTCTTTCCCATTTAGCCTTTTCAATCTAATGGTTTCTCTAGAGTACCTTTACCAAGGGAATGGACTTGTTCCTCAAGACTTGCTTCTGACGATCTAGGATCTGCACTGGATGCTTGACATATGTCAGATCCTCTTAAACGTCTAGTAGTTTGTGCTCGAACACTTGGCGGGGATCATGTAAGCATTTCCTCAACATGGATACGTGGAAGACGTTATGCATGTGTGCTAAGTCCGCTGGTAAGGCAAGTCGGTACTCCACCGGTTTGACTCGTTTCATAACCTCAAATGGTCCAATGTAGCGGGGTCCTAGCTTCTCTTTCTTCCCAAATCTCACTACGTCCTTCATAGGCGACACTTTTAGAAACACAAGGTCGCCCTTCTCAAACTCTAGCTCACGTCTCTGGACGTCAGTGTAGCTTTTCTGATGGCTTTGGGTTGCTAGCAGCCATTGTTTAATCAGTTGGATTTTTTCTGAAGTCTGCTCTACCATCTTGGGGCCATACATATTCCTTTCACCTAGTTCAGTCCAACACATTGGAGATTGACACTTCCTACCATATAGTGCCTCGTATGGAGCCATCCCAATGCTAGACTGGTAGCTATTGTTGTCGGCGAACTCTACTAGTGGAAGTGAATCCTCTCATCTCTCTTTGAAGTCCAAAACACAAAATCTCAACAAGTCCTCCAATGTCTGAATGGTTCTCTTAGACTGTCCATCAGTCTTGGGATGGTAGGCTGTGTTGAGACTGAGCTTTGTGCCCATTGTTTTTTGTAAGCTCCTCCAAAATCTGGACACAAACCTGAAATCTTGGTCAGAAAAAATAGATACCGGGACTTCGTGTAGTCAAATTATCTTCTGGATGTAAAGCGCTGCCAACCGCTCTAATGACTGGGTTGTCTTAGTTGCTAAGAAGTGAGCCGACTTTGTCAATCTGTCAACAATCACCCATATCGAGTCACTCCCTCGAGGTGTCCTTGGAAACCCTGAGACAAAGTCCATAGTGTTGTGCTCCCATTTCCACTCAGGTATTGGGAGCGGCTGTAATGGTCCACTAGGCCTTTGGTGTTCGACTTTGATCTGTTGGAATTTAATACATCGTGCTATAAACTCAGCTATGTCCCTCTTCATCCTTGGCCACCAATAGGTCGTCTTGACATCGTGGTATATTTTAGTGCTCCCAAGATGTATGGCAAACCTCGAATTGTGTGCCTCCTCAAGAATCTCTTTTCTGATCTTAGGCATGTCTGGCACACAAATTCGATCCTTATAATACATCATCTCATCACGTACCACGAAATTCAAGTTCTTCCCTGACTCAGCTTCTTCACGGAGCTTGACCAATTTCTCATCGTGCATCTGCTGCCCTCTAATCTTGTCCACAATCATCAACCCGACTATGACACTAGCAAGCACCGCTCTAGTACTGGGCAGAACCACCTCAATCTCCAATTCTTCTAGCTCCTTTAGTATCTCTCGCTGTGTGGTCAATAAACAGGCAAGGCTCCCTGAAAACTTACAGCTGAGAGCATCGGCCACTACATTGGCCTTCTCCGGGTGATACTGGATGCTGAGCTCGTAATCTTTAATCAGCTCTAACCAGCGGCGCTGTCACATGTTGAGCTCCTTCTGCGTGAAAAGATACTTGAGGCTTTATGATCTGTCTCACATGTCGCCCCTGATGAGTGCGCAAAAGTGCACTCTAAATGCCCTATTATTTGATTAAAATGCTAGAAAGTGGATAGAAATGTGAGAATATAATTGATATTATTTTGTTTAATTTCTATTTACAATAAGTGGTATTTGAGCATTAATTTATAAGATTTTATATCTCAAATATTGCATTATTTATTGGCGAGAGATAGTTTGCAATTGCGCTTTTCACTTAATATTTTTGGAACTATTTTTGGCTTTTTGACAGATTCGACAATTGAGTTTCAATTGAGATTTGGATGGCGTTAAATTTTCAGAATGAGAAAACGGTCTTCATGAAGTTTTTAGAGGACGTCTTGGGCTTTTCGGAAAGGTTTGGTTTGCAAAAATCGGAGTTCGTTTGGGCCTCCAAACATTGTTTCGAAATCAGGTCTGGAAAGCTGTTCTAAATTCTGTCCGTCCAGCCAACTTGAAGGAGCTGTAACTTGAGCTTCCAAAGTCCAAATCAGATGGTTCTTGAGCCTAAAATTATCTACTCATCCGGGGCTACAACTTTCGTGAAGAGCCCGAGTTAAGATTCAGTTGTTATCTCATAGAAAACAGAGCATAAAGATGGGCACTGCTGGACATGTGCGGCTGGAGAAGAAAAAAAAAAGCAACTTTATGTGACTGGGATAGTTTCCAACGTAATGGACAGAATACATAAAGTAAAGCAAGATAAGAAAAAGAAAAAAATCAAAATAAAATGGTTTGAAAAGTCAAAGGAAATGAAAAAAAGAAAGAAAAAGCCAAATGGCTTTGTACAGTTGAAGCTTATGCTCATTTGGGGCGTGAGGTGGCAGCCATTGTGTGGGGGCCCTGTTGGATGCAATAGGCGTTGGGCTTGAATAAAAATAAGCTTGGCTGTGCGCACTGGCCTGCTGCGTTGTGGCTTGGGCAGTTTGGTGTTGTTGTGGGGCCCAAGTGGGCCGAATCAAAAAGGGGCTGAGGCTCAGTTCGGTGTGGCTCGTGTTGATCAATTTAGGGCGCAGGCACTGAACGGTTGAAAAGGAAAAAAAAAAAAAATAAACGGGGAGGAGGCCGTGCTGCTGCGACAGAAGAGTGAACAGAGAAAAAGGAAGAGCTGCGGCTGTGCGGCTGGTGCAGTGAGGAGCAGAACAGAAAAATCCGTCGCAGTCACGTCATGGTCAGAGTTTTCTCCGTGAAATTTATGCTGCCCATCCTGTACATGGGTAACTAAATTTCCAAGTAGAGTTAGGGATGAACTTGCACCATAGATGGTTATTTTAATTTATTTTTGATTCCTGTACGTGGTTTTCACTTGTTAAATTCTTTGATGATCATTCATAATTAATTGTTGGATTTTATTTTCTGAATAATTAAAGGGTTTAGTCCGTTTATAGATTCAGTCATGCTTTTTCTATCGAATGGATTCATGTTTTGATTATTTTTGGAACAATTAGTTATTTATATTAATTCAATTCTCTGCTGCAATATTACTGGTTGGGTATATTGTCGTTGTTGGATTTTCTTAATGTGAATATTAATTTGGGGGATTTAAAAGTGTTGAATGATTTTTCACAGAGTTATTTTCAGTTTAATTTTGGTTCATAATTTTTATATCTTCCGATTGAGATATTTGGAATTTAAATTCTCAATTGAGTTAACAGTGAATTAAAAATAATTAAAATACCAGTTATGTGCAAGGGATTCCCGAAACTCTACTATTCGTTAAATTTGAATATTTTCATCCGTTATTCAGCTTGTTTAATTTTTAGTTGCATTCAAAAATCACTTTTCTATATTTTTATTTTCTCGTTAACCGTCTAATACTTCTGTAGTTTCAGAAAGTCTGTTTATTATTCTTTTAATTTAGTCTCCCTATGGAATCGACACCCCAAAGCTACACTACAACTACCGCGTTATTCTTTGGGCGTAATCAAATTTTGGCGCCGTTGCCGGGGAGACGGTAGAAGAATCAGTAGATAGTTTTTCTTTTCAACAGTTTGTAAAGGCGGTAACTTCGTTCCCTTTTTTTTACTTACTGTATTATTATTATTATTATTATTATTATTATTATTATTATTATTATTATTATTATTATTATTATTATTATTTTATTTCTAGTTATTTATTTATTCATTTTATTTTATTTCTTCTTTTTTTTATTATTTATTTTATTTTATTGTCATCTTGCATGCATAATAGGTATAGGGACGCATTAGGCCGTTTTGCTTATAGGCCTGTGTTAGAGTCGGATTTAGAGTCTAATTTTTCTTGTTTTTCTAATTCTTTGTTTGATAATACTTCCAATTCTGAAAATATGAGTAAATATGAGGATCAACCCACTAGGACTCTTCAGGATTACCTCCACCCTACACGCACAGCCACACCATCATGCATCATGTTTCCACCCAATGCTCGTCCAATTGATGTTAAAACGGGGGTGATACAGTTACTCCCTACATTTCATGGTTTGGAAAATGAGAATCCATATGTGCATATTAGAGAGTTTGAGGAGGTAGTTGCGACTTTTCATAGTCAGAATGCAACACAAGACATTGTGAGACTTAAGTTCTTTCCTTTCTCTTTGAAGGATCGAGCTAAGAGTTGGTTATACTCACTGAGACCACGGTCAATTGGATCGTGGAATGAGATGACCCAGATTTTCTTCACTAAATACTTTCCCCAACACAAGACCAATGCTTTAAAAAGACAGATTCCTACCTTTGCACAAAAGGATAGTGAGACTTTATATCAGTCTTGGGAGAGGTTTAAGGAGTTATTGAGTATATGCCCTCACCATGGGTATGAGAGTTGGCGTGTAGTGAGCTATTTTTATGAGGGACTTACACCTAGAGAGCGCCAATTTGTAGAGATGATGTGTAATGGTGAGTTTTTACAGAAAGATCCTGATGAGGCCATAGAGTACCTTAATGAGCTTGCTGAAAAAGCTCACACATGGACAGGACCTAGTGCTACTGAGAGCACAAATAGGTCACGACCCATAAGGAACCAACAGAGTGGGGGAATTTACCATCTTAGGGAGGAGGATAATTTGAAAGTTAAGGTTGAGACACTCACTAGGGAGTTAGAGATGCTAAAGGCTAGAGACGTAAAGCCAACACACTTGGCTAATCATGCAGAGCCTTTTAGACCATGTTCAGTGTGTGGCGGGGTAGATCACCTTGTCCAAGAGTGTCCCACATCATCTGAGATGAAAGGGATGTATGCGGACCAATGTAATACCCTAGGTATGTACAAGAAGCCTTTTACACCCTATTCTGAGACTTACAATCCAGGGTGGCGCAATCATCCTAATTTTAGCTGGAAGTTAGACAACCAGCCACATGCACCACCACCTGCACAGCCTCCTAGATCATACCCTGTGCCATATCATGCACCATATCATGCATCTTCATCTTCTAGGAATTCTTTAGAAGATACTTTACAGGAATTTATTGAAGCACAGGGTAAGACTAACCAAAAATTTGAATCTTTGATCACGCAGGTTGTCGAAGAAAACAAAGAGATAAAGAGCCAAGTGTCTAAATTGATGAGCTCTTTGAGTGTGAATGAGCGAGGCCGATTCCCTTCCCAAGCTCAATCCACACCCCAAGGTCAACACATGGCACAAGAGAATCTGAAGGATGCACACGCCATTGTAACTCGAAGTGGTAAGTCCTTGCACATCCCAATCATGGACAAATCAGAGGATGTGGAAAAGGAACAGGATGGTAGCAATGATGAACTACCCAAGGAACCAGAGGTGATGAAAAATTATGTTAAGGTACCATTCCCTCAGGCTTTAAAATCAACCAAGCGCACTCTGGATCCTAATAATGAAATCCTCGAAAATCTCAGGCAGGTAAAAATCAATCTTCCTCTTTTGCATGTAATTAAGCAAGTTCCTACTTATGCAAAGGTTCTTAAGGATTTATGTACAGTTAAGAGGAAGCACCATGTGAAGAAGACAACATTTTTGACAGAGCAAGTTAGTGCTCTCATTGAGCAGAGGATTCCGCCCAAGTACAAGGATCCTGGTTGTCCAACCATTGCATGCAGTATTGGAAATCATGAGTTTGGACAAGCTTTACTTGATTTAGGAGCAAGTGTGAATTTAATGCCTTATTCTATTTACTTGCAGATGGGGTTGGGAGAGATCAAACCAACCTCTGTGGTATTGCAATTGGCTGACCGTCCAGTCAGAGCACCACGGGGTGTGGTAGAGGATGTTTTAATTCAAGTTGATAAATTTTATTATCCTGTTGATTTCATAATCCTTGACACTAACTCTACTGTTGATTCTACCTCTAAAATTCCTTTGATTTTAGGTAGGCCTTTCCTTGCCACAGCTAATGCTCTTATCAATTGTAGGAATGAACTTATGAAGCTGTCTTTTGGGAACATGACTCTTGAGGTGAATATATTTCATGTTGCAAAACAGTTAGAAGAGGATGATGAGTGCCACCAGACATACATGATTGATTCACTCGTTGATTCACTCATAGATAGGGGAGTTCTTCCAACTCATGATTCCGATCCCCTTGAGCATTTTTTGGTTAATTCTGAGTTCGATTATATTGCTGATCCATCTGATGTGGTCGATATTTGTGCTATTTTTGACAGGACTCAGGATTATGGAGCACGGGGGTGGCAACCAAAGTTTGAAGAGTTACCTACAAAAAGGGAAGAACAGATTCCTTCAAGTGTGGTGCCCCCAAAAGTTGAATTGAAGCCTTTGCCTAAGGGTTTAAAGCATGCTTTCCTTGGTCCAGGTGACACTTTTCCTGTTATTATTTCATCTGAATTATCTGAGTCCCAAGGCGAGAAATTAATTCAGACCCTGAATAGGCATAGGCCGGCCATAGGTTGGAGCATAGCTGACATAAAAGGTGTTAGTCCCCTAGTTTGTTTGCATAAAATTAATTTGGAGGAAGGAACTAACCCTCGTAGAGACCCCCAGCGTAGGCTTAATCCCACTATGAAGGAAGTGGTGAAAAATGAGGTTTTGAAACTATTAGACGCAGGCATTATATATCCTATTGCTGATAGTAAATGGGTTAGTCCTACGCAGGTTGTCCCGAAAAAGTCAGGTGTCACTGTGATAAAAAATGACCTAGGAGAGTTAGTCCCTACAAGACTTGTGACTGGATGGCGGATGTGCATTGATTATAGAAAACTGAATGCCACCACTCGAAAAGACCATTTTCCTCTCCCTTTTATTGATCAAATTCTTGAGCGTGTGGCTGGTCATCCTTATTATTGTTTCTTAGATGGTTATTCTGGTTATTATCAAATTGAAATTGCATTAGAAGACCAGGAAAAAACCACTTTTACTTGTCCTTTTGGTACTTATGCTTTTCGTAGAATGCCATTTGGATTGTGTAATGCACCTGCTACTTTTCAACGTTGCATGATGAGTATTTTTAGTGATATGGTTGAAAATTGCATGGAAGTGTTTATGGATGATGTGACTGTGTTTGGATCTTCTTTTGATGCATGCTTAATGAATTTAGAGAAAGTGTTGACCCGTTGTGAGGAGAAGGACTTGGTTTTAAATTGGGAAAAATGTCATTTTATGGTCCCTTCAGGTATTGTCTTAGGGCATATTATTTCTTCTAGAGGGATAGAGGTTGATCAATCTAAGATTGAATTAATCTCTAAATTGCCCACACCTAAGACAGTCAAGGATGTGAGATCTTTTCTTGGTCATGCAGGCTTTTATAGGAGGTTTATACAGAATTTTTCCAGCATATCTAGACCACTATGTGACCTTCTAGCTAAAGACGCCCCATTTGAGTGGACACAAGCATGTCAAGAGGCATTTAAAACTCTAATTGGCAAGCTTACTTCAGCACCTATAATGCAGCCACTTGATTGGACTTTACCTTTTGAGATTATGTGTGATGCTAGTGATTATGCTGTAGGTGCTGTTCTTGGACAGCGAAGGGAGAAGAAGCCATTCGTCATTTACTATGCTAGTAGAACTCTAAATAGTGCTCAAATGAATTACTCTACTACTGAAAAAGAGTTGCAGCAGTTGTGTTTGCTTTGGACAAATTTCGTGCTTATTTAATTGGTTCCCCTATTCTTGTTTTCACAGATCATGCAGCCCTTAAGTACCTTCTCACAAAGAAGGATGCTAAGGCGCGATTAATACGGTGGATTTTACTTTTGCAGGAATTTGACATCACCATCAAAGATAAGAAAGGAGTGGAGAACGTAGTGGCTGACCATCTCTCGAGGCTGACATTTGAGGACATTTCTGACCACCTACCAATCAGAGATGATTTTCCTGATGAGCATTTACTTTCTATTACTTCTTTACCATGGTTTGCTCATATTGTGAATTATTTGGTTGCAGGTGAGACACCAGTGGATTGGAGCGCTCAAGACAAGAGGAAGTTCATGACTGAGGTACGTAATTTCTATTGGGATGACCCTTTTCTTTTCAAATACTGCCCTGACCAAATTTTAAGGCGATGCATCCCTGATGAAGAGATTACTAGTGTTTTAGAATTTTGTCACACCCAAGCTTGTGGGGGCCACTTTTCAATGAAGAAAACCGCTGCAAAAATTTTGCAGTGTGGATTTTATTGGCCTACCTTGTTTAAGGATGCTAACATCTATTGTCGATCATGTGAACAGTGTCAAAAGTTAGGAGCAATGACCCGTCGTAATATGATGCCTTTAAACCCAATTTTAGTGATTGAAATTTTTGATTGTTGGGGCATTGATTTCATGGGACCATTTCCTCCCTCTTTTGGATATCTCTATATTATTGTGGCAGTAGATTATGTCTCAAAATGGGTAGAGGCCGCAGCTTGCAGGTGAAATGATAATAAGACGGTGATTAAATTTCTTAAAGAGAATGTGTTGTCTCGATTTGGTACACCACGTGCTATCATTAGTGACCGAGGCACACATTTTTGTAACCGTTCTTTTGAGGCCTTGATGAAAAAATATGGGGTGGTACATAAAGTCTCTACTGCTTATCATCCCCAGACCAGTGGACAGGTAGAACTTGCAAATAGGGAAATTAAGCAAATTTTAGAAAAAACGGTTAACCTGGATCGCAAAGATTGGTCTTTGAGATTAATTGATGCACTTTGGGCCTACCGTACAGCTTTCAAAACTCCCTTAGGCATGTCACCTTATAGGCTTGTTTTTGGAAAGCCTTGTCACTTACCTGTGGAGCTCAAGCATCGAGCTTATTGGGCCGTAAAGCATTTCAATTTTGACATAGGAGAAGCAGGTAAGTTGAGAAAATTGCAATTGACTGAGTTAGAAGAATTGAGAAATGATGCTTATGAGAATTCTAGAATCTATAAGGCTAAAATGAAAGCATTTCATGATAAAAATATTTTGAGAAAAACTTTTAAGCCTGATGATTGAGTATTTTTATATGATTCTAGACTCCATAAGCACCCAGGAAAACTCAGGTCTAGATGGACAGGCCCCTTTATAGTGAAAAATGTTTTTGGACATGGGGTAGTCGAAATAGAGGATCCTAACGATGGTCGGGTTTTTAAAGTAAATGGCCAGCGCCTTAAAGTTTTGTTTGATAAGGCAAGTTCCAGAGGTGGAAGACATTCCACTTATGGACCCAGTTTATCACCCTTGATAGCGCCATGCAGGTATATATATATATATATATATTTTTATTTTATTTTATTTTATTTTGTTTTATTTTTGTTTTGTTTTATCTTTCTTCTTTTTTTTTTTGTTTGCTACTGTTTTTCTTTGTTTTTATTTGCAGGTTAGTTTCATTTTGCCAAGTTTAGGATGCCATCTTTGGTGCTTAGCGAGCTTCCCACGACACATCAGGTGTATTCTCTCCTTTTTAGAACCCTTCATTCAATTTTGATTGTTAAACATTGAGGACAATGTTTCATTTAAGTTGGGGGGTGGGTGATTGCAAATTCATATTTTCATGTGTCAAAATTTTTTTAAAATTTGCATCACACGTGTATCTCTTTCACATGAGTACTCATTTTCATTCATAGCTATTTTTGTGAATTCACCGAATCCACCATAATCATTCTACTGAGGCATTCACAGAACTTTTAATGCACTTATCCAAACTTTGTGGTAAGATGGTGGTTTGACACATGTAGCTAGAGAACTCTTTTGCTTAAGTATTCATGTGAGTTTTAGAGAGAATTGAGAGCCCTCAAATTCAAATTGTGATAAGCATTCATTGATCTGTTGAATTGGGCACTTCTTTTGAGAATATCATTACATGGTTGGTGGTATGACGGCGGATATACTTGGGATATGACGAAGGTCAATTTAGGATTAACGTTTGAGCCTTTCAAGCTAACCTTTCTCATCATGGACCCTTAGTAGCCAACTTTGAGCCAACAAACACATTTCATTTTTTTTTTCATGTGCCTGCATCATCCATACCTCTCCACATTGGAGTATAGCCTATACTTTAATTTTTTCTACCCTTGTTGCTTCCAAGTGTGTACTAGGTGTGAAATTTGCGTTACTTGTCTTTTGTGTTGCATTGAAAAAAAAAAAAGTAGAAAAAGAAAAAAAGGAAGAAAGTGCAAAAGTGTTCAGTTGGGTGAGCATTAAAGTCAGGGAGCATCAAAGTTAGTTTATTCTATTGAAGAAAAAAAGAAGAAGAAAAAAAAAGAAGTTGAAAAAATTGAAAAAGGTGAAGAAAAAGAGAGAGAAAGAAGAAAAAGAATGAGATGTTTTGTTATTCAAAGATTTGAAAAGTTGAAGAGTACATCAAGTGGAAAGTTTGGTTTGCTATGGTTCGTAATGAAATTCTCTTAGTATGTACTTGGAAGTTTTTGAATCCTTTTTACCCTTTTCTTCATATAGCCTTTAACCCAAGCCACGTTACAACCCTTTTATATTGATCGTTCTGATCCTGAGTAAGCTTGTGGAAAGAGTGGTGGAAGTCTCATTTGTTAGTACGCCTATCATAAGATCAATGTTTGCTTGTTGCTTGTGCGTAATTGCTTAATTTTTCATTGAGCGTATACACCCCTTGTCAACTCCATAGAGAGAACCCCTACATGAAACACTTTTATACCCGTGAGATATGGAGTTGAACCTTTTGCTTGAGATGTTCTTAATGTTGCATGTGTCATGGTTTGTGATTAGATGGATATAGTTTGGAGCACGCACGCACACTCTGTGAATTGCTACAAGTGAATTGATTGTTATAGGAATAGTGAACTCCTAAAATTGCCTTGATTTGAGAATTTAAAAAGTGTGATTAGATGCCTTCGGTGTGTGATAATCTTTGGTCTCTTTTGCCATTAATGCATGGAAATTGCTAGGGACTAGCAATGAGCAGCCCCATAAAGATAGTGCCTCCAGATCTTCAACGCAAACAATACTGCCGCTAGCTCCAGATCATAAGTTGGGTAGTTCTTTTCATGGGGTCTCAACTGCCTCGAAGCATAGGCTACTACCCGACCTTTCTGCATCAACACACACCTTAAGCCCTTGTGTGATGCATCATTGTAAATCACGAAGCCCTCGGTCCCATCTGGCACTGTCAAACTCGGAGCTGATACCAGACGACTCTTTAATTCTTGAAAGCTCCTTTCTTGCTCCTCAGTCTATACAAATGGGGTATTCTTGCGAGTTAATCACATGATCGATGCTGCTATCTTGGAGAAATCCTTGACAAAATGCCTATAATATCCAGCAAACCCCATAAAGTTACGGACCTCAATGATGCTGGTTGGCCTAGGCCAACTCACAATGGCTTCTAGTTCTATCTTCTGTGAATCCACTAAAACCCATCCTTTGTAACTACATGCCCCACGACTGATATGCTGGGAAGCCAGAACTCACACTTCTTTAACTTTGCATACAGTTTCTGCTCCCTCAGTTTTTGCAAAACTCTTATTAAATGTACCTCGTGATCTTCTAAGCTCTTAGAGTAAACCAAGATGTCATCAATAAACACTATCAAAAAGTCATCCAAGTACGACTTGAAGACCCTATTCATCAAGTCCATGAATGCAGCTGGGGCATTTGTCACCCCAAATGGCATCACAAGGAACTCGTAGTGTCCGTATCGGGTCCTAAATGCCATTTTCTGCACATCCTCTGGCTTAACGTTAAGCTAGTGATACCTTGATCTCAAGTCTATCTTAGAAAACATCTGTGCCCCTCTCAACTGGTCGAACAAGTCATCTACCCTTGGCAGTGGGTACTTGTTCTTGATGGTGACCTTGTTGAGCTCGCGATAATCAACACACAATCGCATGGTCCCATCTTTCTTTTTGACAAACAGCACTAGGTCACCCTATGGCGATGAGTTAGGCCATATAAATCCCTTGTCAAGTAATTCTTGCAGTTGCATCTTTAATTCCTTTAGCTCAGTCGGCGCCATTCTGTACGGGGTTTTGGACACTGGTGTCGTACTGGGAATCATATCAATACAGAACTCAATCTCTCAGTCAATGGGCATACCAGGCAGGTCATCTAGAAATACATCAGGGAACTTTCGGGCAACTGGGATCTGGTCAAGAATGGGCTCTTGTGAACGGGTATCAATAGCACTGCACAAAAACCCATGACATCCTTTTCTGAACAGATGTCTGGCTTGGATGAAAAAGACAAAATAGGGTGGGGTGACCACTCCCGTCCCCTCAAAGATAACCCTCTGTTGCCCTGAACCCTGTATGTGAACTCTCTTAGCTACACAGTCGATAGTGGCACGATTCGTAGTCAGCCAATCCATACCGAGAATCACATCAAATCCACAGATCTCTAGCGGTATCAAGTCTGCCATGAACTAAACACCCATGATCTTAACCCCACAAGATCTATATACAATATCCCCAAATAACGACTCCCTTGATGGTATAGTAACAGTCAACACATAACCTAGGGGCTGGGCTTCTATGTTCAGTTTATCAGAAAATACTGGCGATATGAATGAGTGTGTGACCCAGTATCAAATAAAACATGTGCAGGCTAAGAACAAACTGTAATAGTACCTGTAACTACAAAGGTAATGGCCTGAACATCCCTAGGTGTGATAGAGAAGACTCTCCCTGGTCGCTGCTGCTCAATTCTGGGTCCTCCACTCCTCTACTGAGGTCTTGCCACATAGGCTGATGCAGCTGGTGTAGTGCTGACTACTAACTTGCCTTTATTAGGACAGTCCCTCACAAAGTGCCCAGTTTTCCCACATCTGTAGCAGGTCTTGGTGTCACGATAACACGATCCTTTGTGAAGTCCCTGGAAGGTGGGGCATTTAGGTGCGCTCCCTCATTGGGACTTGGCCTTCCTCTGACTAGGCCCTGCACTAGTGCTGCGTGAACCACTGCCCGTCCTGAAGGTCGATGGTCCCTTCCCCCTGCTCCTGTTATTTCTAGGCCTCTGATTTCCTCGCCTTTTTGAAAACTACTCTCGGCTCTGCTCTATGATTTTGGCAGTCGCCACCACCTCATCGTAGGTGGCATGTCAGTGGGGTTGAATTCTGTCTTTAATGGCCCATCTGAGACCGCCCTCAAACTTGTAGGCTTTCATGTCTTCGGTGTTTACAACATTAGGGGCGAATCTGGCCAACTCAGTAAACTTGGCCTCATATTCCTTAGCAGACATGCCTCCTTGTTGGAGGGTCATAAACTCGGCAATCGTTTGGTTTCGGACTTCTCGGGGAAAATACTTCTGATTGAAAATCTTGACAAATCGTGGCCAAGCCATATTAGGTTCCTGGGCTTCCTCCAATAGCCACTATAGATGTGCTGCCCCCGTGAACATATAAGTGGCATAAGCCACCTTTTGGGTATTTGTACATGTCAGAATTCTGAAGACCTTCTCCATTTGTAACAGCCAGAGCTCTTTTACTACAGGTCCCGAAGGACACAACATGCCTCGAAGGACACAACAGACCCCGAAGGGTCCACCCCGTATCTGGAAATGGATGAGCCATTGTAACTGAGCACAACCCCGGGTACATACCGAATATTATGATCAATAAATTTCCACACAAGATGTACGATCATGTGAAATAGCAAAAATCTCAATCAACAAGATATATCACCAGACCATGATGGTATAAATATGCTCAAATATCAGCAGATCAGGATCACAAAAGATATAGGCAAGCAAGTCAAATCTGAAGTACATACATGAATAATTGATCACAAATCGATTGGCTTCAAAATGGGAAATCAAGTTCAATAGGTAGTGATAGAGTACAAATTTGGTAGCATATGAAAATAAATATGACTAGCTGGGAATAGCCCATATTAAAGCATAGGAGTTACTTACCTCAAAAATAACTTTTAGCAGTTTTATTAATTCAAGTCTCCTTCTCCTTCCCTTTGGAGGTTCTTATAAATCAGAAATTTAATTATCATTATCCCATTTTTAATTATTTAGGTCGATGTTAATGTTCGTGACCTATTTAACTCTCTCGGTATTATTTAACTATATTCTTAAGGTTGCTAAATTTATTACATCAGCCTTCAGAGGATTTTATTGGGTTAAACAGATTCCACCGTTGAGTCCAAAATGTCCAAGAAAATAAATCTAGGCCTTCACGCCTTTTTTTTGGCTTCGGGTACCCCTAAGGGCAAAATGGTAATTTCATGTTTTATAGGACTTAATTTTTGGAATCTCGGTTGATAAAATGGATCTCACCATTGGGTCCAGAATGTCCAACATAGTCAAAATACACTATTTGTTTAATTACTTTGGACATCGGGACATTTACCTATTTTTAAATTAATTAATTTAATTTAATATTTTCAGTATAATATATATATATATATATATATATATATATTTTCTGCTGAGTTTCTAACAGGTGAGAATTGGGTGGCACAGTGGTTAAGTGTTACCCCCTATCCGTTCAGTCCTGGGTTCGATTCAAGGGAGCTGCGGCTCCCTTTTTTTTTTTGATTTTTCTTGACCCAAACGGTATACAATGGGATTATCCGAGGGTGGGTTATTCTTGTTCCAAATAGGGGCATTGAGTTTAGGGCTTATACGTGTAACCAAACAAGTGGCTCCTGACTTATTAAAACACGGAACCGAAATGGCGTCGTCTCCCTTAGTGACTTAACCCTAAACGTCATAGTTTAGATTTTTGATTTAAAATGCCATAGTGTCTAAAACGATGTTGTATGGAAAATGCCTTCTCAAACGGTGTCGCTTCTGGTCACTGTTCATCTTTGTCCCCAAAATTCAAGTTAACTGTTACCTTAATACCCATTTTCAAGTTTTTCCATTTTCGTGCATTCTGGGGTTGTTCTGCTCTTTGTTTTCAGGTGTTATGGAGTTCTAAATATCTAGACAACACTTTGGCATTAGTTTCAAGTCTCAAATCAAGTTATAGAAGCTACTGTGAGTGGGATAGTTGCGATCTGCAGGTGACTCATAAATGGTCATTTCATCACCATTTTAGGCATGGTTTGGTTCGTCATAACCTTAGTGACATGGAGTTTTGATCCTCATTCTAAAAACATAGAATAGTGGCCTATTTTTTAAGTTGGGTTCTAAACCCGTGACCTGCAACCTCTGATTTCTAGGGCTTCCTTAGTGTTTCTAGGTCACGGCTAAACGATTTCTGGACGTCCATAAGACCTATCTTAGGTTTCGAAGGTCAAAAACATATTCTGTGATGGTCGTTTCAGACCTGCAATGTTGAAGGTCCAACAATGGAGGTCATGCACAGTTTTTGGGCTTCTCAAGTCTCTCGACCTTCTCTGGTCATTCAAAATAGTTCCTAAACATCCCAATATCTCATGCATGTAATTCATATAACTTAAATAAACTGATTCAATGAGTAAAATTGAAAACAAAAAATTCTAAGTTTAGGAAGTTTATACCTTTAACTGTTTCTTTCCTTCACTTGGCTTAAGGTGAGGCTTGGTTCTGTTAAACACTTCCTAATCCCTCATTCCTTATGCACCTCCGAGTGGGCTCACACACATGCTTGCACCCACACTTGTATAAACACACACAAAGCCTCTCTCTCTCTCTCTCTCTCTCTCTTTCTCACAATCACTCACACATACTGTTGGTATCACTCACTCATGGTCTGCACACAGCACACACACTTGACCAATTTGAGATGGTTGACCATACATACATATATAATTGCACACCTATGCATGCCCATCATGGGTTTCAATTGTGATCATGAGAGCTGGGGTAAGCATGGTGATGAAGGCTGAAATATAGGGTGATGTGGGCTGAAGTGTTGCGTGAATGGCCATTGGCCAATTTGGGAGGGGCTTGGCTAAATTGAAGTCATATCCATTTCTGTTGCATAACTAAGCACAAAAGTGCTGACAACCCACTTGGTTTATTTTCGGGTACTTAGAATCTTGCCCCACTTGGTCAAGGGTTCAAATCCCCTTGGCCTCACATTTTGGTATTTTCCCCTCATTTTGGGCTTATGCCTCGTTTGGCTCGCATAGATTCTCATTTTGGCTCTTTTCTTTATATTTTCTCTTCTATTACTCTTTTTACGAAACGGTTTCTTCTGGTCATTCCCTATTTAGGCTAGCTCCACTATTCTGTGCCTTGTGTGTTATTATTTCCTTGTGTTTCCCGTAGTTAGCTAATTTGAGTTTAATAGTGTTAAAATAGGGCTTAATTAGTTAAATCACTGCATTTGATTCAAAAAGAACTTCATTACATTAATTAAACAGAAAAAAATTAAGTTTGGGGTGTTACATATTCTGTTACTTAACTCTTGTTTAATGAATGCATCTTACTTGGAAGCTACAAGTAAATGGCCTGTGGTTAGGATTACCATCAAAATTTTCGATGGGTGCCTAACTGGCCGGTCGCATATCCTTAATCCTCATAAGATGGATTTTGGGATGTGATAAAATTCTTCATATTGAATCTCTAATTGTTAGACCAATTTGAATCTTTTTGCTAGTCAATCAAATCCGTGAAGACTTGATCAAACCATACTAATTACAGTAAGAGGGGCTAGACATCTAGTTCCAATCCCTGACTTATCCAAGTTTGACAGAAACTCAAACTAATTGTGATTAAGTTTGGCTCATTCATAAATGTGTTTTGTGATTATAAGTTACTTATGATCCAAACAATTTTCCTTTGAAGTGCTATCACTATTCGTATTGTTGCGCCCATTACTTAATAGCTAAGGTTTGGTTAAAACTGTAGTCTAACAGGGCATCAGAGCTTTGATTTAGTTGGTTTTAGGTTCAAGTTATCTCTTAACCCCTTCCTTTCCCACCTTAAAAAAAATAAAAATGAAAATAAAAATAAAAATTCTATATGTTGCTCTCTGTCCATTTGTTTGTGTATGATCTATGTTCAGTCTGTTTGCCTTGTTCAACTTGGCAGTTGTCACAAGGTCAAAATCTGAACAAAATTTTTTTGCCTTTGGAGCGTCAAGACCACTACCCTGACAAGCCAACCACACAACCCCCAAAGAAAGGCTGAAACCCTAGAATCAAATTCCAACAAAGTAGGGTCTGCACAATTCAATTACAAACAGAAACTAAGGCACACACATAGAACACATTCATTACAGGAAACACTTTCCTAACCTTTTATTCATTATACTCTCTTATGAATACAAAAGACACTCGGCCAAGGGTTATAAAAAGAGACTCCCCCTCACTCAGATTCGTCTTCTTTCACTCCTTGTATACATTTCTGTGCTTCCTCACATCTCGCAACCCTAGCATGCATATATAGGTAGCCATGCACAACTGCTTGGTAGTTGACACCCCCAACTGCCAAAGGGCTTGTTGGCACCAACCAGCCATTGCCACACACTCCTACAATACATACACACACACACACACACACATATATATATTGATAAAATGCTACAACCGCTCATGTGTGTGTGTGTGTGTGTGACACGCATATGGCCTTTAGTTACACCCCAATTACTAGGGTTTTGTCACAGTCTGCCACCTGTGACTTAAAGTTGACACCTCTAACTGCTAGGGCTATTTGAATACTTGGATTTGTGCCACCTATGAGCAGCAGTTCATCTCACTGCTGCATACAATGCGATCCCTTGGATCAATGCGCCAACACAGCAGGTAGTTCCCTTTGTTTGCCCTTAGCCAGCCTTTTCTTCTGCCAGAACAGCAACTGCTGCCACCTTTGCTGTCAACGCTAATGCCACCCCAAGCCCTCACTTAGGGACATGGCTATGTGTAGTCAGCCTTTAATCAACGCACCACTTGATCCCACCAATGCTTCCGTGTCAGCCCTCATTGCCAAACCATGCCTACTCATGGCTTGGACTTGCTTAGCCGCATAGGTCACTTGCCCATGGGCACCTCAAGGAGTTGCTCCCCCTATATATGTCTTATGAAGATTTGTCCACTTGACAAGAGTGGATACAATAGCTTGCCGAACCAGTTCTTCCTCCTGTGTGCATTTGCCTTGCCAAAGGCAATCCATGCACCAAATTGTTCACAAAGGCATTGCCTTGACCCTTGCTGTCAAATGCATATGCACATCAGCTGCACCAACTCTGAATTGTCTAAGTATCCCTCAAATACTTAGAACATCTTTAACATATCCACAAGGATGCCCATGACAGGCCACCCTTATCTTGGCCTTGGCATTGGTTGAGGCTCACCAACTTAGCCAACTTCGGAATTTCATTCCACCCTTGAATGTCATTCCGCTCCTAAATGTTATTCCAATGGCATTGCATGCCTCCCCCATGTCAAGCCATCAAGGCATGGCATACCTTCCCCTGCCCATGCCGCCGTGTCAAATAAAAAAGGGTCTAAAAAACCACCCCCACTTGAAAAGTTTGATGCCCTCATCGGATCATTCCAATGCTGTAAGTTGATCATCACTGCACTTGGAAAATTTGAACAACTGCTGCACCTAAAATAGCCCCCAAATAGCATCATTCTACACTGAACCTTGAACACATCAAAGCCTATTGCCTTTTGCTCATTGTGATTGCTATCACGAACATCTCTACTGTTCTGATTCCTCGCAGCCACCTTGCCATAAGTGCTCACCGCCTATGACTTCCAAGTCTGAACATTGTTGAAGAACCCCCTGGTTGCTTCTGTCACAGAGTTGGCTACTGTCTCAAGCATCCCCCTGCTCTTGACTGATTTCCACGGACACCCACTGTCCATGACCATGCTTGGTCCCACCTTAAGCTCCAATAGCCGTCACTGTCTCACACAATGCTGCATCAGACATGTCTGTCAACCACATCACTGCACTTGTTCAAGCCCCACTACGCCACTGCAGATACCACTTCTGAACAAGTTATTGGGAAGATTACTAGCAACAAAGCCCCTTGTTGGTAGTTGAGGGTTGTGAAAGCCTTTCCCATGGCCAACACACCCTTTGCTGCAACCCTTCACTCCTTTGAGTGTAGGTCTTTCTCAACCTGAATGCAATTCAGCAGCACCATCGGGTTCACTCGAACGGCAACACCATCATCAGTGTTTGAAGACCCCTCATCAGAGCCCTCACGAACCATTACAACAAGTTTTTCCCTTGCTGGACAGTCCTTCATCCGGTGTGGTCCCTTGCAAATGAAACAGCTACCAGTCCACGGTTTCTTTTGGTTTGCTGCCTCCGCTTTGCCCTTGTCCTTGCCTTTATCTGCCTCTATCCGACCCTCTTTGGCTTTGCCCGAGGATTTTTCAAACTTTTGGGACTTACCGGTGGTAGAGTTGGATTTATCAAGAGACAAGTCCACCAAACTGTCCGCTGCTGCTATGGCACTAGGGAGATCTCAAACTCCCTTTCTTCTCAGTTCTGCCTGAGCCCATCCTTGCAGTCCCGACATAAAATTAAACAACGTGTCTTCCTCAGACATGTTCTTCACATCCAGCATCAACAAACTGAATGTCTTGACATACTCACGCACTGTCCCAGTGTACTCGAGTCGTCGTAGTGAGTCTCGAGCCACCCAACTCGAGTTGGTAAGAAGAAATTGCTCCTTGAGTTACTTTTTTAGATCTGCCCAAACTCTGATCTTCGACCGTCCCTCGTCCGCCACGCAAGTACGCAACCAAAGCTTGGCATCACCAGCCAAATACATGCTGGTCATGGTGACCCGTTCACCATCAGGGATATGGGCAGCAGTGAAGTACTGCTCCATGTCCCACTGAAAGTTTTCAAGCTTCTTGGCACTCCGAACAGTGTTGAATGCCTTTGGTTCAGGAACTTTGACCTTCCTTGCACCATCCTGCCCACTAGTCTGATGCATGACCATCTTGATCAGACCCATCTCTTCCTCTATGCCACGCAGAGAGTCCTTCCTTGAGTCTGCCAGTGCACTCACATCGCTGAGCATGTCGTTCAACCGACCATTGATGCCAGATATGTAGTCCTGCAGTCTCACCTTCAACTCCTCCACTTCCAGTGCTATATGTTTACACTGAACAACAAGAGGTGATGCCCCGTCTGTCAAAAGAGCCCCGACGAAATCTTCGAGTCTGGAAACCCGTTCTCGTATTGCCTCACTGCCAGCCATTTCACCATAGCTTGCGCTCTGATACCAATTATTACAGGGTCAAAATCCAAACCAAATTTTTTCGCCTAGGCGGCGTCAAGACCACTGCCCTGACAAGCCAACCACATAACCCCCAAAGAAAGGCTGAAACCCTAGAATCGGATTCCAACACAGTAGGGTCTGCACAATTCAATTACAAACAAAAACTAAGGCACACACATAGAACACAGCCATCACAGGAAACACTTTCCCAACTTTTTATTCACTATACTCCCATATGAATACAAAGGACACTTGGCCAAGGGTTACAAAAACAGACTCTCCCTCACTCAGATTCGTCTTCCATACTTCTGTGTATTTTCACTCCTTGTATACACTTTTGTGCTTCCCCACATCTCGCAACCCTAGAATGCATATATAGGCAGCCATGCACAACTGCCTGGTAGTTCACACCCCCAATTGCCAAAAGGCTTACTGGCACCAACCAATTATTGCCACACACTCCTACAATACATACACACGCACATATATATTGATAGAATGCTACAACCGCCTATGTGTGTGTGTGACATGCACACGGCTTGCAGTTACACCCCAACTGCTAGGGTTTTGTCACAGTTTGCCACCTGTGACTTAAAGTTGACACCTCTAACTGCTAGGGCTATCTGAAGCCTTGGATTTGTGCCACCATGAGCAGCAGTTCATCTCATTGTTGCATACAATGCGATCCCTTGGATCAATGCGCCAACACAGCAGGTAGTTCCCCTTGTCTGCCCTTAGCTAGCCTTTTCTTCTGCCAGACCAGCAACTGCTGCCACCTTTGCTGTCAACACTAATGCCACCCCAAGCCCTCACTCAAGGACATGGCTATGTGTAGTCAGCTTTTAATCAGCGCACCACTTGATCCCACCAATGCTTCCGTGTTAGCCCTCATTGCCAAACCATGCCTACTCATGGCTTGGACTTGCTTAGTCGCATAGGTCACTCGCCCATGGGCGCCTCAAGAAGGTGCTCCCCCTTATATATGTCTTATGAAGATTTGTCCACCTGATAGGAGTGGATACAACAGCTTGCAGAACCAATTCTTCCCCCTATGTGCATTTGCCTTGCCAAAGGCAATCCGTGAGCCAAACTGTTCACAAAGGCATTACCTTGACCTTTGCTGTCAAAGGCATATGCACATCAGCTGCATCAACTCTAAATTGTCTAAGTATCCCTCCAATACTTAAAACATCTTCAACATATCCACAAGGATGCCCATGATAGGCCACCATTATCTTGGCTTTGGCATTGGTTGAGGCTCACCAACTTAGCCAACTTCGGAATGTCATTCCACCCTTGAATGTCATTTCGCTCTTGAATCCCATTCCCCTCTTGAATGTTATTCCAATGGCATTGCATGCCTCCCCCATGTCAAGCCATCAAGGCATGGCATACCTCCCTATGCCCATGTTGCCATGTCAAGTAGAAAAGGGTCTAATAGTAGTCCAGTTTGGCTGAGAGCCATTTGCACAAGAGGAAAATGCCACTCCACAAAGGGTAAAAACCAACAAGAAAAATAGTCTGTTAGTACCATAACAATCCATATGTATGGATTCAACACAGTACTTATTAGTATTAGTGGAAGAGTTTCAATTCTTCCTGCCTTGGACAAATTAATGACATTGCATTTCCTCCAATAAGGTACATGTGTTCCTTGTTCACTTCATTTTACTGAAAATAAGAAATCAACCTAAATATAAATATATATGTATGTATGTGTGTGTGTGTGTGTATATATATATGGGAACAAGGAGACAAAGATAAGAAAAAAGATTGAAAGACAAATAGCAAATGCGAGGGGGAGGGCTGGAAGAAAGAAAAACTCTGAGCTTTTTTTTGGCAAGCAAAGTGTTGAAAAAATGACTGCTGCAGAACAAAGGAGGCATCTTTTTTATGAATTACCCAGAACTCCATTTTTTTTTTTATCATACCCAAGGACATGGTTTTGTTTGTAGATTTAGTGAGAGAGAAAAAGGAAAGATAATGCAATGAAAATCATTTTATCTTATTTTAACATAGACAATTGAGGAGGAAAAAATATGAAGAAAAATAAAGGAGAAAATTTTAATTTCCCATCATTTATTTTTATTTGATACTATTTTTGAGAAGTTTCAAACTTGTAATCCCATTAAGTGGGAGACAAAATATGAGGAAAAACAAATTTTCTTTTTATTTCTTTCACTAAATCCACGAAAGAAACAAAACCAAATATCTCCAAAAACTGAAATTTAGTTCTTCTCACTTTTTTCTTCCAAGTTGTTCTACGATTATTTCAGAAGATAATAATTTTAGAATGAAGTCATGACTGCAAATGTTGATCCTCTAATCCCAGCTGCAGAGGGTGAGAGCATACCCAACATTGTAGAGACGAATATCAAAGCCTTATATAATGTGGCCAGCCAGTTAGGATCTTTTGACGTGTACTGACTAGCTTTAGTTCTTAATAGTTTCTAAAAGATGTCATCAGTTTTAAGACTCCAGTGCACCACAAAACAGAGCAAAAGCCTCATTATTGTCGTCCTGCTTAGCTATATATGGACTCTTTAAAGCCAATACCATGCCATGCTAAGCAGCAATAAAATGATGAACCTTGGAAATCTCTTATTGTTGGTCATCTTTTTCTGCCTTTTGGTTAGTTTTAGTCATGCCAATCAGTTTAACAACCTTCGTAGGTTGATGAAGTCTAGAAGATCACAAAGTCATCATGTTTCAGATTCGTGGGCAGAATTACATGCCAAAGAAAAGTATTCGCCTGTGTACATTGGACCCCAAGATGGGTTGATGAAAGTTGACAAGATCAACACATTACCAGGGCAACCTAATGGTGTGGATTTTGATCAGTATGCAGGCTATGTCACAATTGATCCTCAGGTTGGAAGAGCACTGTTTTATTATTTGTCGAGTTGCCGTAGAATTCTTCAACCAATCCTTTGGTGTTGTGGCTAAATGGATGTAACAATGCAAAATTACTACCCAAAAATACCTACAGTACTGTCTTCTTGTTCTTATTTTTTCTAAATTGAAGAGAGAACTTTCATCAAGTAAAATTTTGTTTTCTCAATCTCCAATAACATCATGCAACAAACTATCAAGGTTTTTTTTTTTCCTAGGATTTTATTTATCTTTTCTTTGCATCATGATCAACAGTCACCATTTTTGTATGTATAGGACCAGGATGTTCCTTTATTGAATATGGAGCCATGGAGGAATTGGGACCCTTCAGAGTCAATAGTGATGGCAAAACTCTCTTTAGAAATAACTATGCATGGAACAAGGGTGAGTAGTTTCAACTCCCAACTAATCATTTTGCCTCTGTTTTTCTTTCTTATTGAACCACACTTGAGAATTTTAATAAACACTGACAGTGGAAAATGTGCTGTTCTTGGAGTCCCAAGCAGGGGTGGGTTTTTCATATTCAAATACAACATCTGACTATGATTGCAGTGGTGATATGAGCACTACCAATGATTCCTATACCTTTCTTGTCAACTGGTTTGAGAGGTTCTCACACTACAAAACCTGGGATTTTTGCATAACTGGGGAAAGCTATGCTGGCCATTATGTGCCTCAGCTTACATACAACATTCTGCTTAATAACAAGAACACAAATTAAATCACTATTAACCTCGAAGGCATATTTGTAGGTTCAATACTAATCTATCTTTTAAATTACTTTTATCTCTCTCTAAGCTAAAACATTTCTCCTCTCTTTCTCTCTCATATGGTGATATATGTTTCAGATAGGAAATGCAATGTGTTGCTGCAACTTTTTGACTCATCAAGATTTTTCTCTCCAGAGGTATCAAGTCTGAAAAGGAATGGAGTTAGTGCACCACCAGGGATGGCTCCGGTGGTAACCCCTCCGATGGTTAAGTTAGATAGAGTGAAAATATAGTATTTCAAGTAATAATTCACGGAGAGATCATAATCTGACTTTTACGTACCTCAAGGGTTTGCATTTATAGGTTGATTATCTGCCAAAGTGGGTAAGAGTTGGTGTTGCCAAAGAATGGGTTTGCTGTTGCCTGACGATAGTAATCATGATTATCAATCTTACTGTCATCACCTGCCCTATTGTCACTACCTGCCTTACTGTTACCAACTGTCCCTTTGACTAATGCACGTCGCCGTCTGTCCTGTCATTCTGAGGTCGGTAGAGCAAGGTGTCGATGATGACCTGTTCGATAGTCCGGTAAGGTTGATAAAACAGGTCGGTACCCTGGTGGTTAATATTTTTGAAGTCGGTAGACCGATGCCATGTTGGCATACCTAGTTTCTTCATAACTTGCACAGAGTACAGATTAAACATGTGTCAGCTTCTGATTTGTTAGCATAATTTTGACGTATTAGCTATTCCCCCCCTCCGAGCCTTAGTTCTGAGAATGTGTACAAAACTCTAGCTAGGGTTCCCGAAGGGTCACGTGCTTAATAGTTAGTGCATCGTTTCATATCTCGAGGGGTCACGTGCCCAATAGTTAGTGCATCGTTTCGTATCTCGAGGGGACAACAGCTGTTTCTAGCATATTTATTATGCGCGTCGCCATTCCAATAATCGAGGCCATTCATTAGGTAACTGTCGCTCGGTTTTCGAGGCATTAAATGTTGCCTTTACTATTTCTTATAAATAGTGGGGATAGTTATCTGATTTTCTGTTTACAACTTTCAAATATTTTCAAAGTGCTTTCAGGCGATTTCTGGCAACTCAGTAAGAATTCCAGCAGCCTTGTGCGATTTTCGGCCACCTAGCCTGGTTTTGCCATCCTACTGGTAATTTCTAGTCCCTTACTATTTTTTACCTTCTTCTTCTCCTTTCTCTTCCACACATTTTTTATCTTTTGTTTGCCGACCATGTCTAGTTCTGACAGTGTGGGGGTTAAGGTAGAATCAGAAGTAGTCGGGGACGATGGCCCTTCTTCTATTTCTTCTTCTTCTTCTTCTTCTGGGTCTGTCCGAGGGTCTAGTGATAGGGAGGCCAGTGTGTTTCAGAGAGAAGAAGGGGAGAGTGCTATGACCAAAGGAGTGTTAAAAGCCATCAGGAAACAATATAAGTTTCCAAAAAATATTTGCTATAGGGTCCCCAACCCTTCAGATCGTCCCTCCGACATTGAGCGAGGAGAGATCTGCGCATATCTCGAATGGTTCGAGATAGGCGTTCATTTTCCTTTCCATCCCTTCCTCATAGAGTTCTTTACTTGGTTTAACATCTGCCCTGACGAGCTGAACATAAACAACTAGAGGCAGCTCTTGGCCTTCATAGTTTTAGGTCATCAGAATGGGGTCCAGATAGATCTGGACCTCATCCGTAGTCAGATGGATATGAAGTACCTCAGTTCGGAGGGACTCTACTACATATCCTTTGATCGAAGGTTCAGGCCTCTGACTTCGGTACCATCTTCCAACAAAACGTGGAAAAAGTGGTACTTCTTCATTGGGGGAGGCTGGGAGCGTGAAGATTTCAAGGACCATCTGAGTCTCTTTCCTCGGTATACAGGTCCAAAGGGTGAGTTCTCAGATCCGCATATTTCAGTTTTCATTCGTTCTTGCTCTTGTTCTAAATATCTAATCCTTTATTGTTTTGTACTCTTTTTGCAGATAAAAGGAAGTGGAAAAGGATGTCCTTCACCCCCGAGATCGAAGACAGGTATCGTCGCTTGTTACAGCCCGCCATCCGATCTCATTACCAGAGACTCTCAACTCAGAACTTGATGGCGGTCGATCTGACAAAGGAAGATGCCTCTACGATAAAGAAATTCGTGTTATCAAACTTTGTCCCGGTCTTGAAGACAAAAGTTGGGGGCCCATATTCTTCAATAGCTGCCTCTTCAACTCAGAAAAAGAGGAAGCTGGTGGCCCGAGCTCCCTGCCGTGTCGAGGTCTCATGACTTGAGGCTCAACGGCCTATTGAGGACCCCTATCCTGATGACTCTCAACCATCTGAGGCTTTCCGACCTAATGTTACATCGACCGAGGAAGGTGCTGCTCCTTCGGCGTGCGGCTCTCTGTCTGTTCGTCGTGCTTCTTTCCTGGAAGGACAGAGCTCTTTCCCCATAAATTTGGCTGACGCGCCCTTTGGGGTAGAGGCTATGAGATTAGCTCTCAAGGCGGAGCTCCCCCCGAATTTTCAAAGCACTTGGCAGATCATGGCCGAGCTTATGCTGGGGCATGCCAGTGTAAGATTTCTTCGTGGAAAGTATTTTCCTAGTCATTTATCCATTTTAGCTACTCTGACCCCTCTATTTATTATTCGTAGGCTATTCGGGCGTTGGCCATCGTCATGGATCGTTCCGATCAGTCTGAGAGGGCTAACAGCCTTCAAGCCGAATTGAAGATAGCCCGGTCTGAACTTGGTGCTGCTCGGTCCAATCTGAAGGTAGCCGAGTCTGACCTCAGTGCTGCACTTTCTAGTCGAAGGTAACCCATTCTAAGCTTGGGGCTGCTCATGCCAATCTGGAGGCATCCCGAGCTAATACAACCTCTTTGGAGACCAAGTGTGAGGCTCTTAAGGAGCAATACATGGAGGCGAAGCACAGAATGGAGTCCATGCTCAACTAGAGGGACAAGCTCCTACAGAACTTGGATGATTTGAAAATGAAATTCAAGGAAACTGAGGCAGTAGAAGCTCAGAAGATTCAGGAGGCAAGGGCAGCTACCAAGGCAGAGCTGATGAGGTTGGTCAATTCTATGGGGGGTGAGTTCGTGAACTCCGGCTACCTTCTCTGTAGAAAGAGGATCCAGAAGTTGTATCCAGATCTGGATATTTCTGGTCTGGAAAATGTGGAGGTAAACAAATCATTTCCAAGCTCCCTGACCAACCGGTTCAGGATGCAGTCATCGAAGATGCAGTGCCCCTCTCTGTAGTCCCCCCAAAAGACCCAAACTAATTTATT
Organism: Nyssa sinensis; assembly: GCA_008638375.1. Classification (NCBI taxonomy): domain Eukaryota; kingdom Viridiplantae; phylum Streptophyta; class Magnoliopsida; order Cornales; family Nyssaceae; genus Nyssa; species Nyssa sinensis. Next base: position 25,340,130 of record CM018034.1, read on the forward strand.
TTGTTTATTTTACTTTTTTCGCTGTAATGCTCAACCCTTTTGGGCTTTTATTAATACAAGCATCAATTTTTATAGCTTGTTATGTAGTTTTGGAATGCTTGAGATTTTGGCTACTTCAATTAATCATACTTCAGACCTTACTGCGTCATTCCCAAGCAAAAGGGGGTCCAGAAGTTAAACACTTAGCGAATAACAAGTAATTTTAATAAAACTTTAGATCTGAAGATAGGCAACATATCAGATCTGGGACCACTACATCTAAGTAAAACTTCAAGTCTAAAGATAGGCAACGTATCAGATCTAAGACCACTACATCTAAGCAGTGATCTTAAGGATAGGTTATTTTTGGAAGATCGACCCAGAGGTGTAATACTTGTTAACAAAATAATTTAAATTAATGTAATGAATCTTTAAAGAGAACTATGGTACAATAAGTTAATCTAATAAACATTCTGAACTGTTCAACTAATGAGGCTTAATATTTCTGGATCCAGAGGCGAAATACTTGTAATAATGTGAGCCAATCAACTGATGGATTAGGTCTGGCGACCTCTGTATTGAACCAAGACCACGTCTACAACATTTTCGCTCGTAGGGGTCCTTCTATATAGACTAGGTCTGGGGGCCTGTGCATCGAATTGAGACCATGCCTACAATACTCTTGCTCGTAGGGGCCTTTTAGTGGACCAGGTTTAGAAACCTGTGCATTGAATTGAGACCTTGTCTACAGCGCTCTTGCTCGTAGGGGTCTTTCAATGGACTAGGTCTAGAGACCTGTGCATTGAATTGAGACCTTGCCTACAGCACTCTTGCTTGTAGGGGCCTTTTAATGGACCAAGTCTGGAGATCTGTGCATTGAATTGAGACCTTGCCTACTGCGTTCTTGCTCGTAGAGGCTTTTTAATGGACCAGGTCTGGAGACCTGTGCATTGAATTGAGACCTTTCCTACAGTGCTCTTGCTCGTAGGGGTCTTTTAATGGACCAGTTCTGGAGACCTGTGCATTGAATTGAGACCTTGTCTACAACACTCTTGCTCGTAGGGGCCTTTTAATGGACCAGGTCTGGAGACCTGTGCATTTTTGGAAATCATCTTTATAACGGGGAGAAGCTTTATTGATAATACTTTCTCAAGTGTTCAACATTCAGGGCCTGGGAACTGGCTTTCCAAACATATCTTCTAGCCAACAAGTCATAGGCCTGATAATCCTGACAACTCTGTAGGGCCCCTCCCAGTTTGGGGATAGCTTTCCCATGTGGGATCCTTGGTATTAGGGAAGATCCTTCTTAGAACCAGATCGTCGAGCTCTAGGGCCATAGGTTTCACCCTTTGATTGAAGCTTCTGGCCACCCTTTGTTGATATTCTTCAGCTCTGATCCCAGCCTGCTCTCTTTTTTCTTCTAGTAGGTCGAAATTCTCTACCAGTTGGAGATTATTGGCTTCTTGGTCGAAGGCCTCCGTCCTTAGTGTTGGCATGCCAATCTCTACAGGGATGACCGCTTCAGTACCGTACGTGAGTGAAAATGACGTTTCGGCCATTGACGTCATTCTTGTGGTTCGGTATGCCCAGAGCACTCTTGGGAGCTCTTCGACCCACCTTTCTTTGGCCTGATCCAATCTCTTTTTGATGGCGTCGAGGATTGTTCGATTGGTGACCTCAGCTTACCCATTTGCTTGGGGGTGCCCAGATGAGGAGAAGTGGTGGCTAATGTGTAGGTCGGTACAGAACTTTTCGAATACTTTTCCGGCAAATTGAGTGCCGTTGTTTGAGATTATGACACAAGGTACACCGAACCTGTAGACAATATTTTTCCATGTAAATTTTTTTACCTCTGCTTCGGTAATGTGAGTTAGGGGTTCCGCCTCTGCCCATTTGGAAAAATAATCAATGGTGACAAGCAGATATCTTCTGTTTTGGGGGGCTTTTGGCAATGGACCCATAATATCCATCCCCCATTGGGCAAAAGGCCATGGACTTGTAATGGGGGTGAGCTCTTGATGTGGCTGATGTTGGTACAAGGTGAAGCGTTGACAATTGTCACACTTCTTCACGTAATCTTTAGCATCTCTGAGCATTCTGGGTTAGTAATATCCCTGCGTTAGGGCTCGGTGGGAGATGGTCCTTCCGTCGTTGTGATTCCCACATATCCCCTCGTGGATTTTGGCTAGGACATATTGGGACTCTTTCGAGGATAGGCATCTCAGTAGTGGCTGGGTATAGGACTTGCGGTAAAAATTTTCATTTAGAATAAGGTACCGTGCCGCTCTGATCTGAGTACTCCGAGCTTGGTTCTTCTCCTCGGGTAGTTCTCCCTCTTGCAAGTATCAAAAAATAGGAGTCCTCTATTCCTTAGGCTGTTCCATTGAGCAGATGGGTTGAATTTCTTAGATGTTTGGTCCAGTTCGGCAAGAGATGCTGATGCCTGAATCCCCATCAGGTTTCAGATGAGAGGCCATATTTGCTAGGGCATCGACTTGGGCATTCTAACTTTTTTTGATTTTGTGGATACTGAAATTCGAAAATGATTTCTTTAGGGAACTTACAAGTTCCGCATACCTGATCATTCGGTCGTCTTTGGCTGTAAATTCACCAAGGACCTGGCGCATTATTAGTTGTGAATCAAAGAATGCTTCAAGGCTGCGAGCCTCACATTCTAGGGCCAGCCTCATCCCAAGGATCAGTGCTTCATATTCTGCTTCATTGTTAGAAGCTCTAAAGCTCAGGGTGATGGCCTTCTCTATTGTGACTCCGTCCGAAGATTAGAGTAAGATACCAACTCCAGAACCATTATCAGTGGAAGAGCTATCGACGTGGAGCTGCCACACTTCTGCACCTGTGTTTGCTCCGAGGTTTCCCTCTAGAGTTGAGGTGAATTCTGCAACGAAGTTCGCCAAAGCTTGGGCTTTAATGGCAGTCCTGGGTATGTATGATATATCAAATTCCCCCAACTCCACGGACCACTTAATCAGGAGTCCCGAGGTGTCAGGTTTGTGCAGAATTGCTTTCAGGGGGTAAGATGTTGGGATCACAATCGTGTGAGCTTGAAAATAGGGCCGAAGTTTTCGAGCTGAGACTATCAAACCGAACGCCAACTTTTTTACCTCGGGATATCTTTTTTCAGAGCCAAGAAGTGCCTTGCTGCCATAGAATACGGGCTTCTGACATCCGTTTTCTTCCCAAATAAGTGCAGAACTTACTGCGTTCTCTGATACTACAAGGTATAAGAAGAGTTTTTCCCCCTACGCCGGCTTAGATAGGAGCTCTGGGGATGCCATATATTTCTTCAGTTCTTGAAAGGCCTTGTTACAGTCAAGGGTCCATTCAAGGGCTTTGAAGAACGGGAGGCAACGATCGGTGGACCTGGAGATGAACTTGTTCAGAGCTGCGATTCTTCCGTTCAGTGCTTGGATATCCTTTTTGGACTTTGGTGGCTCCAGTTCTGTCAAAGCTTTGATCTGTAAGGGGTCAGCCTCTATGCCTCATTATGAGATCAAGAAGCCAAGAAATTTGCCTTTGTTGACCCCGAAGGTGCATTTTGAAGGATTTAGCTTCATTTTGTGCTCTTTTAATATGTCAAAGGTTTTCCTCAAATGCTGAATGTGCTCGTTCTTTTTCTGGCTCTTGACCAACATATCATCTATGTAAACCACCATAGTGCTACCGATCAAAGGTTTGAACATTTGTTCACTCGTCGCTGGTACGTGGCCCCGGTGTTTTTCAATCTGAAGGGCATCACCCTATAACAGTAAAGACCTCGTTTCGAGATGAAGGACGTCTTCTCCTGATCTGGGGGGGTGCATCTGGAGAACGCATCCATGAAGCTCATCAACTCGTGACCCACCGTAGCATCGACCAATTGATCGATCCTTGGCAGCGGGAAACTGTCTTTGGGGCTTGCTTTGTTGAGGTTGGTATTGTCACGACCCGAAATCCACCCTATGCGGATCTCGTGTCGCGGGGCCGACCCGAAGGCCGTCCCTACTTTTTCCATTCCTGTATCGTAGTACTAATATGCAAAGTACTAAAACCTCAAAACAATAACAGCGGAAGTCTTATCAGTAATAGTACATCAGCGGAAGTCTTTCAATACACAATGTTAGCGAAAGTCTTTACAATACATAATATGGTTCTACATAAACAAAATAAGAACCAATCATAACCAGCACCCGAGGGTGATGAATACATAGGAGAACTAAAACATAAACTGATGCATTTCCCCAAATGTCCTTCTATGTCTTTAAACTCCTACCGGGGTCTCGCGACATCAGTACCTGAAATGGGGATGAGGAGGGTGGAATGAGCTACAAGAGCCCAGCAAGTAAATACAGATCTCCGACACTAGTATTGAGGATCATAAAAGAATATGAATCCAAGAATAAGAATATGATAGCCAATCGTAAGAAATAAGATGCTATGATAGCCAATGGGAACAGTTGCCATAAGGGCCAATAAACAATAGAACACAATGTACAATTAGGAGTAAGGGACATAACATCAACATGAAAAACTTAACATGTGAACAGTGGCAAATGAACAGTGGGATCACAATGTGTAATCAGTAGGAATGGCATAACAACGTTCTGGAATTCTCGACGATAATACAATAACAAGAAAGTACTGCCATTATAATTGATCACAATAAATCAATAAAGGAATATCTCGCAATACAAGATAATCACAAGAATAATGTAATTCAACAATTATAGTTGAGCAATCATGTAAGAGATGCTTTTATTCTATGTCAGGGCTTAGCACGCCCTCGGTCCTTGGGGGCCCGGTTTACCCCCTTCAGTGCATTCCAATGTATGGCCATATGTCCGTTCACGGACTTGACCCGAAGGTCTTCAGTGAATTTAAAAGCATCGGATGGATATTGTGACTGAGCACAAATCCAGTATACATAAACATTTCATGATCATAAATGATTCTATAGGAGTATATAAAAATGGAATATCATCATTTCAATGAAAATATAACAATAGGCATTTCAAAGCACGGTTCAACATGATAACAGTAGTACAACAATAAATCAATGTCCACCAGATAGAACAATATCACATTGTGGAGACAATAACATCAGATACGCTCAGGAGTACAAGTTTGGCAGTAAAAGAATGAACTTGGCTTGATAACACCACATGGAAGAGAAAGGGTATCTACTTACCTCTAATGCGTTGCTAAATCAGTCTCCTGTAGGTTTGCCTTTTCCCGTTGAGTTCCCTATATATCAGTAAGTACGTTTCAGAATAATTTCTCTTCACCAAATACTATGCCTTGTTATGATCAGTATTTCTAATACTTATTTAGACTTTTATATGTCCGTTGTTCTTGGAACCTCTTTTCATAATTTTGACATTACCAATAGATTCGGAAGGTTCAGAATAATAAAAATTCACTAATTATTTAATTCAATCGGAGTCCATTTGACTCACCTATGAAGCAGGGGTATTTTGGTCATTTTTACAAGTCGTAAATTTTTGGGACTCCGTCTCGTGAAACGGACCTCACCATTGGACTCAGAGCATGCGAGATAATAAAAATTGACTATTCATTTGCCATATTTGGACCTCGTTTGACCCACTTTTGAGTCAGGGGTATTTTTGTAAAATTAACATTTTTCTGTTGGGCCTTAGTGGAATTATCTATAACTTTTGGGGTCAAAATGTAAATAGCCAGAGTTGCGGTCTGAACCATTGGGTTCACTGACTAGAAACCCTAACCGGTTCGGTTCTTCACTGAACCAAACGGTTCAGTTAAATTTAGAGAACCGGATTAACATATCCACCCTAACCACCTTATCCATGGTTTGGATAACCCCCAAACCCCATCTCTATTTATTGTCTCTGTAACCAAACAGCCCAATTGATTTTAATTTTACATTCAAAACAACATAGCATCACTGCCCCTAATCATTTTCGGTCGGGTCCCGACCCGGTCCGACCCAAACCCGGTCCCGTTATGACCCGAAGAAGCCCCCGTTAATCCGGTCGTCTTCTCCGGTGGGTTTTCCGGCCACGGTCGCCGGAATAGCGAAATTCCCTACGGATCTCACTGATTTCACGTCCGTTTCCTACTGTTTTCGTTCCAAATGAAATCTAACATTGTAAGGAACATTTTAGGACCGGTTTTAACCTCCAACATCACCGGTTTCATGCACCCATTTCCAGTTTCCGGCGTTGCACCGGTGAGGGAATAACTGGCCACAGAATGGCCATTTCTTGACCATTTAAGCTGATTCGAAGTGCGTTGGGTCCCTAGAGACGTTTCCTATCCATATTATGGTTCAAATCTTGATTTGGTTCCACCAATTGTTAAATCACCATTGCCAGCCGTAACCTAGTTCTGGTTTTTTCCTTATTTTTCTTTCCTATTTCCCGTCCTACCAATTCAGTCATGAATTCTATGATAACAGGGATGATAACAGGGAGTAAAACTAAAGAGATTAAGATGAAACAGGTTACCTATCATTAGCCGATTTCCTGAATTTTAATTTCAGTCCTTCCTTTCTCTATTCTCCTCTTCTCCCTCTTGTTCTTACGATTCAGTTTTCTCACTCTTCCAATCTCTTTCTTCATTCCCTTTAACCGATCCCCCAGTCGGTGGCCCTTGCCACTTGTAGCCACGGTGGCAGCACACTCATGCACACAAGACACCTCACACATAGCTTTCTCTTGGCTGATTTTCAGTCGGTGGCCTTGCCACCTAACACACACACATGCACCGCATGTTGCCACCACACATGACCCACATGCAGTTCCTTTCTTTCCATTTTATTTCTTTTCACTTAATTATATTGTATTATAATATATATATATATGATATTCATAATCATTTAGATTTACAATAAAAATTTATGCGTCGACATTCACTTGCACGTTTTTCAATAAACTCGGCTTCCGGTGCAACGGCACCCGGACACCCGTGACTGTTTGCCTCTCGTACCTATGCATCGTAATTAAACAATACAGTCTATTACGCATCCACTTTTATTTATGTCATTTCACGGCTTATAATTCGGGATTACATTTATAGCCCGGTCCAGCCCGGTGCACATGCTATATCCCGGGTCGGGATATTACAGGTATAGTCGACGCAGACCTGCCATTTGCCATTCTTCTTTTTGACAAGGACGGTGTTGGCGAGCCACTCCAGGTAAAACACTTCCCTGATCATTTTGGCATCCAGCAACCTCTGGACCTCTTCATTGATTATCCTGTGTCTTTCTGAGGCGAAGGTCCTTCGTTTCTGTCTAACCGGAGGATGGCCCGGGTTGGTCATCAATTTGTGGCAGATAAGAGAGGGGTCTATTCCCTGCATGTCTTTGGTTTCCCAAGCAAAGACTGATAAATTATTTTTTAGGAACTTTATCATCTCTTCCTATTCTGATCGGGACAGGTCCGCACCGAGCTGTAAATAGCATTCCTCTCCTTCAGAGTTCACCAATACTTTGATGGGTTCTTGGATCGACTTTTCCACGCTCTCTCCCTCTGGGGCTCAGTGGTTCGTCAATTTTGGTGGGGCATTCCGTGCTTTTCCTCAAGTCAAAGGGCTCTCGAGGTATCTGTAACTACTATTTTGGGGTTTTTCCTTTCAATGCCACGACGTGGCACTCCCGAGATGTTGACTGGGAACCTCTGACGATGCAGACCTTCTCATTGTGAACGTATTTTAGGCACTGATGGAGGGTGGAAGTGACTACCTCCATCTGATGGAGCCACGGCCTTCCAATAATAATGTTGTATGGAGATCGGGAGTCTACGACCATACACTCAGAGATAAGTGTCTTCTGGTCGTCTCCTTCTCCCACTGTGGTCAGTAGATTTATTCCTCCCATTGGCGAGCTCAAATTGCCGTCAAATCCTGCCATTACAACAGTGGTGGCCTTTAGGTCGGTGGTGTGGAGCTTCATGTGTTTGAAAGGCTCATAAAACAGGATGTTGGTGGAACATCCCGTGTCCACCAACACTCTTTTGGTGTCAAAATTCGCCACCTTGAGTGAAATGACGAGGGCATCACTGTGAGGGCAGTGCACACCAATGAGATCCAGTTCCGAGAACTGGATACTTGGTAAGGCCTTCAGTCTCTTTTCAATTGTTGAGATTTGGAGGAAGTCGGGCTCTGCCTTTGCCTCCCGAACGTAACGCTTCTTAGCTCTGTTGGACATGCTGGCCAGTGAGTTGTCGGCATGGAGGACAAAGATGACCTGATTATTCTGGCGGGGTTGCTCATTCTGAGCTTCCGCCTGTTCGAACCGCTGGCCTTGTCTCTGCAGTTGGGGCCCCTGGTTTTGCCTGTGTTGTTAGGGCCTTTGATTTCGGGGGTTCTGCCCCCCCTCTCGCTGAACAAACTCCCTCAGGCGCTGCGCCCTCTTCGAATCAGTTGTTCAATTTCTTGCTGGAGATTTCTACAAGTTTCGGTGGTGTGCCTATGATCCCTATGGAAATCATAGTACTTACTCCGATCTCGAGAGTCGGGGTGGCTCTACAGCGGTTCTGGACGCTTCAGATTTTCGCTCGTCCTAACCTGATGATAAACGTGGGTGAGGGAGGCATTCAACGGTGTGAATGCCTCGAAACTTCCAATGTTGAAGTTGTTTCAAGGTCTGGGCGCCGTCCTCACCTCTGGGCTCCTGGGCCTTTTTTGTGAGTTGCTTGGAGTACACTTTTGGGTGTTGTTTGCCTTTTGAGCCTACTCCTTGGCCTTTCTGAAAGATGCCCTCGTATCCTCCAAATTTATATATTTTCGTGCTCTCTCCATGAGCGAAGCCATGTCGGCAGAACGATTCTTTATGAGGGAATCATGGAATCACCCAGGCCCTAGTCCCGCGTGGAGGGCTGTGGCCAAGAAGGTCGGGGTACAGTCTGTGACTTTTGTGAACTCGGCATTGAATCGGGCAATGTATGCCTGAAGTGATTCCTCCTTCTGCTGTTTTATTGAGAGGAGAAACTTTGGCCCCTTTCTGAGTCTCCTACTGGTCAAGAATCGATCGAGAAATCTTTTGTTGAGCTTATAGAAGTTTGGGACCGACTCTTCAGGGAGACTACGAAACCACCTCAGAGCTGTGCCTTTGAGGCTTGTCACGAAAGTGTGGCATAGGAATGCGTCGGTGGCTCCATGTAGAGCCATGGTGTGTTGATAGTGGGAGAGATGGTCTCCTAGGTCCTTTGACCCATCATAAGGCGTGAACTTCAGAACGATAAACTTTCGAGGACGCTCCTCTGCCAGCACGGCTGGGGTGAACGGAGTGGTGAATTTTCTGAGCAACCTTGCTATTTCATCTTGCCTAGGGGGGAGGTTACCCTCCCTGGCTGGGGCTACTGGTTTGACCGAGTCCGCCACTTCTTCTGCCCTTGAGGGTACTCTGGATGGGGCTGAATGATGCTGTCCCGACATGATAACCTCGAGTCCCGTGTGCAGGGGATGCTCCTGGCTGGGAACACCGTGGTTCGATTGCCTTTGAAACGAGACTGATGCTTGCTGTGGCTGGAAAACCGATCGTGCATAGTCGGCCCCTGAGTTTGCAGGGCTCAGGATCCTTGTTCTTCTTTGATAATGAATGGTTGGATGAAGGTTTGGCATCCCTGCACCGAGGTTGTTAGATAGGTGGCGATCATCTCTTGCGTGAACGTCGGGCTGGGGGCAAGCAAAATGGGTACCGGGGTCCTTGCCTCCCCTACGCCCTTCGCTTGGGGTTGAAAGGAGCTGTGCTCTTCCGTTAGGGATATTTGGGGGTAGGTAGTTGGGGTGACTTGGCAGATTCTGGGTTAAAGAAGCCAGAACCTGGGAAATGACTGATAGTTGTGTTTGCATCTGGTCAAGCTACTGTTGCATAGGATTGGTGGTTTCCCCTTCCTCCTCACCAATCAGAGGCTGGCTTCGAGAGACTTGCCATGGTCAGAGATTTGGAGCCATGACGGAGTTGATTCAGAAGTAACGGAATTAGAAAGAACGATTGTCATTCCCATAGACGGCGCCAAGCTGTTGCTACAGCTTTTTGATTCGTCAAGACGCTGCTCTCCGAAGGTATCAAGTCTGAAAAGGAATGTAGTCAGTGCACCACCGGGGATGGCTCCGGTAGTAGCCCCTCCGATGGTTAAGTTAGATAGAGTGAAAATAGTATTTCAAGTAATAATTCACGGAGAGATCATAATCTGACTTTTACGTACCTCAAGGGTTTGCATTTATAGGTTGATTATCTGCCAAAGTGGGTAAGAGTTGGTGCTACCAAAGTATGGGTTTGCTGTTGCCTGACGATAGTAATCATGATTATCAATCTTACTGTCATCACCTGCCCTACTGTCACTACCTGCCTTACTGTTACCAACTGCCCCTTCGACTAATGCATGTCGCCGTTTGTCCTATCATTCCAAGGTTGGTAGAGCAAGGTGACAATGATGACTTGTTCGGTAGTCCGATAAGGTTGATAAAAGAGGTCGGTACCTGGTGGTTAATATTTCTGAAGTCAGCATACCTAGTTGCTTCATAACCTGCACAGAGTATAGATTAAACACGTGCCAGCTTCTAATTTGTTAGCATAATTTTGGCGTATCACAGTGGTTGATGATGCTGCACATTCAAAGGGGTCCTATGATTATCTCTGGACCCATGGCTTGAACTCAGATGAAACCCACGAAGGCATTAAAACATTTTGTGACTTTGCTAATGAGACTTCATCTGCAAAGTGTGATAGCTTCACTGGAAAAGCTTTTGATGAGATTGGCAATATTGATGAGTACATCTATGCACCACTTTGTGAGTACCCTGTGCTTAAAAATGGCTCCACTGGTTCTGTAAGTCATCCATTGAATCTTGTTAATGTGCAATCAATAGTCTGCAATTTATTCAATTCTATTTTGATGAATATGTTGCAATTGGCTCAAATTATGCAGCCAATCAACAATCCCACAAATTTTGAGACTAGAATAATATGGATGATTCTTAACCAGGTCAATGATTTTGATCCCTGCTCGGACACATGCGTGAAGTCCTACTTGAATACTGAGTGCAAAAAGCCATCCAGGCAAATCTTATGACCTGGAATGATTGCAGGTACTTGGCCCTAAAGTAACTAATATTATGATTGAATCACAAATATTGAATAATCATATATATCATATACTCTTAATTGTGACAATTTGCAGACATTATAACTGGACTAATAGCCCAGCAACAGTCCTACCCATCATTACAGATCTCATTGCAAATGGCAAACGTGTCTGGATATACAGGCAAGCATCAACATAACACAAAATCTAGGACTTGAGTTTGGTTAAACACTTTTTTGTTTCCTTTTACATTGGTATTCTTTAACTTTCAACTCTTACGGTTGGACCCCCGTAAGTTAGTTCCTCTTGTTTCAACAGAGTGCTCCATTGTAGCATGTTAGAGAACAATTCTTGGGACAAGTGCTAATCATGTCATTCCAAGTAGACCAAACGTTCATGCTTTCCAATCCTCAAGCTGAAAATATAGTGGAATATTTTTATTATTTATTTATTTATGGAAATCCCAACAGATATTTTAACAAAATATGTTGCTTTTGCAGTGGTGACACGGACTCAGTCGTTCCAGTTACATCATCCAGGTACTCAATCAACAGCCTCAAACTTCCAATACAAACTGTTTGGCGTCCATGGTACACCAACAATGAGGTAATATTATGAATACTTCAATTTCATATTAGAATGAGAGCATCCTTCCTCTACAATCTCCAGAATATATATAATTTTGATGCAAGTCCTGCACCATTATAAGATATAAAGAGATGACTATTATTTGAGAGGAGACAATGTGCAAACTGAAGAGTTGGAAGAAAAAATGAATAGTTGATTCAGAAGTTCTGAGATAAAAGCAAAAGAAAAAATTTGATGTAACCTTAAGCATTGGAAGACTTTCAACTAAGCAAAAGCCTAACATACTGATAGCTTTGTGAAATCAATGCAAATTTGATCCAATAGTGGAAAGGAAATAGTATAACCAAACCTGGCTAAACCACACAAGTTTGAGTGTCCTGGAGGCTCAGATCAATTCTTACAAACCTTAATGTTGATGGTTTTTTTGTTGTAACCATACTATTTTGTCATTCGATTTTGTGACTGGTGTACTATGTATGAAATAACGTGACAGGTTGGAGGATATGTGGTGGGATACGAAGGAGTAACATTTGTTGCAGTAAGAGGGGCTGGACATCTAGTTCCAAGCTATCAGCCTCAAAAAGCACTGGTCATGATCTCATCATTCCTTCAAGGGACTCTCCTTCCTTCCTCATAATGATCTAAACCTACTTGACTAGCCAAGTTCGACAGAAAAAGTAATTCTGATTAAGCTTGCCTCATTCGTAAATGTGTTTTGTGATTAGAAGTAGTATATGATCCAAACAATGTACATTGTTGTGCCCATTCCTTAATAACCAACAAAGAAATATGGTTCATTAGCACCATACCATCTATGTGTATTATTTCAACATAGTTCTTATAAGTATTAGTGGATAGTTTTAACACTTCCTGCATGCCTTCGCCCAATTAAAAGCATCACATTTCCTCAAATAAGGTGTATGTATTCTTTGTCCCCTCATTTCAATGAAAATAAGAGATTAGAATACTTATAAAAGAAAAATTAATGGGGACAAAGAATTAGAAATATGAAAAATATTGAAAGACAAGAGATGAGAGTAAATATAAAAGAAATGCAAAAGGAGAAGATTAAAAGAAATAAAAAGTTATGGGCTTTTTGATTTGTTTTGTTTTAACACAATGTGCTTAAAAAAATGGCTATAGCAGAATAGAGACGGCATCTTTCTTAAGAATCACCCAAGGACTCCATTCTTTTTAATCATACCCAAGCACTACATTTGGCATATTTCAGGGAATAATATTGGCATATTTTAGGGAATAATACTGGCATATTCCAAGGATATGCTGAGAATATGCCAAGGTATAGCTGTACAATACGAGTATAGATACTACGTTTGATAGTACACAGTAACACCCCCCTTCAAACTCAAGTAGGGGTAGTAGAGACCAACTAGAGTTTGGACACTAAATCATGATGGCATCCTGGTGGATGTGCTTTGGTGAAGATGTCAGTCGGTTGATCGGTAGATGAGATAGAGAGGAGTCGAACAATACCACTCTTAGTGTATTGACGCACAAAGTGACAATCAATTTCGATATGTTTGGTACATTCATGAAAACATTATTGTGGGCAATCTGAATAGCACTATGATTATCATAGTAGAGAACAGTAGTAGTGGGAAGGGGGACTCCCAAGGTAGCAAGAAGCCATCGGACCCAAATAAGCTTATGGGTAGTATCGAGGAGAGCACGATATTCAGCTTCAGTACTAGAGCGAGTTGTGACAGTTTGTTTCTTGCTACGCTAGGAAATAAAAGAGGTGCTAAGGAAGAAACAGTAGCCAGTGGTAGAACGACGGTCAGTCGGGTCCCTTACCTAATCAGCATTGAAGTAGGCACGCAACGCAAAAGGTAAGTCAATGGAGAAATGAAGACCATAAAATAGGGTACCTTTAAGATACCGAAGGATCTGGAGAACAGTAGCATAATGAAAGGACCAAGGGGAAGACATAAACTAACTGACAATATGCATGACATAGGCAAGAATATCGCTGACTGAGATCAAATTCAATAAGATGCCGTATCACACCGGCTCACCACCAATATACCTCGTGGGTAGCGTTTAATAAAGTCACAATCTATTCAATAATGACCAATCATAGAAGGGTGTTTCATTCAAAACATCAAAATCATATCCAAAATCAATAACATCAATAACGATCTCCACTATTCAAATAAGAGTTTCATATTTGGCCTTTAGTCAAAACAGTTCAAAGATTGGTGAGGAAAACTGTATAGTGTCATGAGTATTTTACAAAACATTTTCTTAAGTCAAAGGGAAGACAATATAGATATCAATAGGTCATTTAAAACATATGCTGGGTATAATGTATTTGTTAACAAGTTATCAGGAAATGGCAATATCAATAAGTCATTCAAATCGATTTCGAACATAATGATCTATTTTCAAATCATAAAAGAGTTCGATATTTATATCTATAATGAAAATCCACCTCAACATGGTATGAAAATACTCACTTGAAGTCCCAAAAGAAAATTCTAAAAATCCTTCCTTAACGAGGGTTCCTATAATCACAATTCAAGATCTTGTTACTTTCTTGTTCAAAGTATCACATAATTTAACTATCAATTTAGAGCCCTCTCTATTCCAATTACCCTCTCACTATAGCTTCATTAAGTCTTAGGGATGCGTTGGTTACTTTTTAGTTCGTTATTGGGTCTTATTTTTCCCATAAGAATGTCACCGTTAGGTTCAAAGTGTCGAAGATAATTGGTTTAGGTTTTTCTAGATTTAAATTTGCGTATTTGTAGTTTATTTTAAGCCTAGAGCGTTTTTTGTGATTTTATGTTTTTACGTGTCATATTTTTTGGTACTTCGTTTTCCAAAATGGACTTTACCGTTGAGTCCAGATTGTCCAAAATAGTCAAGATAGACTACCTTTTATAATCAAATGGACCCTGGTATCATTAGGGGTAAAATGGTAATTTTACATTTTTTGTGTCTTAATTTTCAGGACTTAATTTCACAAATCTGACTTCGCCGTTGAGTCCGGAATGCCCAAAAACATTGGGTTACACTATTCTTTTATTTTATTTGGACTTCGTTTGACTAATTTTTGGTTTAGGGGTATTTTGATAATTTTCCTAATTTAAAAAGGATTTAAAATTAATTTTTAATTAATTTTCTGGGTAACTTCATAATTAACCGAAAGTTGGAGGGGTCAAAATGAAATTTCAGAAAACTTTATAATAAACCAACCGGTTCAGTCCCAATTCGATTGGACCGGTTTGGTTTGGTCAAGAGCCAAGGGGTTTAATTCAGTTTACTGCGTCAGCATGACGTCATTGTGACGTCAGCAGTCACTTATTGAAACGGCACCGTTTAGCTTATTTCCAGGATCTATTTTAAATGGGTCAGGACCTAACCCGAGATCCAACCCATAACCCGACCTGAACAATGTCGTCTTCCCTATCACGACGACCACTGTTCATCCGAAACCCTAGATTTTTTTCAGTTCTTATTTTGTGAGGTTTTGGCCATGTTTTTGTTCTTCTTTTGATGCTAATACGTTCCTAACTCCTTAATTTAAAGTTCATAGTCGATTTCTAGTCTCGAAGCCCTTTGGAAAGCTCTGTTGTGAGCTTCCATGGCTGACTGGATAATCCTTCGATATATGCCCATTCATTCACCAAACTATATGAAATTTGGTTTGTTGGGATCCTAAGGTTATGGGGACTCAGTTTTCGATCAAGAAATTGAGTTAAAGACTCAATTGATGAGATCGGTTTTAGATGTCGTGACCTGTAACTCCCTTATTCTCCCTCATCTTAGGTCCATTTAATATAATTTTTGTGGATTTGAAACCCTTATGATCTATTATTTCAGCCCCTAATAATAGAAACCAATTTGGTTTCAGTTGATTTAGACCCACTTCCGAGGTCCTTCAATAGCGATTTGGTTGCATGCAGAGATTTTAGGGCCCTTTTGAACTCCATTTCTATTGCTAAGCTACTGGACTTAAACACAGGAATGCAAATCATACAAGGGTTGGGTGTTTACCTGATTGTAGTTGGTTTTTCTCTCTTTTTTTTTTTTTTTGAAGATCTCGGTCTCTCTCTCTCTCTCTCTCTCTAAAACAGCTTCTCTCCTTCTTCCTCTGTCTCTCTCTTGGTTGCATGCACGGCTAGGCTTCCTTCTAAGTCACCATGGTTGCAGGAACTTCTCTCCTTGGGTCTGGTTTTTGGGCAGCCTCACATGCAACAAAGGAACACTTCTTCTCCTATGCTTCTTCTTCCCTCTCACTCTTTCTCTTTCTAGCTCCCTCTCCCTCTAGACTCGCATGCACACACTCATTTTCTGTCACAGCATGCACAACACACAGCACTCCATTCACTTCTGATCACACGCAATATATATATACATCACATCAATCATATTTTCATTTAAAAAAAATAATTATGCTACATGAATGGTGATTGGGTCATTTGGGAGGTGGGGTTTTATTATATGTGTATATATACATATAATTTGTAATATTTTTCAGAAAGGGTGGGCAGTCCAAGTGTTATGACATGGAATTTTTTTTTTTTTTTTATCATTGTTCTTGGTTAATTAAATTTTTTTTTTATTATTATTATTATATTTATTATTATTATTATTATTATTATTAATTAAAATTAAAGAATGTATGAATGTATATGGATTATATATGTATGTGTAGCATATGTATATGTATATGGGTGTGTGTATAGTTAAGTATAGCAGTGCATGGTGTGTATGTGTGACTGGGCGTGTGTGTGTGTGTGTTTGTAACCAAACTAGGAGGACAGCCGATTGGGGAGTGTGTGAAACTAGTGTGTGTGTGATGATAATATATATATATATATATATATATGTAGATATATAGTAGCAGCTTTGCATTAAATGCAAAGCTGCATTTGGGGGGAAGCAAAAGGTGGCTGACGGTGGAGAGGGAGTCAAGAATAGTGGCTGTGAGGGAGAGACGTGAGAGATTTGGTTTGTGTGTGTGCATAAGTGTAGTCTCGGGTGGGGAGAAAAGAGAAGGAAAGAAACAGAAAAGAGGGAGAGAAATAGAGCTCTGAGAGAGAGTTTGAAGCTTGGTTCGAGCTCGGAGCAAGAGGGTGAAAGAAGGCACGGCTAGAGAGAGAAAGCTCAGAAAATCCGTAAGTGCACCCCTTCTGTTTTTTTTTTTTTTTGGCATGATAATTTATTTGATGCATAGGGTTTTAAAGTGTATGTTGTGAGGATTGTTTTGCAAAAAGAATGAAGGAAAATGGTTGAAAAATGAGGGAGAAAAAGGGGTTTGCAGGTCACGGTCATGGGGGGGTTGGATTAGCATTTTATGTACAAAGCTTGAATCTAATGAGATAGAAATAACCCTAATAAGTGCAGAAAATGAAATGAGAAAGAAATGATGGAAAACCGTGAACAACCGAGTGAGAAATTGAAGATATTTAGCTGGCCGGAGATTCGGCCATGGGCCTTTGAGCCCTATTTCGTGAAAATCCGTTGGTCTAAACTGAAAATGGAAGATGGGAGTGAAACCTACTTGAAAAACTCTAGAAGATGGCATTTTGAAAACATGAAAAAGCCGCCGAAAATTGGTCGCCGGCGCCGGAAGAGGCGCCGGAACCCTACTGGGCGTCACCGAAAAATCGGGGAAGAAGGGGGGGTCTGTTCCGGGTCGGGTCGGGTCGGGTCGGTTCGGGTCCGGTTCGGGCAGGTGTGGACCGCCCCTGCCACGTGTCGCCATGTGTTTTAAATTAAAAGGGTAAAGGGGGCTGTTTGGTTATGGGTTTATGAAATTAAAAATCTGAAATAATAAGAACAGGGATATCTTATCCCTGTTTTAGGCTGATCCTTGTTTGACTGTCCGAATTAGGAATAGGAGAATTCAAATTTACAATTCTGCCCCTGAACTTTTGATAATTGAAAATTAACCCAAAACTTACGGAAATTATAAATTGACCCCCCAACTATTAATAATTCTGATTTGACCCTCCTAAATAAAATATTAATAAATTATTAATTAAATTAATTAATTAATTAAGTTAATTTAATTATTTAAATATTCAAAAATATCCCAGAGTCCAAATGGGACAAGTCATTAGTGTATTTTGACTATCTCGGCCATTCTGAGGCCAATGGCGAGGTCTGTTTTATGAGACAGGGTCCCGAAAAATAAAAGACCCGTAGTAACATATAAAATTACCAAAATGCCCCTGAATTGAAATACAGTCAAATGAACTCCGAATTTAGTAAACAAGTAGTGAAACTTAATTATCTCGAGCATTCCGGACTCAACAGTGGAGTCCGAATTGTAAAAAGAGGTCACGAAATGTGAGGACACGTGTAAAGTGCAAAATGACTGTTTTGCCCTTTTGAACCCAGGAGTCCGAATTGAATTCTACAAAAGCCTAAACTTATTTTCTTCGACGTTCTGGACTCAATGGTAGGGTCTAATTTAGCAAAAAAATAAAAGCTTATGAATTAGAGACATAAAATTTGATGAATAGCATAATTCAAGTGACAATTAAACTGAGTTTCATGTTATGAATTTTAGGGACACGGAAAGGCAAAGAAAAGGTGACCTAGCCTTCGGTGTTCTTACGGTGGTTTCACTTTACTACGAGTACACTTTTCCAGTTTGAGATCGATTACCAGGTACGATATATTGTGCTAAGTAAGAAATAGAATTGACATTAGGAGTACTTGCTTTGCTGCATTAATTGTTCACATGTTTGCTTGAGTGTTCACATGTTTATGTGCTACGTGCTATCTTGTTGAGTTGTATGATGATTATGGGTATACTGCATGTGTTAGTGTAGTGTGTGAATAATATGCTTTGAAGAACTATTGATATTATGAATTGTGTACTTGAAGGCATGCTTTATGTATGAATGAGATGCATCATGACATGATGAGATCAGAGCATATTGGCATAGTGAAATTCTTTGGACATGGCGTGGGTAAGCACTTGGTGCTTTGCATTATGAGGGTGCAGATCCTGTGGTGAAAAACCCAAAATCGGCCAATAGGTACTTGCAAGCCTGACGGATTCCGGACCGTGAAGCGAGACATACGCGGCGGTACTCATGCCAGCGGAGAATGACCGTATCATGAGACATGGGTGGCATAGAGTTGCATGGGTGTGTCACGCATACAGTGCATATACTATATACTGCTCATATACTGTCATCACGATATTGAATGCCATATAGAAATAATTGTACACTTGCACTTACCACGACCTTAGTTTTGTTTCTTGCATTAGCATTATATTGTACCAGCATGTTGAGCTGACCCCTTTAATGGGGCAAACATTTCAGATGATGTCCCAGCAGTACGAGACGTGGAGATGATCTGACTAGGGACTGTGTTAGGCCCAAGGGGCGTTTGTTTTTGATATTGTATAAGGGCATAAGCCCAATACCGTATTTCATTTTACATGTTGTAAGCAAGTGGACTAGACCTATGTATGTATCAGAACAGTGTACAGAATGTATGAGGACGTTATTATTATCTTTTATTTCTTTATTATTTTATTTTCCTTTGTCTCGTTACTCGCGCCTCGGGTTCGCTGGAATTCGGGGCGTGACACCAAGTGGCTCAATTTGTTGGGCTTAAGCTTACTCATATTTTGGGTCAAGGGTTCAAAACCCATTGGCTTCAATTTTAGTTTCCTTTTTGTTATTTTTCCTTTAGGCCTTGTTTGGCCAATTAAATTATGTGTTTTTTTATTTTATTTTATTTTGTTTTCTTTTTATTTATTTATTTTTATCCATTTATTTATTTATTTATTTATTATTATTATTATTATTATTATTATTATTATTATTATTATTACTATTATTTATCCCGGTTTAATTCCCCGTAACATTTTTATTATGCCTCGTAAAATTTCTAATACCCAAATTCATGACTTAATTTCCTGGTAATCAGGTCGAGGCGTTACACAATCTCAATCAATCTATAACTTTTTCATTCAATCAACCATAAATGAGAATCATTTAGCAATTTAAAACCATT
The DNA here is from genome assembly GCA_008638375.1 of Nyssa sinensis. Classification (NCBI taxonomy): domain Eukaryota; kingdom Viridiplantae; phylum Streptophyta; class Magnoliopsida; order Cornales; family Nyssaceae; genus Nyssa; species Nyssa sinensis. The sequence goes on from CM018034.1 coordinate 25,359,773, forward strand.
AATCAAGTTCTGAAACAATTTACAATCCGATACAATCAATTTGACGATTAAAGGAACAATTAATTTGAAAATCAATTATAAAATTGCAATGAACAATTTTCTAGAAGCAAGATAACAATTTCAATACAATTAAAGTTATGTCTAATGGCTATGAGCTTTACAACAAAATAGGGAGTATGCTAATTACTACAGTTAAAGCAATACGATTGTCGTCAAAAGCAAATTATAGCTATTGTAGATAGCTTAATACATGCTTGATCTAGACATAGTTATTGCGCAACACGCACACTAGGTGATGTTAACAATATACTCATGGTGAGCGAGGTTCAATGCTAGGTAAAATAATCTAAAAAAATTGAATCAATTCAATTAAAATAGGATACAATCTTGATGGTTCACATTTTAAAACAGGGTCAATAAAACAGTAGCAATTTAATGGTAAAACAACAATTCAATTAATAAAGGATAGAAATTCGATCAAAAAAACGATAACAGTTTGTTCACGAAATGTATTGGATTTCTCACGCTTGACAAATATCCAACACAAATCGTCTTTGGCCACTCCTTAGTGAGCTCAAGTATGGCCTCACTTATCAGTTCTTCGTAGTGAAAAAATCTAGCAATTTGACTTTTGCTGGCAGTGGAAAGTGATGGGATTTTCCCATCATTACACCTATATATGTATTTCATATATATGTCACCTTTTATGTATGTCCATCATTTTATGTGTATTGATCATGCTCATACATCATCATAGCATATTTTGGTGTTATATGCATTATACATATTTAATTTTACGTATTTTATGCATTTTGGACTTCATCGTATGATTTCACCACACAAGTATACATGATGGCATCTAATTTTTATTTGTTTAAATTTTTCCTTAATATGAATAATTAGTCTTATTATTCTTGTGTATTATACTAATCGTGTAATTACCTCATTTGATGCAATATTTTCATGTAATTGGGTTAAGGTGGCAATTCATGATCAGATTGTGGCAGGGCACATATATTCCGAAAATAATGTCAACCCAAACATGACCTCATTAATTAATTGTGTCAACTTCTCTGACATGAACACGATTCGTTTATTAAATAGGTTAACATGACACAACTCGACTAACCTATTTAATAAATAGGACGTTTCAAATAAAATGACCCAACACGACACGAATAACCTATTTAGACACGAATAATCTTTTTGACACACATAACATGTTTGATACGAATGACCTGTTTGAAATAATAACCTGTTTGAAATAATAATATATAGCTCAATCAAGTCATTCTTATTCAAATTACAATTTAAATAATAAAATAAAACATCCACCATTCAATAACATGCACTGTTCAAATCAAAATAAATTGTTACAGAAAATTATGTTTCATCTAAGTTCAAATACTAAATTAATACATTTACAAAACTAAATTAAATATAGATACAAAAAATTTCTTCTAAATCGTTTTGAAACAAGATGTTAAAAAAATCATTCCACAAAGATTTCAAAAAAAATGTTAGCTAATTTATGTTTCTTACCACAAAACTCTTTTATTAGGATAATTAATATATTCTAGTTTAATAACATTATTTTACGGGGCACAAGGAAATAAAGAAAAAGAGTAATTTATGAGCTATTTAAGTTTAATAATATTATTTATAATATTTAAAGAAATTACAAGACTATTATGGTTAAATAATATAGTCTAGATTATTGAATTATTAATTATTTTATTGGAATTTGTCTTGTAATCTATATGAACCTATTAAATTTAGTATTAAAGTGATAAAGATAAATTCATCTAAAAAGTTTATATATATATATATTATTATACTTTTATTATTTTATATTAATATTTGTATACTTATATTCATGGTGAAAACTTATAATTATATTACTTAATAATTAATATTTTTTTAAAAATATTTTATAGTATTTTATTAAATAGAGTAAAACACATATATAATTGTGTTAATCATGTCAATTTTGGGTTAACGGGTTAAACGTGTCATTTTCGAGTCATGGGTTATAAGACACGTTCATTAAAACGTGTCAATTTTGGGTCAATTTCAAGTCGCTCAGGTCAACTCAAACATGATTAAGCCCAACCCCAAACCTGCTAAGTTCATTGTTTTCAAGTTGTGTTCGTGTAAGGACCTAGAAAATCATCAAGGGCAATTCGATAAATTGCCAGCATAAGCCAAGGGCAGGCTGGAGATAAATTAAATATGAATCAGATAAATTATAAAATGAATCGATAAGTCATCCATACGACATAATGAGGCTAAAAAAGAATTTTTGTGATTTATTCGGGACTAATGTGAGCCTCGGGGCTACACAGTCATCTACAAGTTGCGGATAAATATGAAAATCCAAACGATGGAATTTTGAAAAATAGAATGAATATTTGGAATCAGAGCATCGAAATTAGCTAGTATACCAATTTTGGTGCAATTCTGAGATAATTTCAATTCGGACTAGTGTGCGCGCATAGTGGGCAAACTAGCCACGTGGCACCTTGGGAAGCGTGAGAAGCTTTTCCAAGATGCTAAGTGGAGATTCTAGAAGAGGGACACATGTCAACATTTTGGTGGTGGAAAGAGAAATGCTAGGGTAGATAAAGATGCATGGTAAGGGAATAATATTAGACATTGATGGGACAAGAACCATCCCTCATTTTCTTTTCTTCTTGATTTCCCTCTCCCTCTTCCTCACGCAACACACTCTCTCTCTCTCTCTCTATCTCCCTCCATCTCTTTTAGATTTTCTCTCTTTCTCTCTTTACCATTTCTCCCACTCTCCCCCCATAACCGACTGTGTATGTGGGGGGAGATAAGTGTGTGTTTGGTATGTGCTCTAAAAAGAAAGAAGGGAAAATCATGTGAGTGTGTACTGGTTCACCTGCGAACAAAAAGGGTGAGGGAAGGTGTGTGCTAAACAACGAGTCTGTGTGTGTTTGAAATAGTGTGTGTGACACATAGTATGCGTGTCTAAAATACAGTGTGTATGTGTGTGTGTCACACACACAAGTGATGAATCGAAACCAGAAGAAGAAGAAAAGAAATTGAGGTGGAAAAAGAAAAGAAAAGAAAAAGAAGGGAAAGAGGAATAGAAGGGCTGGAATAGTGGCGTGGCAGCCATGGGAGATGAAACCAAGATTTCTCTCTCTAGAAAATCGAGGCAATGGACAGAGGTAGGGAACTTCTAAACCTTTCATTTAGTTCAGGATTGTATTGGCATCTTGTATGTGTGGAGATATGTGTGTGGCTGTACAGATCAATATATATATGTATATATATGTGTATCTATATATAATTGGGAAAATCTGGATTGAAAAAAGAAAAAGAAAAAGGGATTTAGTGAATTTCGAACCCAGGGAAAGCTTGTTGGGATTTTTGAAAGTGAGAGGGAAAGTAAGGAATCAAAATTTGGGGGTAAGGGCTGAGAAACTGAGATTTGCAGGCACCTCAACAGAAAAATGGGTGTCACCGAAAAAACTAAGATGGGGAGGTTTCAATCCATGAAAACTAACCTAAAACTTGTTTAAAAGGGTTTAGATTGATTTGGGAAGAAAAATGGATGAAAAAGGGGCAAGAAAAACAAGAGAAAAACTAAATTTTTCCAATTTTCAGCGAATTGGCCAGAGAAGATTACCGGCGAAGTCGCCAGCAGCTACTGTTCTGGCATTGACTGATCAATAGTCAACGAGTCAATCGGGTTGGGTCATAGGTCATAGAATAGGTCAGGTCGGATCATGGGTCCGATCTAATGAACTTAGGTCTAAAGTTCTGTTTGGCTATAGGAAATTTGAAACTTGGTTCTGAAATTAGAATTTGAAAAAGGACAACCCTATTTCAAAAATTGGGGATAAAATCATATTCAGCCTGTTTGGTTACAGGTTTAAGAATTTGAAATTTTAGAAATTCAAAAGGGGTTTACTTATTTGAGTTAGTTACAAATCAGTGAACTAATTTAAAGAAATTACAAAAAGGCCCCACTTGTTTATAAAATTGAGAATAAAGCCAATTAAAATGAAAGATGAGTCATTCTCAAGGTTTTAGGCATTCCAGACTCATTAGCGAAGTCAGTTTGGACATTTGGGGACCTAGGGTGGTCCCACATGAATATGAAAAATTACAAAAATACCCCTAATGATAGTTTAAGAAACTTAAAGGCTAATTAAAATTCAGAAGGGGCTATTCCAAAGTTGCTAGATGTCTGAGATTCAAATATATGATCCGGTTGAACAAATTGGGATCCGATGATGGTCCTACATAAAATGAGAAAATGACGATTATACCTCTAGACTTATATTAAGTAATTGAAAGTGAATTAAGATCTAGAAGAGACGTTTCTAATGTTTTTGAATGCCAGTTACTCAAATATGATATCAGAATAATGAGATAGGGACTTAGGGGTAGTCTTAAAAGAATGTGTGAAATTATCAAAATGCCCCTAGGCATGAAGCAGATATATATATATATAAGGATAAATAAAATGCATGAAAGACATCTTTAGGATTCTTGAACCATTTGGATTTGATTCTAAGGTTGGTGTTGAGAGACGACGTCTCGATAGACGTGTAACTTGTCTAGTAAATTACAAAAATTCCCTTATGGGTTTAAAAGATAGTCAAATGACTTAAAGATAACACTTTAGGGCTTCCTTAGGGTTTTTGATACCTCAGAACACGTCTTTTATATTCGTTTGGGTAAACAGGTACTCGAGATGCAGGCTAAAGAGTAATTGGCCATAGAGAATAGTAAGAATTGATACGATACCTTAGTGTTATAGGCTAGAGTGGTCCTGAGAATAGAACAGAAAAAATGTAAGACAATTGACAAACATTATAAAAGACACAGGTAGTGTTTCCTTGTAGTGAAGTGAGAGTTGGGACTAGAACAATGTCCTAATGTGTTGATGTGTATACTTGCTATGTTATTCACATGATATTTTTACCTGTGCCATTTGATACCTTGCAATGACCTTATCAGTATGATGTGATCATTATATTGAATGCTACAATATTGGATAATTGAATGATGGTACTGGCTATATGTGACTGCCATGTTGATGTTTATCATGATTTCTATTTCTGTCATAGATATATATATATATATATATATATATGACTGTTGTTACTCTTGTATCTATTCTTTAAATCAGATATCCTCTCTTATGGTTGTTAGTATTGTTGTGGATATGAATGATGCTAATATGCATATTGTTGATTATATCTGAACAGTGTGAGATTTGAGGGGATATTGATATTGATGAACACCGTTTGTGGTCTAGATTGAGATATTGGAACTTGTTACGAGAAAAGGACTTGGAATGAGAATTAGTCATGTCTTTTGTGTGCTATTGAGCATGGTAAGATTGCGCTTTACCCATTTATGATGGGAATGGTGTCTTCCCTCGGCTTGCGAGCTGTAAACCCACGTGGTTAGTCGTTTGTCTCTATTGGGTTAATAGCCCATAAAGCACTCAAGCTTACCGAGAGCTAAATTAGGTGAATACTCATGGGGTTGAGATTATTGAGAGAATGAAATGAAATGAATAAAGTTTTATTCCTTTTTGTTGTGGGTGGAATTACTTGAGATTATTTTCCTTGACTCATCTGTGATATTTTATTATGATTATTGATGGATTGTATACAGCCAGTTTATGATACTGTGACATTTGTGAATGGTTGCTTAGTTATGAATATATATATTGTTCTTGTGGCTTTGAATAGGAATTAGAGGTGCTTCGTGGGTTGGGTAAGCTTACACTTACATCTTGTGATTGGTTATACATTTATATACATTGTTCTTATGGCATTAAAATAGAAAATGGAGGTGCTTTGTGAGATTATATGTTTATAATTATATCATGTGTCCTGACCCTCCATATATTGACTACCTGGCTATTATTGTCAAACCACGTGTAGTGGTGCGATGCCATTTTTATACTTATGTTTATGCCTGTGTTTGAGATATGATGATGTGGTGGACTTGTGATGCATATTGGACTATAGGTTGTGTCTTCTTCGGACGTGTATTAGTTTTTGGCATGCTGCTTACTTATGTGTTTTGGGAAACCCTACTGAGCGTTATGGCTCACCCCTGCTGTTCGTGGGAATGGCAGATATTGACTTGATGGAAGATAGCTACAAGAGTAGTACGGGATGGACTGAAGTCATTATAGTGTATTAGTTACATTCATGTATCGATTCATTTATTTATTAAGGGTGCTTGTACCCTTCAGACTATTATTGTATATGGGATATGTATATATCTATTGAACTGTAGAGTCAGCTTTGGATGTTTCCATGTAGTATCCTATTATTGGATAATTAACATAGTACCTTTGAATGTAAATAATTTCATTTGATCCTGTTATGGGACTTGAACAAGTCTAATCAAGGAATCGAACTGAAACTAATTAAAGAAACTAAATCAATTAAAAAAATAGCCTGTATTTTATGTACTTAACTAGGATGATTAGTCTTATTACCTACCTCATCGGTGTCCAACAACCCCTTAGTCCGTCCCTACGGGTCGGGGGCGCAACTGTTCGTGAGTCATGTCCAATATTGCCTGCCTTAAATTGGGGTTTTGGGGTGTTACAAGAGGTATCTCGATCCTCAGTCGCTGCTCCCTACTAGCTTGGAGCTACTATTGCAAGCTATGCATCTTCGACTTACCACATCTACGTTTAAAGGAGGTGGTCAAACATTTGTAAGAAAAAAAATGGAAACAAATATTCAAAATCTGTATAATTATGTGTAGACACCTCATTTTGCGACCCTTGATTGAATAGGGTCAAATCCTCAATTTCGCGACATTTCGATGACATTTTGATAATTTTTATTGCATATTTCGAGAAATTCCTTAATTAGGGGTAGTTTCATCATTTATGATGAATTACTAAGATATTTTCCACTTGGAGGTACTTCGATAATTTCACGTGCGATTTGGTCCCTAGGGGTATTTTGGTCATTTTACACATTTCTGACCCCCAAGTGCATTCTCGTGATTTTGCACATCTTTCTAGTCCTTAAGAGAACTTTTGGTATTTCGTATAGGCTTCCCATCTTATAGAGGTATTTTGATAATTTGTATAGACTCATCTGCCCATTGGAAGGCATTTTGGTAATTTTATCAAAGTAAAGGTAGGACTTTCCTATCCTTGGGAGGTATTTCAATATTTTTTGCCAAAGTCCTACTAAGGTAGGACTCTTCTGCATTCTTATGCCATTTTGAAGGGAATTTTGGTAATTTTGCAAAGTCCCACCTACAATAGAACTTTTCTATCCTTTGGAGGGCATTTTAGTAATTTTGCCAAAGTAACACCTCTAGTTAGACTCTTCTGCCCTTTGGAAGGCATTTCGGTATTTTTGGCCAAGGTCCTTGGTAGGAATTTTCTACCCTTTGGAGTCCATTTTGGTAATTTTGGCACCATTTTGCCCTTGAGGGTATTTTTGTAATTTCTACATCATTTTATCCCTTTGGGGGTAACTTAATAATTTCAACCCTTTGGTGAAAAATAGGGGACATTTTCATGCCTTGAGGGGCAATTTAGTCATTTTTCATGCCTTGGGGACAACTTAGAGACTCTCCACCAAATTAGGGGTAATTTGGTAATCTTGAGTGATAGTTGTTCATTTATGCACAATTAGGACTTTCCCTTTTTAGAGTTTTGTTGAATCTAGTTTCTAGACATTTTATTTAAAGGATATTCATTGAATCTAAAGATTTGCATTTTTGGAGTTTATTTAGAAATAGACTCTTTTTCTTAATTCTAGTTTGGTCTTACATGTAGAAATTGATCTTATAGGTTCTTGCATTTTCATAATTCATTTTTAATTCGTTTATTTAAGATATAAATTCTTTAGGATAATTATTTGATTTTTTTTATTTAATCATGTAATTATCATTCAAGGTACCTGATCCTAGCCCTCCATTTATGAGGTCAATTATAGTTACTTGGATCAAATTTTAACATTTTGCCTATAAATAAACCTCCTTGGTCACCATTCTAGAGGTCTATAATTTCATTGCCAAATGCTCTGTTCTAGTGCCAGATTTTTCTCTATCTCTAAAAGTTCTCAAATCCATTTCCTCTCAAGGCTAAAGTCTTGCCCGGTTAACAGTCCCAACTCAAGAAATGCAAGACAGAACTACGCTTGAGTGATGACTCCGATCCGAACAATCCTAGCAGAAGTTAAGCCCAACATCCGTGACTAAAACAAGGTACGCTTTCTAAACCCTTTTTAGTCCTTTCTACCCTGTTGATATCTCTTCTTTATCACTCCTAATAAAAATGGGTAAACCGGAGAACTACGTGACTCAGATTCCATCTTAGGATAGATATGTAGGAAGTTGTTGGACCCGAGTCAAATCCCTTTCCCTTTCCCGTTTAATTTCTTTATTTTCATATAAATATTGCTTCTCTATTTTTATTCATCTTTTAATAGGCCAATCATCACCTTCTATCATCATTGATAGAAGCGGGTGACATAGCCCATAAGCCCGACCTTTTCTCTCTTATCACTCTTGATTAGAGGGGGTAGTAATCTATTGGCTTATATCATTGTCACGCCCCGAATTTCTAAAACCCGGGGAGTGAATCGAAATGAATTAAGAAGAAATTAATAAAAAATAATTAAATGGATTTAGTTGATTACACATTAATTTTTTCATGTTTTTCCAAAAATTAAAGAATGAAAACTTGCTAACTAGACCCACCCAAAATGGGTTTTTAATATTAATCAAACACCTTCCCAACCAATGGTCAAAATAGTCTAATTCAAGTTCAAGCATGGCCCTCAAGATAGCCCCAAAAATGTCTTTAATGTGTCTTGGTACAATGGCCCAGATGGGCCTCAAATGCCTTAAGGCATACACCAAGAATAGGTCAAAAATCCTACCTCAAGTGGTCTGAGGAAGTGGCCAAACATGGCCCATAAGAGTAGCCAAACATGGCCCAATAGGGTGGCCAAACATGGCCCAAAAGGATAGCCAAACATGACCCAAAAGGGTGGCCAAACATGGCCTAAGGATTGGCCAAACATAGCCCAATAGGGTGGCCAAACATGGCCTAAAAGGATGGCCAAACATAGCCCAAAAAGGGTGGCCAAGGGCTGGTGTCAAGGGGGTGTAAGGGCTGGGCGCACGCAGGGGCACAACAGGGTTTGCAGGTGCGCGCGCGCGAGGGGCATGTCATGGGCGAGCTGTAGGTGCGCCCGTGGGCGCGCGGTTGGGCTGTAGGGGGGCCTGGCCTGATATGCTACAGTAGCAACAGTGTATTTGCTGCAACCTAACTTCTTCATTTTTTGAATTTTTTTTCTAAAATGCTGTAAGCTAATTTTTAAAATTTTTAACATACTTCCTCAAGGTTTTTAACCCCTATTTTTTGGCACTCTTCCTATCTATATTTGGGCATTTTACACACCTAATAACTCTTTTTAATTCACAAGATTTGACATGGTCTCTTTTGTTCATTAACCTATTTTTCTCATCCCATTCCTCCTCATCATCCTCCTCAACACCAACACAACACCTAATGGAACAATTATTCATACAATTATGTAATTCTAACATTCACAAGTATATTTTGAACATAAGTAACTACATGGAGCTCCATGCTCCTCATTTACATCCAATACTCAATTACATACTATCCAACACAAAATTTAGTTCATAACTTACACAAGGTCTAAGTTTTAAACTTACAATAACTTTCATAGGACTTATGCCCTTACACACCAAAAATATGCCTCAAAGTCCAAATATTCTTCAAAGTCCACTTCCCCCCTCTATGCTTCAAGACTTCATCAAGTCTCAAGTGTCGGGAGCCTCCTCTATAATATGTAATCCCATATAGGGTAAGCACGACGGCCTAGTATGAAATTATGCAAATATAAAGAATAAAGATAAGGCGTGGCATGTGCAAAGTGAACATTTATAAACTATATGTCTTCCAATTCATCAATGCAATGCAATGGCAATATGCATGACACACCCATGCAACTTTATGCCAACCCATGTCTCGTTTCACGGTCCACTCCCGTTGGATCAGCGAGTACTAGTCCTTGGCCAGATCTTAGATTTTTTACCACAAGATCTATACTCTCATAATGCATAGCACCAAAGTGCTCAACACACACCATGTTTCTAAAGATTTAAGTATGCCAAGATGCCTTGATTTTTCTATGCAATTTCAAATAAGCATTTATCCAACCCATGGAGTATGTCTTAGATAATGCATCATGCATAAAATAAACTATAACTTTTAAACCATAAAACTTTGTCTACATGAACTTAGCATATAATCCAATCAATTTTATATACAATCATGTTACATGTTCACAACTTAAACAAATTCTCAAAGATTACACAAATACACAAAGTACCAATACATTAAGCAACCATAACTTCCAAACTACAAGACTTTGCCTACATGAACATAAGCTAGAATGCAATAAATTATACATATATTCAAGTTACATGTTCATCACTTCACCAAATTCTCAAAGAATACATAAGTACACAAATTACCAACCCTAGGTTTTCAAAGCAACTATATGCTAGGTGCTTTTCTAACAAGTAAGCATGTAAGTTATATAGTCAACATATAAAAACACTTCTAAACTTAACCTTATTTTTTACTTAGCAAAATATCATACCTAGAAGGGTTTTGCTCAACCCTAGGTAGTTGTGCTCGCTGTGCAGCCAAACCAATCAGTAAGAATGCCTAGAAGGGTGTCTTGTGAAATTCTAAGGCTAGAAATAAGTTTTGGAAGGTAGAAAGCTAGAAAAACCTAGGTTTTCTTCACCTTTCTATTCATGCATGACCTGCTGCTCATTCCTCAGACCAAATTCTATGATTTTAACACTAAAGGGTCCTATTTATAGTAAAGGGGTTAAGGGGTGAAAAGATCATTTTGCCCTTAATGAGTTCGGGACCCCGTTATACTACAACCCGTCCCGAAACACCTCAATTTGACATTTTGATTTAAAAAAAGTTCTTAAAATTATTTTAAATGATATTTTTCCAAAAAAATTATTTTCTCCTGTGGCCGAATCCACTCGGGCCACCTGGGATGCCCTTTATGGTCCATTTTTTAAAATATCTCCGATTAGGCCCAAATCCTCATAGGAGGTGTATTTTAACATTCTAAGCATATTTATCTTCTATAGAATACTCAAAATATACTTCTAAATATGACTTATATCTAAATGATGCATGTATAGTACCCTACTAACAAACAATGCATGAATAGTGCTCTACAGGCAAAAATGAGAACTTTACCCTGATTTTTTAGATCTCTACAATCGTCCTTGATAGAAGCACATCAAGGGGTGGCTTCAAAGCCTTTTGTTTTATACTTTCCATTCTATTTATTCGTTATTATTTTTCTACATTTCTTTTCTCTTTAATATTTTCTACATTTTATGTTACAATGGGAAAGCCTTGAATTTGAGCACTTGAGGTCGATTTATTTAGACCGGGGGGGGTGGGTGCCTAACACCTTCCCACTTTGTACCTTAGCCCCCATTTCCATTTTCTTTGCTTTTATATTGTTTCAGTGATTTTATTTTATTTAACCCATGGCAAGAGGTTTTTAGTATGTAGTTAGGAATCAAAGCGATGTAATCTGTTTTATTTCTTCTTCTTTAATTTTTATTTATATGTATCATGTTTTACAAGTTGTAACAGGTTTGCTTGTTTAATTTTCCAAAATACGCTGGCGACTCATCTTTCTTCCCTTTTTTATTTTCTTAGAGGCGTTCTTCCCACCATTAGGGAGGGGACAACCAGATCCCGAGTTTCCAAAGGTCCATTTTCGGTGTGACTCTCACACTATGAATTAAAAAATGACATCTTAATAGTAGTACTAGGTGTTTTTTACTGTGCTAAGGATTAAGTGACACTCAAATGGATATGTGTTGATGGCTCAGACATGGTCACAAAGCTTGACTAGCTCAATAAAAAAATAATGCAGATAAAAAAACTCAAAATCTAATGTGTAATAATAAATGTTTTGGATTGACACACTTAATCCTCCCAATGTAATACCTATGAAACATTATTTGACTAAGTCTCTATCATCATCTATTCTTAGAATTTCTTCATGCTCAAAACTATACTCCAACAATGTATCATCATCATAATCATTTTCATCGTCATCATCATTGTTGAAATTTTCATCCCTCGGATCATGTTGTACAGGATTGATTATGAAAACAACTACAACATGATCTGGTTTTACGTCAGTCCTATTCAAATGAACTAAGGTAACATTTTTTTTATCATGCTAGACAACACCATCAAAGAAAGATTGAAACTCTTTTTGTAATGCCTCTTCAATCTTCTTGTCTCTTGAATTTCCAGTACATCATACAAATTTTTGGACTTTAGTTTTTGGATAACATATCATTCACCTCTAATTTTCATGTCCTTCAGATAGAAAATTTGTTTGGCTTGTCACCAATATATAAGGATCATCCTTAAATGTTGTTTGCAATATATTAACACTTATATAGTTCTTATTGGTTTGCATTCTAATTTTTTTGTTACTGACATCCCACCAATCTTATTTGAATAGATACAGAAAGTTCTTGCCACATTCCAGATATCACTCTATGCGGATTAGGGATAATAACCAACAAATTAGACACCTCGTCAATATGCTAACTCTTTTTAGCATATTGATGACATGTTTAACCGAAGGCCTCTTTATATAACCAAGTAAATTGCATTCAGTTGTATAAAAACTTGCAGTGAAAATCTAAGTCTGTAAAAAAAAATTTTTTAAATGCAATCACACTTGGCAGAGCATAAGTAACGTTACATTAGAGTTGCAATAATATGAGTCCAACATTACATCACATATAAGTGTCTGAACTATTACATCATTCACATTTTATCCTTACTCTAAGTTGTCACAATAATCTGGTATTTGTCACCTCAGGTTGGTACTTCCATAGCTAGGAATCCTCTTCTAGCTAGAGTTTCTATTCATTATAGCTCACTAGCATCTGGACCTGTAGCTTCTTAGTCTTTCCTGAAAATACACAGGATGAAACCTGTGAGCTTTATGAAAGCTCGTAACATAAGTTTCCTGTCATGAATCGTGACTTTGCATTAGCTTTCGTATACTTTCATAAACATTTGGAAACATTTATGACTTTTGTAAACATTCATGGCCTTTCGTAAACTTTCATAAACATTTAGAAACATTTATGACTTTTGTGAATATTTATGACTTTCATAAACATTCTGGGCGTTCATGGACCTTCATAATTTCATAGATAGCAATTAAAAGAACTGTATTAAGAGCTACTAGCATTCTTAAAATTTATTCTTATAACTTATTATAAGGCATTTAAGAAAATACAGATTCTTTTGCCAGATAGTTTTGCAAGGTAAAACATAGTAAGCATAAAGCTATAGTTAAAAACTGAGTGATGAAACAATGTATATGCTCATTTTTCTTTCTTTAATCTTGTCTTGTATAACCACTTGGGCAGCTATTCAATCTTGTTTTGTATAGTCACTTGGGCGACTAAGTGTAATCTAGAGCTCTAGGCCTACACAACCTGGCTTAACCCTCCTATTTGGCATGACTTTGTCATGAATATGGCTTAAACCCCCAACCGAGTATGACTATTCATCATGAACTGAAAACATTGTAAGGCATATAGTTTCATGCTAAATTATGTTTGCAAAACTTTTCATTAAGTTATCCATCTCATATAAATCATTTGAAGATATGCTAATAAGCATTTAAAAAGATGCTAGTTAAAAGCATACAATTCAAATATCAATCACTGTATTCTAAAAATTATCATGCAATTAAAACATTTGATATAATATCATAAAATTGTAAAGGTATTACATGTAGTATCGTAAAATTGTAAGAACTGTATTTAATGAAAAATCTCCATTTCAAGGTTTATGGTTACTCACATGTGGTCCATAGTCCACAGTTACTTGCTTACTCAGCTTGTTTTGACATTCTTCTTATCTTTATTTCTTTGTTGGTAATCCTAAAGCATAAATCAGAATACATTGGTACTATATCAGTATAGATACTCGACTTAATCTTTGCTTGCTTAATGTATTTAGTCTCTTCTGGACTTAGTCTTACTATTTAGGATTCCCTTATGGTCTTTAATTAGGATTCCTAATACTTCTTAGTTCATCGTGCGGGTTACATTAACCTCTAGGGGCATTTTGGTCATTTTTCCTTTATGTGTCCTGTGTTGTTTGGTACTTCATTCATCTTATTGGACTTCATCTTTGAGTCCAAATGGTCTTTTAATCATAAAACATGTCTCTCTTTTACTTTCTGAGTTCATTTGATTGCTTAATTAGGCTCTAGGGATAGTTTGGTAATTTTACCATTCTTATGTCGTGTTTTTGGTACTTAATTATCTTAACCAAAGGTTAATTCTTGACTTGGAGGCCACTATAAACATTGGTATGAGTTCCTCTTTATGTATTTTACTCTTATGGTAGCTTAATTAAGTCTTAGGGACATGTTTATTATTTTTCTGTTTATTTTGGTGTGCTATTTTTCCTAAATAGACATCACCGTTAGGTCCAAAATTTTAAAGATACTAAATTTAGCCTTTTTTGGATCCTAATTAGCCTTCATGTAGCTTACTTTAGGTCTAGGGCATTTTCATAATTTTTCTCTTTCAAGCGAGACCATGTTCGAGTACCCAAATACTCGATTATAATTAGGTCCAGAGCATTCTACAATGTTAAGTTTTCCACTTTCTAATTTTTCTTAGTTAGTTTGGTAGCTTGTGTATCATTAAGCACAATTTAGAAATTATACATTTCTATGTGTCTGTATTTTTGCTATCTCTATTGATGAAACAGGCTTTACCGTTGGGGTTGTGTCACGCCCCGAATTCCAGCGAACCCGAGGCGCGAGTAACGAGACAAAAGAAAATAAAATAATAAAGGAATAAAAGACAATTAAGGACGATCACATACATTCTACATACTGTTCTGATAAATACATAAGGTCTGGTCCATTTCTTCACCACTTACAAAATAAAATACAGTCGCGGGCTTATGCCCTTACACAATATCAAAAGCGCCCCTTGGGCCTAACATAGTCCCTAATCAGTTCATCTCCGCGTCTCATACAGCTGGGACATCATCTGAAATGTTTGCCCCACTAAAGGGGTCAGCTCAACATGCTGGTACAATATAATGCTAATGCAAGAAACAGAACTAAGGTCGTGGCATGTGCAAGTGTACAGTTATTTCTATATGGCATTCAATGTCGTGATGGCAGCATATACACAATATGCAGTATATGAGCAGTATGCGTGACACACCCATGCAACTCTATGCCACCCATATCTCATGATACGGTCATTCTCCGCTGGCATGAATACCGCCGCGTATGTCTCGCTTCACGGTCCGGAATCCGTCAGGCAGGCAAGTACCTATTGGCCGATTTTGCGTTTTTCACCACAGGATCTGCACCCTCATAATGCAAAGCACCAAGTGCTTACCCACACCATGTCCAAGGAATTACACTATGCCAATATGCTCTGATCTCATCATGTCATAATGCAATCTCAATGATGCATCTCATTCATACATAAAGCATGCTTTCAAGTACACAATTCATAATATCAACAGTTCTTCAAAGCATATAATTCACACACCACACTAACACATGCAATATACCATAATCATCATCCAACTTAACAAGATAGCACGTAGCACATAAGCATGTGAACACTCAGGCAAACATGTGAACAATCAATGCAACAAAGCAAGTATTCCTAATCTCAATTATATTTCTTACTTAGCACAATATATCGTACCTGATAATCGATCTCAACTCAAGAAGGTGTACTCGAAGTATGGTAGAATCACAGTGAGAATGCCGAAGGTCAGATCACCTTCTCCTTGCCCTCTCGTGTTCCTAAAATCATAACATGAGATTCAGTTCATTGTCATTTGAATTATGCTATTCATCAAATTTTATGTCTTTAATTCATAAGTTTCTATTTTTCTAAATTAGACTCTACCATTGAGTCCGGAACGTCGAAGAAAATAAGTTTAGGCTTTTGTAGAATTCAATTCGGATACCTGGGTTCAAAAGGGCAAAACAGTCATTTTGCACCTTACATGGGTCCCTACATTTCGTGACCTCTTTTCACAAATCGGACCCCACGGTTGAATCCGGAATGCTCGAGATAATAAAGTTTCACTATTCGTTTACTAAATTTGGAGTTTGTTTGATAGCGTTTCAACCTAGGGGCATTTTGGTAATTTTTAAAGGTTACTACGGGTCTTTTATTTTTTTGAGACCCCGTCTCGTAAAACGGACCTCGCCATTGACCTCAGAATGGCCGAGATAGTCAAAATACACTAATGACTTGTCCCATTTGGACTCCGGATTATTTTAGAATATTTAATTAATTAAATTAATTAATTAATTAATTAATTAATTAATTAAATTAATATTTTATTAATATTTAAATCTGGTGGGGTCAAATTATAATAAGTAATAGTTGGGGGGGTCAGTTTGTAAATTCTGAAAGTTCTGGGTCAAAATTACATTTCCAAAAGTCCAAGGGTAATTCCGTAATTTGAAAACCCTTATCCCACATTTGGATAACCAAACAGCGTATAGCGACAGAACAGGGATAGGATATCCCTATCCGGATTTCAATTTCTATCTTAATTTTCTTATCTCCGTTACCAAACACTCCCAACCCAAATTTAATTTAAAACAGGAATGTGACACGTGGCAGGGGCGGACCGGCCCAAGCCCAACCCGACCCGAACCGACCCGACCCAAGCCCGGATCAGCCCCCATTCGTCCCCGACTTTCCGGCGGTGAACCAGTAGGGTTCCGGCGCCTTCTCCGGCGCCGGCGACCGATCTCCGGCGACTTTTTCATGTTTTCAAAATGCCATTTTCTTCCTCCCTTCCCAAGGACTCTAAATCTACCCTCCATTTTCATCAAGACCCACTCAACCGTCTCGAATAGGGGGTTTAACAGCTCCGGCCGGTTTTCCGGCGAGCTGGTTTTTCTTAATTTTCTTCTCGGTTCTCGACTGTTTTGGCTCATTTCTTTTTCTATCTTCTTTCTGCACTTCTTAGGATCATTTCTATCTCATTTAAACCAAGCTTAGCACATAAAATACCAAGTTCCAACTCATACAACCGAGACCTGCAACCTAGGTTTTCTCCCTAGTTTCTCAACCGTTTTCTATCATTCTTTTTGCATTTGGAAGCTAAAATCATGCTTTATAAAACCCTACGGTTTAAACCAAACAAATCATGCCTTTTAAATTTAAAACAGAAGCACCCACTTACCTAAAATTTCTGATTTTCTCCTTTTGGTTTGTTTCCTCTTGGTCCTCTTCTGCTTCTTCCTTTTCAATCCCTTTCTTCTACATTTTCCTTTAACTCACGGATGCACACACACATACAAAGAACACTCACAACCGTCCCTCTTTCTCTCTCCTCTCTTTCTCTCTCTATTTCCCTTCCACTTGCAGCCTTCCTTGACTTCTCTCACCCTGCATCAGTCCCTTGTTTCTCCCCAAATGCAGCTTTGCATTTAATGCAAAGCTGCCTATACACCTACATATATATATATATCAATCATCATATACTAGTTACACACACTAAACACACACACACCTAGCTGCCACCTCACACACACTCACACACCAGGTCTGTGGCACACACACACACTGCCATATATATACCTACACATACATATTCGCACATATATGTACATATACCATTTTACACATACACATTGATAACATCCCCCACACATATATACATGTTACATACACATAACCCATACACATCAAAATTTTATAATACCAATAATAATAATAAAAAAAATAATATTTAATAACCAAGGAAAATTCTTATATATATAAAAAAAAAAAAATTTTGCGGGTTATTACAGGTTGGAACATCGAAAAACCTTAGGGTAGGTACCCTCGTAGTCATTGGTGTTCATTTGGTAGTCAAACTAATACAATAGGACACATTTGGAATTAGTCCAATTTATCTATTCATATATTTTGGGGTCCAATTTCCCAAATCGAACTCTGTCATTGAGTCTGAAACGTCTAAAAATGTTGAGTTAAACCCTTCGTGCATTTTAATCGGCCTTTGTTTCACTCTATTTAGGCCTAGGGGTAAAATGATAATTTTACCTATTTAATTAAGGGCTTAAAAATAATTATTAATTATTTTCCTGGGCCCTAATATAATTTAATTAAAATTTTGGGGTCGGATTGTATTCCAAAAAGTTCTAGTTCAACAAATTAGCATTGAACTAGCGGTTTGATCCTTTTCTTTTAATTCTTGTTAAAAGCTAACTGGTTCAATCATGAATTGAGTGAACTGTGGGTTTAACCTAAAGAACTAACTAGTTCAGTCCGATCCACGATGTCACCATTTTTTAGCTTTACATCAGCCAAACGACGATGTATTAAACTAGGTTTAATAAAATTATTTGCGTTAAAACGACGCCGTTCTACTAAAAGGGGCATTCGTTTTCTCAACGGGTCAAACTGAACACGATTCAAACCCGATCCGACTCGTTGACTGGTCAACTGAAGCCTTGCCAACGCAATCACCTTCTCTGGCGACGGCAATCATTTTCTGGCAATGACTCCAACCCCTTCTGGACCATTTTCACCCAAGGATTTTGTAACAACCTGAAAATTTTTTTTTTAAAAAATAAATAAAATTTTCAAGTTATTATTATTATTATTATTATGATTATTATTATAAAATTTTAATGTGTGTGGGGTGCAATGTGTGTATTGTATGTGTATAACCATGTGTATGGTGTATGTGCATGTATGTATAATATATACATAATTTAGAGAATATGTGTATATTTATATATATATGTATATGTATATATATATAAAATAGTGCACAAGGCACTATGTGTGATGTGTGTGCCGTGTGTGTGTGAGTGTGTATTGAGTGTTACACACTCAAAGGGGCATGGGTTGAGGTTGTGTGTGTGAGTGGAATTCAGGGAGTGGCAGGTGCAGGTCTGGCCAGAGGGTGGTTGGTCTTGGAGAGAGAGAGAGAGAGAAAGGAAGCATGTGTGTATAATATACACATTTGTGTGCACGGCTGAGTGGGAAATGAGAGTAAAGAGAGGAAGAAAAGAAGGAGAAACCGAGAGACAGAAGGGGAACAAGGAGTTTGAACCAGAGGTGAAGTGGGAGAGAGAAAGGGAGGTCGGCTAGAGAGAGAAGCCGAAACCAAGGTAAGCCACCGTCTGTTTTGAAATTTTCCTTGCATAATTTATTCCTTTTGAATATAGGGCTAGAAAGAGCTTGGAATATGGAACAATTAGGAAAAGAAACCAACTAAAATGGTTAAGGGGAGAGGGAGAACTCCCCAGTTGCAGGTCTCGGTTTTAGGAGGTGGGTCTTGTGATTTTATGTGTAAAACTTGCTTTAGATGATAGGAAATGGAGCCTAGGAGATGCAGAAAATGAAGGGAAATGGTTTGGGCTTAAAACAGTAGGGAAAGGTGATGGAAAATGGATTGGCCGGAATGTTGACCGAGGGTTTGACCCTCTATTTCGTGAGAATCCAACGATCTAAACCCAAAACCGAGCCCGTATATGGAATCTACATGAAAATTGGGAGAGAACCACATTTTAAAACCCTAAAAAATCTCGCCGGAGATCGGTCGCCGGCGCCGGAGAAGGCGTCGGAACCCTACCGGAGCTTCGCCGGATAATCGGGAACGAAGGGGGGCTGATCCGGGCTTGGGTCGGGTCGGGTCGGGCTTGGGCCGGTCCGCCCCTGCCACGTGTCGCTCCCTTGTTTTAACTTAAAAACCCAATGGGTCTGTTTGGCTACAAGGATAAGAGATTAGAAATTAAAATCAATTGGGAACAGGGATATCTTATCCCTGTTTTGGATTAGCCACTGTTTGGCTATCCAAATTGAGAATAGGGTTTTACAAATTACGAAATTGCCCCTGAACTTTCTGAAAATTTCCATTCTGTCCTGAACTTTCGAAAATGACCTTTTAACCCTCAAACTTTAGAGAAATTACAATTAGACCCACCAGATTTAAATATTAATAAAATAATAATTTAATTAATTAATTAATTTAATTATTTAAAATACTCTAAAATAATCCGGAGTCCAAATGGGACAAGTCATTAGTGTATTTTGACTATCTCGGCCATTCTGAGACCAATGGTGATGTCCGTTTTACGAGACGGGGTCCCGAAAAAAAAAATAAAAGACACGTAGCAACATATAAAATTACCAAAATACCCCTGAATTGAAATACAGTCAAATGAACTCCGAATTAGATAAACAAATAGTGAAACTTTATTATCTCGAGCATTCCGGACTCAACCGTGGAGTCCGATTTGTGAAAAGAGGTCACGAAATGTAAGGACCCTTGTAAAGTGCAAAATGACTGTTTTGCCCTTTTTAACCCAGGTGTCCGAATTGAATTCTACAAAAACCTAAACTTAGTTTCTTCGACGTCCCGGACTCAATAGTGGAGTCTAAATTAGCAAAATAGAAACTTACGAATTAAAAACATAAAATTTGATGAATAGCATAATTCAAGTGACAATTAAACTGAGTTTCATGTTATGAATTTTAGGGACACGAGAGGGCAATGAGAAGGTGATCTGACCTCCGGTATTCTCATTGTGATTCTACCCTTCCACGAGTACACCTTCTTGAGTTGAGATCGATTATCAGGTACGATATATTGTGCTAAGTAAGAAATATAATTGAGATTAGGAATACTTGCTTTGTTGCATTGATTGTTCACATGTTTGCCTGAGTGTTCACATGCTTATGTGCTACGTGCTATCTTGTTAAGTTGGATGATGATTATGGGTGTATCGCATGTGTTAGTGTGGTGTGTGAATTATATGCTTTGAAGAACTGTTGATATTATGAATTGTGTACTTGAAAGCATGCTTTATGTATGAATGAGATGCATCATTGAGATTGCATTGTGACATAATGAGATCAGAGCATATTGGCATAGTGTAATTCCTTGGACATGGTGTGGGTAAGCACTTGGTGCTTTGCATTATGAGCGTGCAGATCCTGTGGTGAAAAACCCAAAATCGGCCAATAGGTACTTGCCTGCCTGACGGATTCCGGACCGTGAAGCGAGACATACGCGGCGGTACTCATGCCAGCGGAGAATGACCGTATCATGAGACATGGGTGGCATAGAGTTGCATGGGTGTGTCACGCATACTGATCATATACTGCTTATTGTGTATATGCTGCCATCATGACATTGAATGCCATATAGAAATAACTGTACACTTGCACATGCCACGACCTTAGTTCTGTTTCTTGCATTAGTATTATATTGTACCAGCATGTTGAGCTGACCCCTTTAGTGGGGCAAACATTTCAGATGATGTCCCAGCTGTACGAGACGCGAAGATGAACTGATTAGGGACTATGTTAGGCCCAAGGGGCGCTTTTGATATTGTGTAAGGGCATAAGCCCGCGACTGTATTTTATTTTGTAAGTGGTGAAGAAATGGACCAGACCTTATGCATTTATCCGAACAGTATGTAGAATGTATGTAATCGTCCTTAATTATCTTTTATTCCTTTATTATTTTATTTTCTTTTGTCTCGTTACTCGCGCCTCGGGTTCGCTGGAATTCGAGGCGTGACAGATTTCATTTCCAATTTCATAACTTAGTTTAGGTCAGACCTTAACTGTAAAAAATGGAGTTATAGTCGGCGCTCCGACAAAGCCAAACTTTCCGGCGAGGTGTTTTCAACCACTGTTCAACACTTTTTACATGTCATCTTCCCCCTATTTTTCTTCCATGTGATTTCTGTAACCTTGGGGAATATTTTTCCCGTCCATGAAACTAAGAAAAACAAGCCCAATCACCCATTCAAATTATCTCTCCTTCAAACTGTACGTGGGTATTTCTTGATGGTTTTTGGACCATTTTCGTTGGTTCAAGTTGTTACGAGTTCTATTCTTGATGCTCTTTCGAGCCATAATTCTAGTTTCAAGTTTAGTTCATCTTGGCTTCAAAACCCAGATTCACTAGTTCGGCCACTAGGGCTTCCTCATGTTTTCTTAGCTTGTTTCTTAGTGTGTTCTACTCATAAACATTATTTCATACATAATAAACTCATTAATAGCCTAGAAACAATAGGCTTTTCAACAAAATCCTAAAGAGAGAACTTTTGAAGTTTTTGAGCTTACCTCTTCAATGGCAGCCTTCTTTTCTGCCTTAGCCTTCCATTCCCGAGCTCCTAGTCTCTTCATCACCTTCCTTTGGTTCTATTTGGTACATCACATGCACAAGTGCACACATGTACATATATACATATAAATCTCATTTTCTCTCTCTATTCCTTCTCTATCTATCTCTTGTTGACTTGTACTTGGTGTAGCTTTGGAGTGGAGTGTAGGTTTGTGCAAAGTCACCTCCCTTTTTTTCCTTCTTTTCCTTTTACAAGTTACCTTATATTATATGAATATATGTGTACATACATCCATTTACACACACTAAATCACCTTTATGTATATTTTTAGATTTTTTCCATCATGTGGAAGTCACATGGTGGTCAAAAGTAATTTTTAATTATTTCTCTTTATTTTCTTTTCATTTTTCTCTATCTATGTGTACACACATATTTACACCTATCCACACACTTGGTGTGTGTATTAAGGTCTCTTATATTATATATAGGTCACATAATACTTAAAATAATTTTTGTATTTTTATTTTATTTTTCTTTTCATTTTATGCATTTATTTGGAATTTTCTCTATTTTTTGATAATTAATAAATAATTTTTATTATTTATTAATTATGGATGATGTGTCACTATTTTAGGCTAGTGATGCTTGGATCACTAGTCAAATGGCTTTAGTTGACTTTGGCTAGGTCAATTGACTCATAACCGATCAACTCCTACTTTGATCTAGTATGATTCTTGATACTGCAGTATAATGCACTTGTAAGCTCTTACTTTGGTTCTAATGACATGGAATTTTTTTAACACCCAATTTCATTGGAAGTAAGTGTTATAGTTCCTGAAGTAGTAACATAACTCTATAATATCTTGTAGGACACCATAGAACTCACTGACGTTTT
The DNA here is from genome assembly GCA_008638375.1 of Nyssa sinensis. Classification (NCBI taxonomy): domain Eukaryota; kingdom Viridiplantae; phylum Streptophyta; class Magnoliopsida; order Cornales; family Nyssaceae; genus Nyssa; species Nyssa sinensis. The sequence continues at coordinate 25,382,930 of CM018034.1, forward strand.
CGTCATCATTTTCTTCTTCATCCTCACTCATCATTAGTACTTCATGTTCTTCCTTATGAAATTCTCACCACGTATACGTCTTGTCCATCTTGTAGTCAAGTAGGTGCTTTCTGACCCCATCTATGTGTATATAATCCCTATTATTGTATCTCATACATGGACATCTTATCTTATTGCTACTATCCACAGATGCGCAAGCATACATAAGGAAATCTTTAATCCCTTTCACGTACCTGAGAAAATTCATGCCCCTCAAGTCCATCCAATCTCTTATCTATTTTTGTCTACCTAGCACAAGTCGAACATATTGCTCATTATTCAGGGAATTAATGTGTAAAGATCCGAAATTTTGGAATAATTTTTTTTTTGTTTTGTTTTATGATAAGGTAATATTTGAATTTCTTTAAATCTTATTTACTTTTAATTTAATTAAATTACATTATGGGAATGTGTGTAGATACGTGTATGTATATGTATAGTAGAATGAGTATATGTATGTATGCATATGTGTGTGAAATTATGTATTGCATATATGTGCATGTAATCAGATATATATATATATATATATGTACAAAGGTGGGTGCAAGTGGCTGTGTGTGTGTGTACTGTGTGCAGCCGTGTGTATGTGTGCAGGTGTAGTACAATAGACATATATATATATATATCTATATGTGAAAAACCAAAAATGCAAGCAACATTAATTGCAAGTCTGAAAAGGAGAAAAAGAAGGAGAAATCAGGCTGCGAGAAGTCAGAAAAGGGGTGTGGGTAGAGAGAGAGAGAGAGAGTAGAGGGAGAGAAGTCGGTTGTAATATGTATGTATATATGTACATATGTACGTTTGAGTTAGAAAAGAAAAGTAGAAGAAGTAAAGAAAAGAGAGATAGAAGTTGAGAGTGTCTTGGAAAGTTCAGAAGACTTAGAAGGTAGGAACAGAAGGGAGAAGCAAGGGTTTGCTCAAAGCAGGTGAGTAGCTATGTTTCTGTTTTAAATTTTAGAAGCATATTGTTTAGTTTTGAATAGTAGAGTCATAATCAGCATGAAATATAGAGTTCATTGCAAAAAGGATCAGATCAAATGGAGTAGAAATGAGTTAGAAAATAGGAGTTGCAGGTAGGGGTGATAATCGGTTGTTTGGAGAATTTTGTTTAAAACTTGGTTTGAATGATGAGGAATTGTTCCTCTATGATACAGAAATCCATTAGAAATGAATAGGAGTCAAAATAGTTAAAAATCAAGCCTAAAATCATGAAAACATAGTCGGCCGAGGCTACAAACTTCTTCAGATTCGTGGATATTTGATGAACCAAATCAAAAACCAACACTGGAAATGAAACCTACGTATAAAATAGAAGAAAATGACGTTTGAAAAACATTGAAAAGTTGCCGGAACTGGGTCGCCGTCACCGGAGATGGTGACCAAACCCTAATCTCCTCTCACTGAAAAGTCAGGGAAGAAGGATACTGTTCGGGTCGGGTTCTGGGCTGAACTCGGGTCGAGCCCCGACTAAGATTATAAACGGATGCCCACTTAGGTAACACTACGTCGTTTTAACTAAGAGGGTTTTTAAATTTTAAAAATTAAGGCTGACGTCAGGCTGACGTCAGTGTTACGTATTGGACCGGTCAAATCGGTTGGTCTAGTGAAACTCTGGACCGGTTCACTTAAAACCAAAATAGACCCTCTGGTTCACTGTTTAAAATTAAAAGAAATAAACCGAAACTTTAATTATATATAGTTTGACCTCAGAAGTTTTAATAAATTTTGTTATGGCCTAGATTCTGAAAAATTTATCTAAATAAGCCCCTGAAAAAAATAATAAAATAATAAAATAATTTATTTAATTATTTTATTAAATGGGTAAAATGACCATTTTACCCTTGGACATTAAATAGGTAAACGAAGTCCAAAATAAATAAATAAATAGTACCCTTGGACATTAAATAGGTAAACGAAGTCCAAAATAAATAAATAAATAGTGTATTTTTACTATTTTGGGCACTTTGGACTCAATGGTGGAGTCCAATTGATGAAATTAAGTCCTAAAAAATACAAACACGTAAATCATAAATGACTGTATTGCCCTTAACAATACCCAAGGCTGTTTAAACATAAAAGATAACCCATTTTAATTATGTCGGACATTCTGGACTCAATGGTGGAGTCCATACTAACAAACGAGGCACCGAACACTGCGATGCATGAAAGAGTAAAAGACCAAAATGGCCCTAAGACAAAGAGTAATCAAACGAACTCCGATTAAAGTGAAAAAATAGTAAATTTTTATTATCTCAACCATTCCGGACTCAACCGTAGAATCCAATTTTCGAAAAGAGGCCTCGGGATGTAAGGACCCGTGGAAGTGCAAAATGACTGTTTTGCCCTTTTTAGTACAGATACCTAAATTGAATTCCGCGAAAGCCTAAACCGACTTTCTTCGACGTTCCAGACTCAATGGTAGAATCTATTTTAGCAAAATAGAAACTCATGAAATAAACACATAAAATTTGATGAATAGCATAATTTAGAGTGGCAATAAACTGAGTTACATTTTATGGTTTTAGGGACACCGAAAGGCAAGGAGACGGTGGTCTGACCTTCTACATTATCACTGTTAGTTCAGCTACACCGCGAGCATGATTTCTTAGGTTTGAGACCAACCCATCAGGTATGATATTTTGCTAAGTGAGGAATAGGATTAAGTTAGGAATGATTTGCATGTTGATTGAATGAATCATATGTTTATTTGATGTTAGAAAATCACATAAGGAATGTTGCTTTAAAAAGAAATCTTGAGTTGATTGTTTATGTTGCTTGTGTGTTTCTTGTTGCTCCATGGAGATATGATTTGTTTTATGTGTTAGTGTTGTACATGATTTATGTTTTTGGAGAGTTGTTAAGATTGTGAATACATGACTTGAGTACGTATTTACGTTGATCATGTATTGTATGCTTTCATGTGGAAGATGTTTTATAATTCAGATGCTGTGATTACTTTTGGTGGAATACATTGTTTAAAAGCATGCACCATGTGTTGGTAAATTGCTTATCTGAAATTGTATTATTGCACGGTGGAATCAAGGCATATTGGTATGGTGTGATTCATTGAAAGCATAGTGTGGGTTGAGCACGTGGTGCTATGCCTTATGAGGGTGTAGATCCTATGGTGAAAGATCTAGAATTGGACATTGTATTGGTAGTCAGGTTCCATCGGATGTGTTCCGAAAACGAGACATTGTATTGGTACTCAGGTTGCACGGATGTGTTCCAAAAATGAGACGTTGCATTGGTGCCCAGAATCCAGCGGATGTGTTCCGTGAATGGGTGTTGGTACTTAGGATCCATCGGATGTGTTCCGAAAATGAGACATGGTTGGGGCATAGAATTGACATGGGTGTGGCATAGAGTAGACATGGGTGTGATGTAGAGTTGACATGGGTGTGACATAGAGTTAACATGGGTGAGGTATAGAGTTGTGTGTGTGTGTCACGCACATCTTCATTACATCGTATTAATGAATTCGTGGATGTGGTAAAGAATTTGTATGAATGTGTGATGAATCTTGTTAATGTGTTGTATGAATGAACTGGATGGCATGTAGGTTATAATTATGCATGTAGATATAAATGTATACTTGCACATGCCACGCCTTAATTTTGTTCCTTGCATTAGCATTATATTATACCAGCAGCTGAGCTGACCCATTCATGGGATAACATATTACAGATAACGCTCCCGGCCCTTGAGACTTGAGCAAGTCTTGCAGAGTGGAAGAGACATGAACTTAGAAGTATATTTGGCCCCAAGGGCGTATTTTGTGATGTACGGGCTTAAGCTCAAATGACATGCGAACGATATATTTATGGGATGTACTTTCTGCTTTTTATATTGATGAAAAGAAATGCATGTTTAGTTAAATCAGTTTAGATTGTCCTTTATTTTATTTTCTTTTAGTTTCGTTACACTTACCCCTAGGTTCGCGAAAATTCGGGACGTGACATAATGCATAAGTTACTAATGGAGGAAACATGAATCTTATAACCTCCACCCTCTCTTTAAAAGGTCAGATGATCATCTTATCCCATTTAGAAATACCCAATCTATATTGCAATCAACATCAACTTAAATGCTTTGTTCCATCTCCAAGAACATTTTAGCAACATTTTTCCATAGTTCTCCAAGTACACGAGATAGACGTTACCACACCTAAGTATGTACCTAGAGAACAATAGGGCACCCTACTAAAATTTTCTTCAAGCGGATTCAAGCATGTTCTACTGCCTACAATGCAAATTTATGCATTTCCAAATTTGACAATTCAAGAATCATATTCATACACACGAACCGAATTGCAAATGAATTGAGCGAAAGGATTAAAGACTGCAAAAAATGAATCTTGAACGGGGCTAGAATTACATGAATGCATAAATTCAATTACACATAGAGTTAGATAACCGTTTACTAACAACAAGAACATATGATATCCATGTACATTAATAGTACCCATTCATTGAATACAAACAATGTAAATAATTCATTACAGTACACACCAAGTCTTGATTATATAAAAATATTAAGGACCATACTCGAGGCAACAAAATGCCTTATTATTTATTTTTGAACAAACGAACAAATATTTTTGGAAGTCATCATCACTTGAATCGGTATAGTCAGACAAGTCAAGGTTAAAGGCCATTAGTTCATCCTTAATAATATTAATTACAGCTTAATCTGGATCCAAATATTCTTTCTTCACATGTTGGATTCCATGGAACTAATCCAAGCGTCTTTCCATATGATTTTCTCTCTTTTTAGCCTATTAATGACTTGATCACTATCACGAGCTTCATTTTGACATATATTAGCTGAACGAGTCTTCAGCACTGATAATATATGCCAACGATAGTATACCTCAAGCTCGCATCTTCTCTCAAATAATTTTGGTCATAATATTCATTCATCTTTGGTATGATTTGCAATTAGGGGTTGCTCGTAAGCTTGCCCAATTGTTACATGACTAGTCGGTGTGAATGGCTCATACATATTAACGGGCTTGTTCACAAACTCACACATTTTCCCATACCACTTTTGGCCGCTTAAATTTGTGTACGATCCCACTAAAGGATTCCTTCACTTTGTGGAACTCCCTTGGTCTTTTGATAAAGATCCCTCTTATTTTAACTTATTCTTCGGCATTTTTAAGATTCAATGATTTTTAGCGAAACATATCAAAATGATATTTGTGTCAATGTAATCACAAGTACAAACAAATAAAGGAATTGCTAAAGCCACAAATGGATTGTCCCAAATGGTTAAATGGCTTGTTTTGAAACGCAATGGCATGTTGGTAGCATTTTAAAAAAAAAAAACAAAAACTAATTTCTCTTTGCAATAATAGAAAATGAAAACATTATGGAAAATGTGTTGTCTCAACAGTTAAATGGCTTGTTTTGAAACACAATGGCTTGTTGGTAACATTTTTAAAAAAACTAGTTTCTCATTGCAATAATAGAAAAATGAAAACATTATAGAAAATTCCTTTGACTAAGTATTTTAAGAATTATTTAAAAAAAAAAATCCCTTAAAAATGGATTATTTCAAGAAACTAGTAAAATAATTTTTTTGTATTTTCAAAATACATTTTAAAATTGTTATTTTTAAAACATATATATTTGAGATTAGAGAGAGTTAAGAAAAAAATATATCCCTATCATCCAACATCCCTTATCAATCTTATATGCCCAAACAAAATCCTATAACTTGCAACCTTCTTGGCCATCTATCATTGTACCCCTTCCCCTGGTTTTCACCATACTAACTCCCAACATCAAGCTATCAATAACCAGAGTTTGTGAAGACCATGAAGACAAAGAATATAATATTTTAATTAGTTTTAATGGCATCATCTTTTATTTAATTAATTCACCATTTTTTCAAATTGAACAATCTTAAGTAAAGGATGTTATAATTGTTCAGGTCCAAAATCTCACAAAACATGGCATTATATTCATAATTTGATTTTTTTTCAAATTATGGGACTTTAATTTAGGGATGGCAATGGGACAGGTTTGGGGTAGGAGACCCCTTCCCCAACCCCGTCCTATAAAAAAATGCCCCCCCAAACCAGTTTAGACTCCGTAATAGGTAGGGGTCGGTCCTCATCGGGGTCCCTATTTATGTTTAAACTTTGATTTTATTTATTTATTTTATTCAATTAGTTGTAGTTAACATATTTCAAACAAAGTGTTACATGTGTTAAAATGAGAAATATACATGTTAATAGAGAATTATAATGATATTATTTTCTTTCTCAAACATATAACTCTATCAAGTTTGTCTAAAATTCTAATGACTGAATAAAAAATATCATTATAAATACTGATTATATAGAACAAGACTCATTTATTATTTTAATTTATATAATCGGGTCGGGTCGAAGCAGGGCGGGCGGGGTGCTTTCACCCCAAACCCTAACGAGGATGACATAGCTTCCCCCGAACCTGTTCTAATAGGGGTGGGGTAATGGCGAGTTTCCAACTAGGCAGGCTAAATTGTTATCCTTAGACTTTATATTCTAGTTACAATTTACCGAAGTAAAAAAATACCAATCTTAATGAAATGTAAATTCTAAATTCGGAAGGGTGAAGTTACAAATGAAAAGGTATTAAACATCCATTTTGTCCATAAAAGCATTTTAATTTTCCACTCCAAATTTTGATTTCAAAATAAAATAAAAATATCATTCACAAACCACAATAGTAAGTCATTCCATACATTCATTCATAATATGAAATTGATACCAACAAAGATAGATAAAACACATGTTATGATATAGGTGTGTGTGTGTGTGTGTTTTAATGTGTGTGAAATAAGAAATTCATTCACAAACGACAATAGTAAATCATTCCATACATTCATTTATAGTTTGAGATTGATACCAACACAGATAGATAAAACATTTGTGTTATGATATAGGTGTGTTTGTGTGTGTGAGAGAGATATAAAATGAGAGATTAAGAGAACTTTCTAGCAAAGAAAGAAAGCTGTAGAGTGAGAGAAAAAGAAAGAGAAAGAGCATCAGCAATATGCATTGGCAAGGTTGTCAACGGCAAGGGTTTGAGACGGGGGGTGGTCGACAACGAATGTTTGGCCTCTACTTCGTCACCAGTGGTGAGGGTTTGGAGAGAATCGAAAGAGAGGGTTTGGTGATGATCGATGGTTTACTGATTTGATTGTGCTATTTGGGGAAATTAGGGGACTTGTTACCAATGCACAACCGAGCATCACTAAATAGGTTTTACTTAAATAAAATGACACCATATTATTTAAATGAAACATTATCAATGCATAGTCGTGCGTCGCTGAAACTTTTAAAATATTGACAATGCCTATGAACATCGGTAATACTTTTGGAATGTCTCCAAAAAGGATGTGCCATTTATTTTTCTTTGGAATTGGATTTTTTTCACTACTATTAGTGGTGCAGAACCTAGGCGTCGTTAAAATCCACTATCAGCGACAAAAATGTGTGCATTGGTAAATAGTGTGCAACGCTGAAAATGCTTATTCTTATAGTGATAATTTAATGTACTAAATTCTCAATTCTTGAGCCTTATTAAGTGTTGATTTTAATCCATAGACATGAGTGGAGATTGGAGTAGAATAAAAAAAGGTAAGCTTTCAAGACAGGAAAGCACATATATCATAGTTCATGGAGTAAAATGATCCAAGTAGAGTACCACGATGTTAACTGACAGGGTTACTCATATTTTGGTGACTCCACTGGGGATCCAGATGTATATATGTAGTTCCTAAAAAAGATCAGAGCCTGAAACTAGAGAACACTCTCTTTGGTTGTAAGTGGACTAGAGCTTTGTGGTTAAGGAGTGATCTAAACTAAGAAGTTGATGTTTTAAGCATTTCATTTGCTCATAACTGGACTTCTGCTATGCTTGAAGGTATGGGTTCTGGAATCATTGATAACGACTTTCTTCCTAGAGAGCTTTTATTGGGTTGTCAATTTTAAAAGTCTTCATATTAAATCTATAATAGGTAGGCCAAGTTAAGACTTTGTCTTAGTTAATCAAATCATTGAAGACTTGATCAAGTTAAATTTAATTACAGTTTCGTATTTCTAAAGATGAAAAGTTTTGACAACATCATGATGGCTTCATAATTGCTTTAAACACATTGTACGTCATGCATATATATTGGGTGCATTTGTAAGATATGTGTGCATTTAGTCTATCATTGTATTGTTCTTATATGGACTTATATTTATTTATTCACATGTCCTAGGTATTTTATAGTTGTGATTATAGGCTATATAAGAGAACACAATATATACTCTTAGGTACTTGGTAGAATTTAGAATTGATTTGAAATTAATATTAAATTCTAGTACCTTAACGGTTCGAATGTGTATGGAGGACCATCTGAATGGTTCAACCAGTCGGATGTGTGTCCTTTCCATCCAAACACATGTGACATTTTTTAGAATCTCATTGGTAATTACTTAATCCAAATTTTATTAAGGTTTCGATATAACCTATGTATTGTTGTGACAAATTTTGATTTATGAAAGCACAAGATTAATATTGCAAAGAGCATATCTTGCATACATATAGAGCACATTGGCACTAATTGAATCCTTGAGAGTTTTATATTAATTGTTAAGAACGGATTCACATATAGTCCCCTTTCACAAAAGAAATTGTAAGGCTTGCTAAAAGAGATCGTAGGACACATCTCTAAACCATTGCACAAGGAGTTGCACACCAGGTAGTGTGAATCTGTGGAGGTGGGTTGTGGTTGGAATAAGGTGTTGTTATGGTAAAGGGATAGCTAATAGACACAATTGACAAACAAGAATGGAACAGGGAAGGATAACCGAGTTGATTAACTAGCGGTAATCTATCGAGCATCATAGCAAGTTAGTAATCAAGTTGTTAGTTTTATGTCTTGTAATTAGATTGATTATTAGTGGAGCATTATATATCACCAAGTGAGTTTCTCTTCCCCTTGAGGGTTTTCCCATCAAACATTAGTGTCTCTCTTTAGCTTGGATTGTGCTTTATTTTACTTGTGCTCTTTACATTATTGATATTAATTAATTGAAGCACTTGGCCATACTATTAATTAGGAATACAAAATAATTTCTATTAGAACACTTGGTTTATCACTTAAGTTCTAGAATTCTTATCTAATTAATCTTATTAATTAATTAGAAAAATAATTTAAGACTATTTTAATGAACTTGTGGAATAATTAATTAAAGGGTTAATTAGTCTTAAGTCCTTGATAAAGATACTATATTATTGTAAGGTCCACTCATGTTTCTAATTTAAGTAGGACGGTAGGTCATTTATTTTTTAAGCTCAAGTCCATTCTTGATGTGCTGGCACTAACCTATTTTAATATGTGACAATAATACCCTAATGTATTTTCACGGACCCTTTACATTGGCCAAAATTAGAGATGATCTAACACCCATCGCCGCCACTATTCACAAGCAATGCCCAGCCTTTTCCGGTCCATAGACGATCAATCAACCAATACCAAGCGTCATCTTTACATCCCAGACCACCACCATTGTGAGATCTTTTCATTGTCATTTATCATAAATCCCAAACTTAGCTTTTGAACCATCTCTAGAAGCCAGGAACTCTTCTTCCCTTCTTCTTCACCACAATCCTTCATCTCGAGCATCACTATAACCATTGGCCAAAATGATAACAATCGCCTCTTCAGCCACAACCCAACACCATGCAACAACCACGTCTCTACCATCTCCAATATCAACCACCACTGTCAGCACAGCCTTCACTCTACCAACACGCCAACTGCTCGTCGACCTTTCTCACCACTATCAAATTCTAGCCACCAATTTATCCTATACCACTAAGAGCCCAATTTGATTTTGATATTGAGTTTGATTCTATAAGTGATTTTCTTGTCAACAACGAGTGTTGGTCGATCTGTGTTGGCAGAGACTTCCCAACAATGGTGGTCTACAATGAACAACGGTGCTCTACGATTAAAGGTGACATCGTAGGCAATGATGGTGAGACAAAAGCTTGTATATCATGGTGTGATTGATGAGATGATGCCCATTGTTATTGAGAAAACAATCTGGTGATGTATGTGATTTGGGTTCTCTTAGAAGGTTCATTTTTCCTCCGATATATGTGAAAGAGATTGAAGGTGAAATAATTGGAGGTAGAATGCATGGTAAGTTCCATTATGAAAGAAATTATAAATGGGCTCTGATATGCCTTTTGGTGTTAACATCTGATGATCAAATATTGTGAGTTTTACAAATTATAAAATTTTACGTTTTTATGATTGTAAAATTTTACACTTTCGCTGGAATGAAATTTTACACTTTCGTTGATGATCAAATTTGACACTTTTGTTGATGATTAAAATTTGATGATAAAATTTTACACTTTTGTTGAGACAAAATTTTACACTTGTGCTCTTGATCAAAATTTACACTTTCGTTGATGATCATATGAAAATTTGATGATCAAATTTTACACTTTCACTGAGACTAGAATTTTACACTTTCGTAGGGATGAAGTTTTTCATGGAATTTACACTTTTGTTGAGACGAAGTTTTCACAGTTTCAGAGTGATTCTTTTCTTCAAAATTTCATATTTAATATGAATTTTGTTTAGTAAATCTCAACTTTTAGAATCCAAATATATAAATTTTGTTGAAAACAGATTTATATATTTTGAGTTATTGAATTTTAAAATTTTGAAAAGTTTTCTTGGAAGCTGGAAGAAATCACGGACATTCAACTAGATTATTTCCAAAGAAAAATAATAAAGGAATATTGTTGTCCAATAAAAAATGATGGACTTGATAGCTTACTACGCTTACATTGGGACCACCTGATAATTTTTGTATTTTTCTTAGATCATTGACATCCTTAATTAAACTTTATTATTAACCTAAATTCACCTCACTCCATAGTCTATAGTCCATACTCAATATTCAAGTCAATCAATATGCTAAATATAAAACTCCTTATACATCACATGGCAATATTTATAGGCAACTCAAAAATACCAAAATTAAAATTTCTAAAAATAACCCTAAAAGTGAGAAAACAAAAAATTAAAAATTAAATCCTAAAATTTAAATTTCTATTCCGAATTAGTCCTCCAATACCTTTACATGCTGCTTTATAAGCCCTTGGCAACATCTTCTCGAGGGGAATCTTCGTCCCTGAAAACATATCCAACCAAAGCTTTGCCCCATCTAGTCTAATTTCGCATCTACATCCTATTTATCGATAATACCTCTTCTCAAACCATTTTCTTCCTTTTAGGTTGAACAAACTGCATCTAGTATAAGCTATTCTCTCTAATCTGATTTGCCTCCAATAAATTGGGGCAATTTTGGGTTACAAGCACCTTCTTGCATACCTGTCGAAGAAGATGTAATACCCTTCCTTCCTTCCTGCCGCTGCCAGGTCCAATCCCAATCCAACTTGAAGGTGATTCCGTAGGAATTGGTCCTCACTGGCTTTCCTAAGAGAGCCGGGAAATCCTCCATATCCTTATTCTACCTTTGCCAAGGTGACCCAACAATTTCGAATTTTTTACTTCCTCAATCCTTTTTTTTTTTTAATTTCTTAAGTCCATGTATTTTTTGTTATTGTCAGAATTTATGCAAATTTTAGAAGCATTTTTGGTTCCAAAACGTTTTTAAACTAAGTTTTTATCTAAAAACAATTTTTTTAAAAAAAAAACAATTTTAAAAGCCTGAAATGAAAACTTAAATAGTAACGAATTATTATACACTTATGTTTATCTAAAAAAAATTCAAAAGACATTTTTGTTAAAAAATTAGTTAAAAAAAAATTGTATGGGTATGGGTAATAACCCAAAAAGACTGCATAAGTTTTGATATACCACAAAGTGACATACCAATACTCATGTGACACGTATACCTACAGACCAGGCAGTGGTCAGTCATTCAGAGCAGACTGATAGAACTCACAGGTCCGAGCATAGACCTTTAGAGCACCCCCCATGATTCAGAGCTAATCACTGACTTAACACCTGCCGAGCAAGGAATAAGGAAACAGTCTTCTACAAGGAAACTACCACACATGGTTATCTCTATTGATGCAATATCCAACATGGTAACTGCCTTTCTCCGATGATCAAATCCCTACTTTCATGACTCTAAATCTTAATCAACTTAGGAATCACTAAGCCTATAAATAAAACCCTAAGGTACGTTTTTACAATCATGCTCATTATTTGGCTTACATTACAGTCTTTTCAATTCAATTTATTAACTTAAGCATCGGAGCAGCTACCGCCAGAGCCAATCCAGTGGTCCTCTGATCTTCTTCTTTGAGTGTTCTTTAGGGAGCCAAGCTTGGAATACACGTCAGCCAAAATGTGCAGCATCAGTTTGGTGCCATCTGTGGGAACGACAATCACCAAGTGCTCTACTTACACGAAACTCATTCTCTTTTTCACTAAAGGATTATGGCTCCCAATCTCAGACCGAGAAGGAATACTCAAAATCCTCAAAACCCTCAACCCCGACCGCCTGCTAGACGAGGAAGAGGACAAACGATTGATCTTGTGCGGCAAGAGCTCAACCAAGTCAAATGGCAAAACCAGTTGATGCAAGAATAACTCTTAGCCATGTCCAGAACTCTAGCAATGCTCACTCAAAATCGTTGGCTAATCCTCTGAATCCACTAGTCAACACAACCGATCAACAGCCTCCTATTGCTGCTTACATTTATGGAGATCCCTAACCGTCGGCAACCGCAAGCAGAGGGATACCAACCTTTATCCCAGAAGTCCATTATCGAAGCACCACTAGGGCTCCAGCCCCTAGGGCTTCGAGAGTGAACCCAGCACCACAAGAGTCTCAACCTCAAGTGGCTCCTACACCTCCAGTCCAGGAGGACCAAAGTAATCTCCCAGCCATGGGACGGGATCATCCTATCCATATAGGCTCTGAAGCTACAAGGCTTGACTCGCAACAACCAATCTTTCCAAGGGGCCCACAAAGAGCTGAAGAAGTTGCAGGGTCTATCAACCGTACTGTTGCTATGAGGGGTGCTCAAATCCCTCTAGAACAAGACGAGTTAGCCATGCTGCTCGGAAGGTTTGCCACACCGTTCACCCCTACTATCATGGCTGAAGAGAGGCCAAAGAAATTTGTTGTACCAAAGTTCACTCCTTATGATGGGACAAAGGATCTAGGGGAACACCTTTCTCATTACCAGCACACCATGGCCCTACATGGCACTTCTGACGCCTTTATGTGCCGAACGTTTGTGACCAGCCTCAAGGGTACTGCTCTGAAGTGGTTTCATCACCTCCCACCAAACTCAGTCACCAGCTTCTACGAGCTCGGTAGGCGATTCTTGAACAGATTCGTGACTAGCAAGAGGCTAAGAAAAGGTCCTGAATTCTTGTTAAATGTGAAACAGACTAAGGAGGAGTCCCTTAGAGAGTACATCGCGTGCTTCAATGCCGAACTCACAGAGGTTACAGATTGCAACCCCAGTTCCCTAGTAGTTGCTCTGGCCTCTAGTCTTGTACAAGGAGGCTTCAGGGATTCTTTGACAAAAAATCCCCCTACTAATATGGTAGCCCTCATGGATCAAGCAAGGAAATACATTAACCTAGAAGAAACAAAAGACACCTCCTAAACGGTTAAAGAGCAAACCCAGAAAGACGACTAGAAAAAGGATGACCAGAGGAAGGACCCTAGCACGGCTAAGAAGAGAGTTAGAAGCCCAGAAAAAAGAATGGTGCCCAGAACTTTATATAATTTAGGACTAACAGAGTTCACCAATTTTACTCCTCTAAACACCTCTCTAAACAACATACTTCGGCAAGTCAGATCTCGAGAAAATTTGAGCTAGCCAGAGCCCTTAAAAGGTGACCCCAGCTACAGGGACCAGAGCAAGTATTATGATTTCCACAAAGACCAAGGGCACACAACTAACACATGTAAGGCCCTCAAACATGAAATTGAGCAGTTTATAAGAAGAGGACGATTGTAGGAATTCGTCAGGCAGGATGGGGGGCAGAACCCCAATAATGATAGGCCTTAGTAGAGGAGGCCAGATCAGAGGCCTGACCAAAGACAGGAGTAGAGGGAAGGTCGGAATGAACCTCAACGGCAGAACAACTAAGTAATCTTCGTCCTTCATGCAGATTCCCTGGCAATGGGAATGTCAAATAGATCAAGAAAGAGATATGCTGGGGAGGCCAGAGCTACTCCTAGCATCATGCAGATCTCTAATGTCGAGAAAAGATTGAGGCCAGTACCAGAAATCTAGTTTTCGAATTAAGATCTTGTAGGCGTACACTGTCCTCACAATGATGCCCTTGTCATCTCCCTTAAAATTTCCAACTTTGAGATTCGAAGAGTCCTCATGGATACTGGGAGTTCGACGAATGTACTGTTCTACGAACCTTTCAAACAGATGAAGCTCAACCCTAGTGACATCAAGCCCACTAGCGTAATCATGGCAGGATTTTATGGGAATCTCAATACTCCATTAGGAAGGATTGACCTCGCCACTGCAGTAGGAGAGAGAGAGAAAGAGAGAGAAAGAGAGACGGACAAAAAAACACAATAACTGAATACATGGTTCTGAATGCCAAATCTCCTTATAATGTTATAATTGGGAGACCTTGGCTACACCAGATGGGAGCAGTCACCTCAACCCTCCACCAATGCCTAAAATACGTCCACAATCAGGCTGTCTACTCCATCAGAGGATGCTAACCAACTTCTAGAGAATGTCATGCTCTCGCACTCAAGGTCAAGGCCCCCAAATAGCAATTACTGCACGCCCGTGAATGTGGGGATCCAGTCCTTTCCCACTATCACGAGGTAGAAGACTGTCCTTCTAGAATTGATGAACCACTAAGCCCCAAAGGAAGAGACAACAGGGGATCAGCTCGGAATCCCAAGGGCACTACCTGCAGATAGGTCCAGACCTAACACTTGCCGAGCAGGATGAGATTGTAGAATTTCTGAAGAAAAACCTCTCGGTGTTCGCTTGGGAAACAAAGGACATGGAGGATATAGATCTAGATCTCATCACTCACAAACTAATGGTAGATCCAGACCACCCACCAATGAGACAAAAAAAAAGGCCACTCGCTGTAGAGCGGCATCGGTTCATTAACGAGGAGTTCCAAAGGCTACTTGAGGCCAAGATGATACGAGAGGTATTTTACCCTGATTGGCTAGCCAACACCGTTCTGGTAAAAAGAAAAATGGAAAATGGAGAGTCTATGTTGACTATACAGACCTCAACAAAGCTTGTCCCAAAGATAGCTTTCTTTTGCCGATGATAGATCAGTTAGTTGATGCTACTGCAGGGCATGAACTCATGAGCTTCATGGCTGCCTATTCAAGATATAATCAGATCCAGATGCACCCTCCAGACCAGGAAAAGACCGCATTCATAACCGAATGAGGTCTCTATTGCTATAGAGTGATGTCGTTCGGATTTAAAAATGCTAAGGCCATGTACCAGCGTCTGGTTAATAAGATGTTCAGCCCTTTGATCGGCAGTACCATGGAAGTTTATATTGACGATATGCTGGTCAAGAGCCTACGGAAGAGTAGCCACCTCCAGCATTTGGCTCAAACATTTGACATCCTAAGGCAGTACAAGATGAAGCTCAATCCCTCAAAGTGCACCTTTGGTGTAACAAAAGGAAAATTCTTGGGGTACATTGTCTATCAAAGGGATATAGAAGCAGACCCCACTCAAATTGGGGCTCTGATTGGACTGGAGTCACCAAAGACCAAGAAAGACATTCAAGCTCTAAATGGTAGAATTATAGCTCTGAGCAGATTTATATCTAAATCCACTGATCGTTGCCTACCCTTCTTCAAAGTTCTAAAGGGTAATAAAGCTCTACAATGGATGGAAGAGTGTGAAAAATCCTTTCAGGGGCTGAAGGAATACTTAGCATCACCTGAACTCTTGTCAAAACCAGTCCAAGGGGAAAAGCTGTTTCTCTATCTTGCGGTCTCTGAAAATGCTGTCAGTTCAGTACTAGTTAGGCAAGACAGGGGCATCTAGAGGCCCATATTTTATGTTAGCAGGGCACTGTTACACACAGAGAAAAGGTACCCTGAGATTGAGAAACTGGCTCTTACACTTATAGTATCTGCACAGAAGCTCAGACCCTACTTTCAAGCTCATCCTATTGAAATTCCAACTACCTAACCCTTGAAGTCAGTACTAAAGAAGCTGGAAGTATCAGGATAATTAGTCAAGTGGTTAGTGGAGTTAGAAGAGTTTGACATATCCTATGTTCCACGGATCTCAATTAAAAGGCAAGCCTTTGCTGATTTTGTTGCCGAGCTTACCCCAACTCCATAGAACAGGGCACAACTTTGCAAAAGTTTGGGAACATGGCAGCTCTACACTAACAGATCATCCACTGACCACGGTGCTGGTGTCGGTTTGGTATTACAATCCCTTGATGGGCTTATGACAGAAAAGACAGTTAGCCTAGGGTTCAGAGCCTCCAACAATGAAGCAGAATACGAAGCCTTCGTACTGGGGATGAGGCTAGCACAAGAATATGAGGCTCAGAACCTTGAAGTCTTCTCTGATTCCCAGTTGGTGGTTAGCCAAGTTCTAGGAGAGTATGCCATCAAAGATAGCAGGATGCTTCAGTATTCAGAACTGGTCAATTTGCTGAAACGCTCCTTTCAAATGTTCTCTATCCAAAAAATAGAAAGAGGCCAGAACTACAGAGCTAATGCCTTGGCAAACATGACATCTCACCTGAAGTCAGAAAAAGATTCTACGCTAAAATTTTTCCATCAGCCACGGCCAAGCATAGAAGAAGTCCAAGTTGCCTAAGCTATTAAACAACCGCAGAACTGGATGACTCCCATCCTCTAGTACCTGGAATTAGGGCTCCTCCTAGAGGACAAAAGCAAGGCAAGAAGAATCTGAATCAGATCAGCTCGGTACCTCGCAATGAATGGGAGACTTTACCGAAGGTCTTATTCTCAACCCTTGCTGAGATGCCTATCTCCAGAAGAATCCCAAGTATGTCCTGGTAGCAAATTCATGAGGGAATATTTGTAAACCATAATGGTGAGCAGAACTATAGCACATCGAGCTGTGACACAAGGCTATTACTAGCCTAGTATGTTGAGGTAGGCTAAGGAATACGCCCGAAAGTGTGACAAGTGCCAGAGGTTTGCTCCCTACCAACACCAACCCTGCCATGAGCTCATCTCTATCACAAGCCCATGGCCTTTTGTTCAGTGAGAGATGGACATCATAGGCCCATTGCCTAAAGCCATACCGAACAGGAAATATCTACTGGTAGCTATTGACTATTTCTCCAAATGGGCGGAAGCAGAGCCTCTAACACACATTACTAAGAAGGAAGTCAAGAATTTCACTTAGAGGAATACAATCTACAGGTTCGGCATACCACGTGTAATCGTTTCAGACAACGGTACGCAATTTGCTGGTAAAATTTTCAAAAAATTCTGCCAAGATTTGTATATCAATCAACATTTCTCCTCCCCTGGTCATCCCTAAGCCAGTGGGCAAGCAGAGGTCACTAACCGAACAATCTTTGATGCTCTAAAGAACAGGTTAGAAGGAGCCAAGGGAAGGTGGGTGGAAGAACTCCCTAGAGTACTCTGGGCCTACAGAATAACTAGAAGGTGGGTGGAAGAACTCCCTAGAGTACTCTGGGCCTACAGAATAACTAGAAGAACACCAACCTCAGAAACTCCCTTTTCACTTGCCTACGGTACTGAAGCTGTGATCCCTGTTGAAATCGGTATGCCTACCCTGAGGACTGAAGCTTTCAACCAAGAGACCAATGACCAGCAGCTCGCAGAGAACTTGGACTTACTTGAGGAAAAAAAAAGAGCAAGCTAGGGTCAGGATGGAAGCATATCAGCACAGGGTGGCCAGCCACTCTAAACTAGGTCTAAAACCTGTCAACTTTCAAGTTGGAGATCTTGTCCTAAGAAGAGTATTTCAGAACACCCAGGATCCCACTGTGGGAAAGTTATCACCCAATTGGGAAGGCCCTTACAGAGTAACAAAGACAATCAAACCTACCACTTATTGGTTAGAAAGCATGGATGGGAAACTTGTTCTCAGGCCTTAGAATATAGAACGCTTACAGAAGTATTATCAATAAAGATTTTTTCCTTTCAAATATTCCATGAATTATCTCCATCTTAATGTACAAACCTCGTGTCTGTTCCATCTTAATGTACAGACCTCGTGTTTGGTCCATCTTAATGTACAGACCTCGTGTCTAGGTCCATCTTAATGCAAGAACTTCATGTCTGGTCCATCTTAATGTACAGACCTCGTGTCTAGTCCATCTTCAACGTACAGAACTTCATGTCTAGTCCATCTTAATGTACAGACTTCATGTCTGGTCCATCTCAATGTACAGACCTCGTGTCTGGTCCATCTTAATGTACAGAACTCGTGTCTGATCCATCTCAATGCACAGACTTCATGTCTGGTCCATCTTAATGTACAGACTTCCTATCTGGTCCATCTCAATACACAAACTTCATGTCTGGTCCATCTTAATGTACAAACTTCTTGTCTGGTCCATCTTAATGCACAGACTTCATATCTGGTCCATCTTAATGTACAGACTTCGTGTCTGGTCTATTCAATGTAGAGACCTTCAAGTTTGGTCCATCTCGTCAAAACTACTTGGCTCTTTCCCAAACGGAAGGGAAAACGTTTAACTTAGCTGCTCAGCCACATGGTTATAAACATTCTTATAAATCTTATTGCTTAAGTTCTTATCAGAAAGTTCTGGAGATCTGTTCTAAGGACAAAGGTTCTGATTATCAAAGTTTTTCTTTATTAGTCTAGTTATTATTACAAGTCTTTTGGCTCGGCAGCTAGCTTCTACAAAACCTGTTGTTTAGGTTATTCAGTGCAAGCTCAAATTCAAATGCCTCCAGTTTTAGGCTCAAGCTCAGTTGCTTACTTTGATTTTCCAACTTTCGAAGAACTTACACAGTTATTATAATTTTGTTCAAATTATTACAAGTTATGCAGCTCGGAAGACAACCCATTAATCAAATCAAGGAGTTAAAGTTAGTTCTTGTGCAACTTTACTTACGTCAATTACAAGTTCGAAGGGCTGAAGCCCATTTATACACTACAGAACAGTGGGACTTGGGACAATGCTTGATCAACCCCAAAATTCACAAGTATTATCATTCAAAAAGAGAAAGAAGGCAAGAAGCTCTGAAAAAAAAGATATTATCATTAATAAATGTGTTCGGTTACATCAAAAAGAAAAAAAAAAAAGCCAGAACTACAAAAATTCTATCTCCTAAACTGGAGAGCCGTCAGGAGCATCATCATCATTATCATCCTCTTCAATACCCGACAGGTCAATATCTGGGAATTTGGCAAGAAGACTAACCGAACTGCACAAATTCCCTACCCATCTCCTTCACCTCGGTCCTCATCTCAGCCTCGGTCTCGGCCCTAGCTTCCTTAACCCTTAGAACAAGTGAGACTTGAAAAACACCATTCTCCTTCTGAAGACCCTCAGCTCTTGAAGAAGGGATGCCTTCTTTGACAGCAAAGAGTCCCTCTCAGACTTAAAGAAATCCCTCTCGAACTCCATAATGGATAGGGAATTCCTTACTTCCTTGAGTTCTTCCTCGGCAGCAGTGGCATTGGATTGAGCAGTGCCGAGCTAAAGTCTGGCATCATCCAAGTCGTCTTGAAGTTTCTCCACAGCCTGAGGATCCAGGGCAGAGTCTATTAAGGCAGCCAAACTGTGCAAGGTCTGCAAAACAAAAAATTATTACTAAGAAAATAGGAAGTAAAGAAAAACAACAAAAAAAGGGAGAAAACAGCACGGCAATTACCTTCAGCTGCGAGCTCATGGCATCACCAATGGTCTGCCGAGTGCTCTGAGCCTTGTGCTTCTGTGGGGCGTCCTCCCAAAATTTTTCAATGGCCTCTTGAACGACCTTGTACCCATCCGGCATCAAGTCAAAATCGACTGCCACCCTTACTTTCCCTTTTTTGGAAACCTTTGGAGCTGAAGAGGGGGCAGGCTCAGAAATCACAATGCCCCTTTTTGGGCAGTGCTGAGGAGGAGGGGTCAGTAATCACCACGCTTTTCATTGGGTGGCGTAGAAGAAGAGGGCTTAGAAATCACCCCCCCTTCTTGGGTGGTGCAGAGGTGGAAAGGGATGGCAGTGGTCTTCCTCTTCTTGGTTTGGGAATAACCCACAAGAGGAGAGGGATTCGCCACCCTCTTTTTCTTTATAAAGCCCCAACTGTCAAACACAGACTTCTTCACAGTCTGGAGCCCTGTTCTTATTTTTCAAGGGCCATTGGGTTGCTTGGCTGGAGGATGACTCTAAAGTCCTAGTTATTGGTCTGAAGAAGCCTGTTGTACTGGTCTTTGAGAACAGGTGTGAAGAACGGTCTCTTCTTGACGCTTTTACCTACACAAGATATACAACAGCAACAGTCAGTTAAACAATACAGAAGATGAGACAAGAATAGAAGCAAAAATTACAAAAAAAAGGGGTCTCACCCATAAACCCCGTGCTCCAAGGGAATGTAGAGATCTGGTCCTCAAGGTCTGCCATCTCCTAACCTCCACTAATGAAGAAATACCAGTTTTTCCAAGACTTATTGGAAGTCAGTACGAAGGAAAAAGGTCTGAACCCCCTATCAGAAGACATACAATAGAGGTTCTCTGACCTCATGTACTTAAGATCCATTTTACTACGGATCAAGTTTAGGGAGACCTCAACGTTGTTCAAATGACCTAAGGCTATAAACCCTAACAGGTGCCTCCAACTATTCAAGTTCAGGTCAGCAGAGCAAAGATTAAACCAACAGAAAAACTCCCTAAGCAATTTTGGGAAAGGAAGACGCAACCCCATCTCAAACCAAGCGGTATAAACACAAATCTCGCCTTCCCTAATATTTGAAGGATGATCTATGGCATCAGGAGCCCTAAGGGTGACATTTTGAGGAAAACCGAATTCCTCCTTTATACTATCTAACAGGGAAAAAGTAGCAATGCTCTATCCCTCTTCTCTTTGGGAGAGTCTACCAGAGATCTTCTTTTTTTTGCTCCTAGGCTCTAAAAACGCATCTACAATCCTAACTTCGAGGCTAGAACGGGATTCTTTCGACCTATCCCTCGAAGAACTACTATCTCTAGTAAGGGTTTAGGATGACACAGAAGTCTCCAAAAGACTTCCTGAACTACTGCTAACACTAGAGGATGTAGTGGAGGTAGACATTTCAAAAATAACTAAAAAATGAGAAGAAGAAGAACAATGAAAATATGAATGTAGGGGCCAAAATCAAACCTGAAGAGAGAGAAAAGCTTTGGACGACAAGTACTCTTCACAGTTGGGCTTTCTAGTTCAACAATGGAAAATTTTTTCTTTCTTTCTTCCAAGTACAAGAGAAACAATAAAAAAGGCATGCAAAGCTCTTTTCCTTCTCTTTATATACATTCAAAAACTGGGGCCCATCAAGGCGAACTATCCCGATGGTTACAAGCAATGATAACCTCGGAAGCCCAAAAAATCGACTGTGCAATAAACGACGCGCCAACAGTCGTCTTGGAAAACGAGACGACAAAACGCGTGGCTTTTTGGAGGCTCGTAACTTTAGTTACGCCATGAGCTCAAACTAAGGCTTGGGGGGGAGTTGCTGATATACCACAAAGTGACAGACCAATACTCATGTGACACGTATACCTACAGACCAGGCAGTGGTCAGCCATTCAGAGCAGACTGATAGAACTCACAGGTCCGAGCACAGACCTTCAGAGCACCCCTCGTGATTCAGAGCTCATCACCGCCTTAATACCTGTCGAGTAGGGAATAAGGAAACAGTCTTCTACAAGGAAACTACCACACATGGTTATCTCTATTGATGCAATATCCAACATGGTAATTGCCTTTCTCTGATGATCAAATCCTCACTTTCATGGCTCCAAATCCTAATCAACTTAGGAATCACTAAGCCTATAAATAAAACCCTAAGGTACGCTTTTACAATCATGCTCATTATTTGGCTTACATTATAGTCCTTTCAATTCAATTTATTAACTTAAGCATCGGAGCGGCTACCGTTGGAGCCAATCTAGTGGTCCTCTGATCTTCTTCTTTGAGTGTTCTTCAGGGAGCCGAGCTTGGAATACACATCAACCAAAAAGTGCAGCATCAAGTTTGAAAAATCTAAAAAAAAAAAAACTTACGCAGTAAAAATTTCACATCCCGAACCCCACCCTACGCGGATGTCGAGGACGTGATGCCAATTAGCCGCCTTGCCGGTTTGCCGACCGACAACGCAACCAACTGAAGGTAACTTCTGAACTTACCGACGAATTGCATTCTGAATGTATGGTCAAATACAGCAGAATTTAAAACTTTTTATCTCGGGAATGCAACTCATTTAAAATACCGTAGGAGTATGTATCACAGAGCAAGTCTAAAACCAGAGAGCTAATAATTCTAACCTCAAAGCACGTCTATAATCAAACATATAACATAAAGTATATCTAATCTCTCTTAGAGTATCATTACTGTAATATCCCGACCCGGGATACCGGGTCATATGACACATATTACGAGGTCATGAAAAATAATACATAAATTCTAAATTATAAGAAAATAATTTCTTTGTGTAATAAAGATTAATTAATAAAAAGTAAGGAGATAAAATTGTTTAAAGTATATTGTAGGTATGTACATATGGTCAAGTGTGTATATACATATACACCTACATGTATGTATACAAGTATAGTAGATATATATATATAAATATAATTTTATATATATATATAAATCTATGTATAAATATACATAAAGTAAAGAAAACCAAAAATATCTTTGTGTGTGTAAGTCTACAAGCAGTATGTGTGTGTGTGTCGGTTGAGGTGTGTGTGGGTGTGTCTCCATGTGTTAGTGTGTGTGTGCTTATATAATATATATATATATATATATAATATACAAAATATAAAGCAAACAATAAATGTAAAGCAACAAGAGGAAAAGAGAAATTTATGAGATGGGATGGCAGCCGAAATGGGGGACTGAAATTGGGGTGAGTCATGTAGAGAGAGAGAGATAATGGAGGAGAGAGAGAGAGAGAGAGAGAGAGAGAGGTCGGCTACTTTTTCTTTAAAACCAAAACATGCAAGCATGTTTGTTCTCTTACGAAAGAAATCAAAAGAGGGAGAAGCTGAGGAGAATAGAAGAAGGATCAGAAGTAGAAGGAAGAGAGAAAGTTCACAGTAAACAGGTAAAAATCCAAAATTTTACATTTTTCTCTCTCTAGGAATTAAGCATAAATAGGAGTTGTTTTAAGTTACTTACGTGCATATCATGTTTAGAAAATATGATTACAAGATCAAGCATGGAATTAGGTTTTGAAAACACTCAAAAAATGTAAACCCATGAAGAACCGCCATGGGAGGACTTTGCTTATAGCAGGTCTGAACCCATGGCAACCAAACTGAGTTGGTGTAATGAGACTACAAGAAGACCCTAAGGGTGTCCTAAAAACATAGAGCTGTGATCAAAAACACTCAAGAAAAGCCCTCCAAAAATCCAATTGCAGGTTCGGGTTCCCAAAACAAAACTCAAAAACATGAGATTTAACCTACCCTTGTTAATAAAATATGAAACCTCATGAATAGAAGAACAAAACAAGCCCAACTTCATGGGAAATGATCAAGAAATGAGTATGAACTGACCATTTACAGGTCTGAATTATCGAGGCTTAAACCGAAGCAAAGAGTTCACCTTGAACTCCAAAACGAATGCCAAATGGATTCTGGGTACCTCAGGAACAAAACGAAACAAAAACAGTGAGGATCCATTGATCCAAACTGTACGAAATTAAAGAAAATAAAAATCAGGGATTAGGGCAACACAGGGATGATCGTGGGGAAGACGACACTGTTTCGGGTCGGCTATGGGTCGGTTACGGGTCAGGGTCAAACCGGATCCAACTGGTCAGGTTTATTTATACGGCAACTTTTTGTTTTCAATTTAAAAGACATTAGAGCTGACGTCATTATGACATCAACAAAACGTGGCAAACCGGCTAAACCGGTTGGTTTGTAAAGGAACCGGACCGGTTCACTTCAAATTGGACCGGACCAACTGGTTTTGTGATTTATTTAAAATTAAATAAACCAAACCTTTTGTTATTCACGGTTTGACCCCAAAACTATGAGAAATTTCACTGTGGCCCAACTGAGGGAATTTCTATGCAATTAAACCCCTAGAAAAATAATTAAATAATTAAAAAATTTATTTAATCATTTAATAAATAAAGCAAAATTATTATTCTACCTTGGGTCATATATGAAGCAAATGAAGTCCAAATTAAACATATGAATAATGTATCCTTACTATTTTAGATATTCTAAAGCCAATGGTAGGGTCCGTTTTACGAGACGCGGCCCAAAAAATAAAGACACGTAAATGGGTAAATGACGAAAATACCCCTTGTCCAAAATTAACAAGTTATTAGTGTATTCTTACTATCTCGGACCTTCTAAGTCCAATGGTGAGGTCCACAACACGAGATGAGGTCCCGAACATAAAGACACGTAAGGGGGTAAAATGACCAAATTACCCCTAGTACCTTAAAAGCCAAATTAAAACTAGGGAAGGTCTAAATTAACTTTCTTTGACATCTCGGACTCAATAATGGAGTCCAAATTATGAAACAAAGTACAGAAAAATGAGACACGTAAAACGGTAAATGACCATTTTGCCCTTTTCATACAAAAGTCCAAATTAAATTCTAAGAAAGCCTAAACCGACTTTCTTCGATGCTCCGGACTCAATGGTAGAGTCTATTCAACCAAAAGAAATGTCTAAAATAAAAATACATAAAATTTTATGAATAGCATCTGTCAGATGACTATAAATTAAAGTAATGCCAAAGTACTAATCTAAGGCGTATACGAGGAAATGAATTATGAGATCATTTTAGGATCTAATACGATTTAAGCATAGTTAAGGAATATCGAGATGATACTATAATGAATGTAAAGTTGATGAGATGTTTATGAATTGTTCTTAGGAACTACAAGGAAAGTGGGAAAGCGCATTATTAGCAATAACCCTAAAGGACCAAGGTGAGTAACCCTGTATTTGAAGTAGAGATTTAACTCCATGGATTTGAAAAGGTTTTAAGTTCAAAAGATACGAAGTATTTGAATTCCAAATTTAGTATATTACATGATTCAGTTTTAAATTATTTATGTTCTTATAAACCCTATTGTGACATGCTCAGTAAATGTTTTCTTTACAGTTTTCTTAAAAATGTGTTTTTAGCATGTCTAAGTTAAAATACAAATCTTGTTAAATATTCTGAATTTGATTGTTACAAGTATTTGAAGTTCTATTGTAGAAATTATACATTTCATGTTTTAAATACTCATGAAAGTATCTATTTAAGAAGTCATGTGATAAATGTTTTACAAGATAAACGGTACTAAGTACCACCCCCTATGATGGTTGAAATCCTTCGGGATTCAACAGTAAATGCTCGGTACCAAGATCTAATCCCTCAGGCAAATGAGATCGGCAGTATTGGCAGTAAAATGGGAGTCTGGTTTGAAACAGATTCCACCTAATTAAAGAGAAAAGATGACAAAGTGATTTTGAAAATGAAAGCAGGTTTTACCCTCATTTTCACAATACATATTTATGTGTTTTAAAGTTTGTATACTTTATCTGATGAAGTACGAGTTTAGCTTGAATACTTTAAATGTTTCAAAGCTATCTGTTTTATAAAATGCATATGTTTCAAGTTATATACTCTATTTGACGAAGTACGAGTTTAGCTTGAATACTTTAAATGTTTCAAAGCTATCTGTTTTATGAAATGCATATTTTTTGAGTTATATACTCTATTCGACGAAGTACGAGTTTAGCTTGAATACTTTAAATGTTTCAAAACTATTTGTTTCAAGAATGCATATATTCTATGTTCTAAAACGTACGAGAAATTGGTAGTGAGTATTTTATAAACCCTCATGTGTTAAACCACTACCAGTTGAAAACCCCATGACGAATGCAGGAATTACTCACAAGCTTAGATTAGCTTACTTGGACTTTGTTC
The DNA here is from genome assembly GCA_008638375.1 of Nyssa sinensis. Lineage (NCBI taxonomy): Eukaryota > Viridiplantae > Streptophyta > Magnoliopsida > Cornales > Nyssaceae > Nyssa > Nyssa sinensis. The sequence goes on from CM018034.1 coordinate 25,409,107, forward strand.
GGATCCCCCTTTCAAGTGATTAGCAGCAGTCTTGACTTGAGGACAATGATGATGGATCTGTCATTTTGGGAAGTTGTAATTACGTAGTTTCTTTATGGAACCATGTGAATTTTAGGTACAAACTTCTGTATTAGTAAACAGTACAAGAATATGTATTAAGCCCTCTAGGCAGTGGACATGTAACATTATAAGTTCTTGAAGTTTTTAGTTATGCTCTGATTGTATATTCATGTGTATCGAAATGTGAAGAGCGGCAGTATCGGACGGATGTGCAAATTTTAAAATGAGAAAAGAAAAGAAAAAATTTTTTTCACGCTTCCGCAACCACATAAGGCACATCTATTCGATATCGCTGCGTATGCGAGCCTTCACCCTAAGGTCCTCGGGCCTGAGGGTGGCGGTCGCGATTCGGGATCCGCACAGGGTGGGTTTCGGGTCGTGACAATTACCATGAGCCATGTCCCAATATCAGTAAATTTAATCGCATCAATTAAATCATGTCACTCACCGAAATAACTAGATTCAATCCACAATAATCCAAGTCTCCACAGATCAGTGCCACTCGGCTTATCATGTCATATCATAGTACCTTCTCATCCAATAGAGATAATTCCTAAATAAGCCCAATGAGTAACAAAGGTTCCCTGGCATGGGGTTTCAAAACCATTTCTTGTTTACAAAGCACAAGGGTCATTCAGTTGTTTCTGAAATAGTAGTTTTATAAATCCACTTAAATGCAGTTAAGTAGAATGAAGCAGGACTAAACTAAATGGAACAAGCAGATCAGAACATAGTAGAACAGAACAGATCAAAATAGAACAACAGACCAGAACAGACAAAACAATACAGGATGCCAGTATATTGTTTAAGAGTATAGGCAATCAAATCAAAGAACAGAACAGGTCAGTATTGAGTGAAACAGAACAGAACATAACAAAGCAAGATGTCGATTAGGCTCAAAATTGGAATGGTACCAAGAGTAAGACACAACATAGCAAAACCGAATCGGAATGAACAGACCATACAACAAAACAGGACAGACCGAACTGAACAGGAGAGTAGGACAATACAAAATCATGTCACGTGTAATGCATTATAAAAGAGTATGCATTTAAACAGTATAGTATACAAAACGGTACAGTAAATCAAAATATAGTAACTAGATAGTGTAACTTATACACCAAGTCAGAAGTTCCAAGTTACTCACAAACTTTATGCTTATCTCCTTGTACAAATAATCTGATAACCTCCAGATACGTCAGGTACTTCCATGCATATCCTGAATAATCATCATCAATCACAGACAGATCAGAATTCATCCATTCAGGTCTTATTCATCATCTTAGGCGTCTATTAGATTACCTAAGATAGCCTAGTAGCCTATTGTCATTTCATCGGGTTTCATCCGGGGCTATTTCATTCTTTAATTAGGCTTATCGGTTATCAGGATTATAATCTAAGTCATTTAGACTTCAATCGTTATCAGTTAAGTACCTATTATCCTTAGGGGCAAAATGGTAATTTCACCATTCTTGTCCCGAACCCTATCGTGGTCCTCAGAATGTTCCATATATCATATATATAAGGTTTTAAGTCCTTTAGACTTCAATTGTTATCAGTTAAGTACTTATTTAACCTTAGGGGCAAAATGGTAAATTCACCATTTTTGTCCCGGACCTTGTCGTGGTCCTCAGAATATCCTATATATCTTATGTATAATTTCTTAAGTCTTTTAAACTTCATTCGTTATCAGTTAAAGTACTTATTTAACTTTATGGGCAAAATGGTAATTTTGTCATTCTCGCCCCGGACCCTATCGTGGTCCTCAGAATGTCCCAAATAGCTTATATATGAAGTTCTAAGTCTTTTAGACTTCATTTGGTATCTGCTTTCGATCATCGGGACTCATTGGTCATCTCTCATTTTACACTCTGACTGTTTCGGAGTCTTATTCAGCCCTTCGATTTTCATAATTATGCTTATGATAATTTATCAGATCAGATTGACCTTTATTCGACCTCTACTTTGCACTTACCGTGCTCAAGGGTATTTTGGTCATTTCATATTCCTTGATGTTCTGATCCCAAATCATAATTTAATCATATATATGAGTCCACAAGTATTTGGGCTTTTATTGGTATCCATTTTGCCCAATTTGGACTTTATTTGGGCTTCGTACAGTATTAGGGGCAATTCGGTAATTTCACATGTTGTATGACCAAACTTTTCGAGACCTCAGTTCATAAAATGGACCTCACCATTAGGTCCTGAGTGTCCGACATAGTTGAATTGGACTATCTTTTATGTTTAATCGGCCCTGGGTATCACTAGGGGCAGTTCAGTCATTTACCATTTACGTGTCTGTATTTTTCGGAACTTGGTTTCACAAATCGGACTTCACCATTGAGTCTAGAATGTCTAACAAAATCAAAATAGGCTATCTTTTATTTCTGTTTAGCCCTAGGTGTCATTAGGGGCAGTACAGTCATTTACCATTTACGTGTCTGTATTTTTCGGGACTTAATTTCCCAAATCGTACTCGGCCATTGAGTCCGGAATGCCCGAAATAGTAAGGATGTACTATTTAATCATTTAATTTAGACTCCGTTTGACGTATTTAGTGTCCAAGGGTAAAATAGTAATTTTACCCATTTAATAAAATAATTATTTTATTATTTAATTATTTTTCCAGGAGTGTATTTGCATAAACTTTTCAGAAGCTGGGCCAGAGTACAAATATCCAGAACTGTTGGGGGTCAAAACGAATTTCAGAAAGTTGTGGGGTTCAAAACAGAATTTCACAAATTAAAGGTTCTGAACCAACCGGTTTTAGGGTTCAATTTGTTGAACCAGTCCAAAACTCTAAAACCAACTGGTTCACTTATCTTCAAAAAACCGGAATACAATATCCTTGTTATCCCCAATTGGTCCCTTATCCGTGCTTAGGTTAGCCCTAAAATCTGATTTCAATTTCATACACCCGTAACCAAACAGATCTGATTTCAATTTTAAAACAAAACGTTTAACATCAAAACGGTGCCGTCCCCCTTATCCGTTTATGCGACGGGTCGGGTCCCGACCCGAACCCGAAACCGACCTGAATCGACCGTCACTGTTCGTCGTCTTCCTCATCAAGGAGGACGTGAACAGTCCAAACCCTAGTTTTTCTTCTTCAATTTCATGGGTTTTCAAGCAGGTATTCTCTCTACTTTTGGTTCCAAATTACTTTTGGGAGTCAGGCCATCATTTTGGCATTCGTTTTGTGGCTCGAAACTACGGATGGAGTTTAGTTCAACTCCATTATCGTGGGACCTGTAACTCAATCGTATACCTTCATTTCTCAACCAAATCTTGTGATATTTGGCTTAAAATGATTCATGCATCATAGGGTTCAAGTCCCCATGAACAAAATCAGGTTTAGAGCAAGGTTCGTGGGGTTAGGTTTCATGGTCGAAACCTGCAACTCGACGAATCTCCATGGTCTTAGGGCCAATTCATCTCGTTTTTGTTGCATTGTGTTCCCTACAACATCTAGTTCAAGTCCCTATCCCTCAATTGAGGTTTAACCACAGTCGATTCAGACCCAGTTCAAACAAGGTCCTCTAATGGTGGCTGTTTACAGTTTTGGGTTTTTCAAGCCTATCCGACCCTCCCAATTATTTTATAACAGTCTCTAGGTGTCACAATTGCTCATATATGCAGTTTATATGGCCTCAAATGACTGAAACAGTAAGCAAAAAGAAAAGGAAATTTTTCTAAGTTTGGTGTTTTATACCTTCACTCAGATCCTCCTTCTCCTTGGGCTCAGTTCTGATCTTTGGTGGTGCTGGCTTAGTTCCAGTCGTGCCCCTCAGTCCCTCCTCCTCTGTGTGACTGAGTTCTGGTATGGGCATGTGTATAAAATTATGTATATATGTGTATAGGTGCATATACTTGATCATTGCCATTTCTGATTTGCCCCAACCATTAGCTTAACTTGTAGCAGCATCTCTAATGAGTGCTGCCATTCCACTGTTTTGGGCAGGCCATCTTGGCCGTGTGTGTGTGTGTGTGTGTTTGTTGGTTTTGTATATATATATATATATATATATATATACACACACACATATATACATATAATATTATACCAACACACTTGGAGACCCACACACACACACACTATTACACCTTAGATATTAGCATGCTTTTATGTACTATGTATAGATATATTTAATTATCCATGTATATACCTACACATGTATATACTTGGCCATGTATTCACACACAATACACCTTTAGTGTGTGTATGTGTGTGTCATTATATTTAATTATAACTAACCAATATCTTCTCATATTAAATTAATTATTTTATTGGTCTATCGTGACTACCGAGAGATTCCTGATTAACTTTCCTTGATGATTCTTTATGTCGGTTCTAATTAATAATTAGCGAACTAATAATTAATTAGTTGGGTCGGGGTGTTACAAAAAAACTCCAACAATTTCCTCTTCTTTCACAGGAGTCAGATTATGCTTCTGCATATGGTTAGACTTAAATTCTTGCAACTCCTAAAGCAGAGCTTCTTGATCCTGAGAGATATGTTTTCCAGTTGAATTTCCTTCATTCGGCACACACCCCCCCTCCTGTCTTTCTATCCCCTGCTCTCTGCATACAGATGCGGGACTATCTTGTTATCTTTGTGTGTCTTAGTCCTGTGTTTCCCATTGAATTCTCACAGCATATGATATATTCAATTCAAGCTTCTGTTGTAGAATTATCCTAAAAATGGCATGGTGAATGGAAGGGAAAAAGATGGGGTGGTGGTTGGAAGGACAATGAACCAGTTGCAGAAATTAGTCAAGATCCAAGGTCGATTAATGACCATTTATCACAGGCTGTCATGACCCCGTAAGTGCAGAAAGAGAGGATTTTTGTGGAATATTCATTCGGACCATTTCAACGAATATGTGGAATAAACAATATTCATTCAGACCATTTCAACAAAAGCAATGAGCTGTACATAATGATGCAATATACACACAAAAACCAATTTATACTTGTAAATGAAAAGATGAGGCAATTAAGTAGTAAATATAATGTAGCCGGCGAGTAATAATATTTGGACGTGTGTTCTAGTTTTAGCTATTAACAGTTTCTATGGGTGTCGTCAGTTCTTAGACTCCACTGTCTCAATATTGCCGTCCTGCTTAGCTATATATGAGCTCTTTCAAGCCAATACCATGCCATCCTAGCAGCAACAAAATGATAAGAGTTGCAAATCTCGCATTGCAGGCCCTCTCTTTCTGCCTTTTGGTGAGTTTTAGTCATGCCCATCAGTTCGACAACCTTCACAGGTTGATTAAGTCCAGAAGATCACAAAGCCCTCCTGTTTCAGATTCTTGGGCAGAATTACATGCCAAAGAAGAGTATTCACCTGTCTACATTGGACCCCAAGATGGGTTGATGCAAACTGACAAGATCGACATGTTGCCAGGGCAGCCTGATGGTGTGGATTTTGATCAGTATGCAGGGTATGTCACGGTAGATCCACAGGCTGGAAGAGCACTGTTCTACTATTTCGTCGAGTCCCCGCAAAATTCTTCTGATAATCCCCTGGTTTTATGGCTAAATGGAGGTACGAAAGAAAATGACTGCCCATAAATATTTTGATACTCCATCAATTTTCCTCCTTTCCATGGATATATTGAATAGCATAAATGCTACATCGAGGGGAAAACATCATGTCATGAGAGTCTAAATCATCATTAAGATAATGCTGGGTTGGGTTTTTCTAAAGATTAATCTATCATTTTCTCCAAAACATGTGAACAAAAGAAGAAAAAAAAATCTTTAATCTTTCATTTTCTAATCTGACCTTAAATTTTAGTATCATCATAATTAGCGCCATGATTCTCATTGCATCTTTTGGAATCTACAGGTCCAGGATGTTCCTCTTTAGGTGGAGCAATGGTGGAACAAGGACCCTTTAGAGTTAATAGTGATGGCAAAACTCTCTTTAGGAATAATTATGCATGGAACACTGGTGAGCAAAGTCAACTCCCAACTTATCATCCCCACACCACAAGATGTCTAACTGAGGGTCTGTAATTTTATTGAATATTGGCAGTGGCAAACGTGATCTTCTTGGAGTCCCCTACTGGGGTTGGTTTTTCATATTCAAATTCATCTTCTGACTACGATCACACTGGTGATAAGAGTACTGCCAATGATGCCTATATCTTTCTTGTCAATTGGCTTGAAAGGTTCCCGCAGTACAAATCCCGTGATTTTTACATAACTGGTGAAAGCTATGCTGGCCATTATGTGCCTCAGCTTGCATACAACATTCTGCTCAATAACAAGAACAGAAATCAAACCATTATTAACGTCAAAGGCATAGCTGTAGGTTCAATACTAATCTATCTTTTAAATTACTTCTCTCTCTCTCTCTCTCTCTCTCTCTCTCTCTCTCTCTCTCTCTCTCTCTCTCTCTCTCTCTCATATGGTGATGTATCTTTCAGATAGGAAATGCACTGATTGACGATGCTGCATATTCAAAGGGGGCCTATGATTATCTTTGGACCCATGCCTTGAACTCAGATGAAACCCATGAAGGCATTAACACATTTTGTGACTTTGTTAATGAGACTTCATCTGCAGAGTGTGATACCTTCATGATCAAATCTTCTGACGAGGTTGGCAATATTGATGGGTACAACATTTATGCACCACTTTGCAAGAACCCTGTGCTTAAAAATGGCTCCACTGGTTCTGTAAGTTCTCCATTGTATCTTGTTTATGTGCAACATAACTCCCAGAATTCTTATATTAAAACCTATTGAACTTTTGTACTTAGCACACAACAGAATTTACCTCAATCAACAGTCTGCAATTTTATTTAAATTTATTTTAGTGAATAGCTTTCAATTAGTTCAAATTATTCAGCAAATCAACAATCTCACAAATTTTCAGACTAGAATAATATGGATGATTCTTAACCAGGTCAATGATATAGATCCCTGCTCTGGCATATACCTGGTGTCCTATTTGAATACTGCAGAAGTGCAAAAAGCCCTCCATGCAAATCTTATGACCTGGAATGGTTGCAGGTACATGGCCCTAAAGTAACTTGTAACTGATATCATAATTCAATCACAAATGAATAATCATATATATCTAGTACTCTAATTTGTGAGAATTTGCAGAGGTTATAACTGGACTGACAGCCCAACAACAGTGCTACCCATCATTACAAATCTCATTGCAAATGGCAAACGTGTCTGGTTATACAGGCAAGCATCAACATAACACCAAATCTAGGACTTGAGCTTGGTTAAATTCTGATTGCAATTGTAATTGACATTTGAACTACACACTTTTTTGTCTCTTTTTACATTGATATTTTTTAACTTCCAACTGTTACAGTTGGACCCCCATAAGTTAGGTCCTCTTGTTTCAGAAGTGTGCTCCAATACAAGTCTTGGGACAATTACTAATCAAATTATTCTAAGTAGACTGGCATTCATGCTTTCCAATCCTCGAGCTGAAACTGTAGTGGAATTTTTTTTTATGGAAATCCCAACAGATAATTTAACAAAATATGTTGCTTTTGCAGTGGTGACACAGACTCAGTCGTTCCAGTTACATCATCCAGGTACTCAATCAACAGCCTCAAACTTCCAATACAAACTGTGTGGCGTCCATGGTACACCAACAATGAGGTAATATTATGAATACTTCAATTTTGTACATTCTGCTGCTATTAGAAGAAGAGCATCCTTCCTCTACAATCTCCTGAATATAAATAATTTTGATGCAAGTCGTGCACCACTATAAGATCTAAAGAGATTACTATAATATGAGAGTTGTGACAATGGTGCAAACGGAAGATTTGGAAGAAACAAGAATAGTTGATTCAGAAGTTCAAGCATAGTTTGTGAATTGTGAGATAAGAGCAAAAGAAAAAAATTGATGTAAGCTTAAGCATTGGAAGACTTTCAATTGAGTAAAAGCCTAACTCACTGAAATCAAAACAAATGTGATCCAATAGTGGAAATGGTATACTCAAACCTGGCTATACCACACAAGTTTGAGTGTCCTGGAGGCTCGGATCAATTTTTACAAACTTTAATGTTGATGGTTTTATTGTTGTTACCATACCATTTTGTCATTAGGTTTTGTGACTGATGTAATATGTATGAAATAACATGACAGGTTGGAGGATATGTGGTGGGATACGAAGGATTAACATTTGTAACAGTAAGAGGGGCTGGACATCTAGTTCCAAGCTATCAGCCTCAAAGAGCACTGGTCATGATCTCATCATTCCTTCAAGGGACTCTCCCTCCTTCCTCATAATGATCTAAACCTACTCCACTTCAGTAATTTTCTATCATGTATCCCTGACTAGCCAAGTTTGACATAAACATAAAATTAATTCTGATTAAGCTTGGTTTATTCATAAATGTGTTTTGTGATTATAAGTGGTTTATTGATGTTACTCTTTCTGATCAAAGGGGCTTCTCGTCCTTCGATGCTTGTCAAGAATTCAAGATTAGAGGGTCACCGGGAGGCTACGGTGGTAGCCACTCCAATGATAAAGTCAGTAAACTAAAAAGATTGTAATTGAAAGGAATAATTGAACCTTTTTTGAAAGCGTACCTTATGTTCTTATTTATAGCTTGTAAATTTCTTAAGTTAAACAAGATTTGGAACCATAAAAGTAGGGATTTGAAGATATCCGGAGATAGTAGTTGCCATATTGAACTTTGTTTCCTTATTCTAAGGTTGGTAGGATATGGAAGGCAGTGGCCAGTTCGAAACCCATTCATGTGGATACGTTACTACCCTTGCTATGAAGTTTGTGATGAGTAGTTTGGCACCCCATATGCTCTGGAGGCAGGGCTAGAGGTGGCCCACCATACTGAACAAAGTACCTCGGAAGCCCATGTGTCTGTCTGATTTGGATAGCAAAATCTTTCTTGGTTTGTACTCGGAAGAGCTTTGTACATACATGTGTCACATTTCGAATTGATATGTCGCTTTATGGTCCATCATTTATGATCCAATTTTTTTTTCTTTAAAGTGTCCTCTCCCTCAGATAGGCCGTCATATTCAATTTTATCAGATCAATCTTGGGTGCCCTTTGTTCCTGGTTCACTAAAATGTAGTTCAGTTAAAAGTGACGTCAAATCAGTAATATTCTTTGCTTTGGAGAGGATTTTCTCCCTAGGCCCTAGGACCCTCACACAGTCATTGATGATATTAGAAAGTTTAGACTTAAAAGTTACCTTGTCGATTACCTTCTCCCGTTCTAGCAGGATGAGCAACAAAGCAGCTCATTGATGGCCAGTAGCATGTCACGGGCTTAATATTTTAAGCACCCGTGCCGCACTTAACAACTCAGAATTGGGCTTGTAGTACTAAGTCAACCTATCTAGCTAGCTCACCTAGAGTGGTGGCTAGAGAAGATGGTGGCTAGGGAACAAGAAAGCTAGAGAGAGAAGAACTTGTATTCTCAAGAGAAGATTTTTTACACTTGATTGAGTGAGTGGCAAATGAGAGCCCCACCCCTTTTATAGGCTCTTGGCCTTACAATCAATGGTTAGGATCACTTTGATCTAAGGGTTATAATGGTGGGTCTAGAATGTTCCTTAAGGGATCATTCTAGAATCCTTAAAAAGTCAACATTCAAGAATACTCATAAGACTATTCTTCATACAAAGGTTATCTCTAAGTCTCTAGAATATTCTACTTGTATCTTCATGACTCTAATATGCAAGAAGGATCTCGAACATTCCGCACTCCATGAGAATGCCCTAAGTCACTCTGAAATTCTCTAGATGTCCAGCCTTGTAGACATGCCATGCAGTGTGGATGCTTTCTGTAAACGCCTGCGTGGCGCCCATGTGTGGCACCTGTGTGGCGTCCATGTGGCATAACCTTTGTCCTTTTTTGCAAGGCATGACAAACAGCTCTAAAGCTTGTCTTCCTGTGGGTTGGATTTCATGGTTATAGTGCAGCTCTAGTCCATTGCTTCCTTTAATTGTGTTGGAAAAATGGGTTTGAGCATTATAAATTAGCTATCTCTTAGCTAAAATTAAAGTGGGTCCCACCAATTAATTTTAGTGGGTCCGCATGGGAATGTGTTCTCCTCCATGAAGAGATGAAAATTATATGTTGGGTTGCTCAAAACCATTAAGGAGTGAATGAGAAATTGTCTCCAAACATTACCACTTGGAAATGGTAACAAAAGCTTGAAGCTTGTGCAAAAAGCTTGTGTCCCACATAGGATGGGTACAAGGCTTTTAATTAGTATATATACACATACCTTGGAGGAGGGTTTGGGCCCCAAGTAGGGCCCGGCTGCTCAAAGAACAAAAGAAAAAAAAAGCAAAGTCAAAATTGAATGAGAAGGGGGCCCACGCTGAAGCAGGTGCAAGGCCAAGCAAAAGCAAGGCACGCCCAGGCGCGTGAGGAAAATAGAGAGCATGGGCTTGTTCTGCGGCTGATTTGAAGAAGCTTGGGCGCTGGGCTGAAGATAGGGCCCAGTCCATGTGCAGGCAGAGAGGAAAAAGTTGGAGGTGTGCGGCTTGGGCTTTGCAAGGCAGGTGCTGACGCGAAGTAGCCCCAAGCGCCTAGTACATGCTTGGTTCACCACACGCGCGCACGCGCGCCGCCCCACCCCGCATCGAACCGAACTGGGCAGGGCTCAAGTTCGGGTTCGGGTTCGGGTCTTGGGCTTACTATATATATATATATATATATATATATATATATATATATATATATATCTTTTTAAAGAAAATTTATTTAAAATTTTCCAAACCAGAAACGCAATCGTTTTGAACATGCGTTTAAGTTACCGTTGGGATTCCGAAACGCTGTCATTTTGCTGCGTACGTATGGTTACCATTGGGAGTCTAAAACGTTGTCATTTTTGGACGTACTGTTTGACTGAATGGGCGTCTTTTCATGGATGCGCCTATGTCTATTCGCTATGAACAGACACAACTGAACCTTCATGACTGTACCAAACAGTCATGAAGAAGCCTATAAATACTGAGTCCTTCATTGCATTCAAGTATTCCAAATATTGCATTCTCTCTCTCTCTCTCTCTCTCTCTCTCTCTCTCTCTCTCTACATAAGTCAAGTTCGAGTGTTGCCATTGTTGTGTTCGTTGGGTTCTAAAGATTGAAGTGCTGCTTCTTTAGAATCGAAATCCGTTCCATCTTGGGAGACGATTGCTCATCACCTTGAGCACTGAATGGGAGCAAATTCTTCTTAAGGAAATTATGAATTTCACAAGGCTCAAATTTACATTCTATTTCAAGTTCAACAACAATGAGTTATACAATATTTAATCAGTCTGTTTAATTATTTATTCTGTTTAATTTCTTGTAACGGTATATATATATATATATATATATATATATATATATATTTAGTATATTTCAAGCTTACAATCTTAAGATGAACTTTTGCTTTGGCCTGTTATAATATACTGTTATATTCTATATATATTGTTTATTATATATATAGTACTATTCCAATATATTGTAACACCCTGACCCGTTTACCAGGAAATTAAGTTACTAACTTGGTATTAGAAATTCGACGAAAGCAAAATAAGATGTTACGGGAAATTAAACCGGGATAATAAATAATAATAATAATAATAATAATAATAATAATAATAATAATAATAATAATAATAAAATGGATAAAAAAATAGAAAACAAAATAAAAGAAAACAAAAACACATAATTCAATTGGCCAAACAAGGCCTAAAGGAAAAATAACAAAAAGGAAGCTAAAATTGAGGCCAATAGGTTTTGAACCCTTAACCCAAAATATGAGCAAGCTTAAGCCCAACAAATTGAGCCACTTGGGCTGCCCACCCTTTGTGAAAAATATTACAAATTATATATATATATATATACACACATATAATAAAACCCCACCTCCCAAATGGCCCAATCACCTTTCATGCAACAAAAGTACTATTTTTAAAATAAAATAAATAAGATATATAATGTATAAATGTCTGTTTCGCGAAGTGAAGGGGAATCAGAAATCAGACCTATTTGAGTGCAGGTCTGAAGTAGAGAGGAAAGTAGAGAGGGAGTAGAGTGAGTTAGAGAGAGATCAAGTGTGTGTATGCAAGTGTGTGTGCATGCATATGTGTGTGGCCACTTGAAGGTGCACAAGAAGGGATTATGGCTGCATTTGGAAAGGCTCAAAAGATCAGAACTAAGCCACGAATAGGGAGAGAAGTTCTGATATATTAGATTAACACTGTTTTAATGCTGTTTTGATTTCTTCCTTAAAATTTTTAGTGTTGTTTTTAGTATTATTTAAGCCTTATAATTGCATGCATGTATTAGATTAACACTAAGGGATGAATTTAAAGCAAAATGGGAGAACCTAGGAAGCTTGAGATGCAAAATCCAAGAAGAACTGCCATGGACAGACCTCCATAGGAGCAGGTCTGAAACAACCAAGACCAAACCAAGTTTGGTTGGTCAAGCCCTAAACTAAACCTTCTGAGGGTTTCAAAAACCCCAATCTGAGACCTCGAAGCCTAGGCAAGGACTCCTAAATCATCACTTACAGGTTTCAGGTTTTAGTCACAGTCTTCAAAACTCACTGTTAAATCTGATTTTGAGAATGGGAAATTGAAGCCCCATAAGCAAGGAGCAAAATAAAACAAAAGTCACCTAAAATGGTCCAGAAAACAAGCTCGAATGGAGCCTATTACAGACCACGATAATGGAGTCGAACTCAGTGTTTGATCCAATTCCATCCAAGAAAACAATATTGGAGACTTACCTTAGGTCCTAGAGACACGAAGGAATCAAAACAGAAAGCAAAAACATCCTTAAAAGTCACGAAATTGAAAAGATGTGAAATCGGGAATTAGGGCAACAGAATACCTGGGTAATGGAGAAGATGACACTGTTCGGTCGGGCATGGGTTGGATCTCGGGTCAGGTCCCGACCCATTTTAAAACGGATCCTAAATATAAACTAAACGGTGCCATTCCAATAAATGATTGCTAACGTCATAGTGACGTCAGCATGATGTAGTGAACCGAATTAAACCGATTGGTTTTGAAATACTTGAACCGGTTCAGTCCCCAAACGCTTGAACCGGACGGCTTCTTGGAAACTGGAAACTTTTCTGAAATTTTATTTTGACCCCTCTAACTTTCGGTTAATTATAAAGTTACCCAGAAAATTAATTAAAAATTAATTTTAAATCCTTTTTAAATTAGGAAAATTGTCAAAACACCCCTAAGCCAAAAATTAGTCAAACAAAGTCCAAATAAAATAAAAGAATAGTGTAACCCAATGTTTTTGGGCATTCCGGACTCAACGGCAGAGTCTGATTTATGAAATTAAGTCCCAAAAATTAAGACACGTGAAATATAAAATTACCATTTTAACCCTAATGATACCTGAGGCCAACTGAATATAAAAGGTAGTCCATCTTGACTATTTTGGACAATCTAGACTCAACGGTAAAGTCCATTTTGGCAAACGAAGTATTGAGAAATATGACACGTAAAAACATAAAATCACAAAAATGCCCTAGGCTTAAAATAAACTATAAATACACAAATTTAGATCCAAAAAAGTCTAAAACAATTAACTTTGACACTTTGAACCTAACGGTGACATCTTTTTGGGGAAAATAAGACCCGGTAACAAACTGAAAAATGACCAACGCGTCCCTAAGACTTAATGAAGCTATAGGGAGAGGGTAATTGGAATAGAGAGGACTCTAAATTAACAGTTAAATTATATGATACTTTGAACAAGAAAGTAACAAGATCTTGAATTGTGATTATAGAGACCCTCATTAAGGAAGGATTTTTGGAATTTGCTTTTGGGACTTCAGGTGAGTATTTTCATACCATGTTGAGGTGGATTTTCATTATAGATATAAATATCAAACTCTTTTATGATTTGAAAATAGATCCTTCTGTTTAAAATCGATTTGAATGACTTATTGATATTGTCATTTCTTGATAGCTTGTTAACAAATACATTGTACCTAGTATATGCTTTAAATGACTCATTGACATCTATATTGTCTCCCCTTTGACTTGAGAAAATGTTTTGTAAAACACTCATGAAACGATACGGTTTTCTTACCAATCTTTGAACTGTTTTGACTAAAGGATAAATACGAAACTCTTATTTGGATAACTGAAACTGTTATTGATGTTATTGATTTTGAATATGATTTTGATGTTTTGAATGAAACACCCTTCTATGATTAGTTATTATTGAATAGATTGTGACTGTCACGACCCGAAACCCACCCTATGCGGATCTCGTGTCGCGGGGCCGACCCGAAGGCCGTCCCTACTTTTTCCATTCCTGTATCATAGTACTAATATGCAAAGTACTAAAACCTCAAAACAATAACAACGGAAGTCTTATCAGTAATAGTACATCAGCGGAAGTCTTTCAATACACAATGTTAGCGAAAGTTTTTACAATACATAATATGGTTCTACATAAACAAAATAAGAACCAAACATGACTAGCACCCGAGGGTGGTGAATACATGGGAGAACTAAAACATAAACTGATGCATTTCCTCAAATGTCCTTCTATGTCTTTAAACTTCTACCGGGGTCTCGCGGCATCAGTACCTGAAATGGGGATGAGGAGGGTGGAATGTAATATCCCGACCTGAGTTAGCTGGTATCCGACCCGAAGTAGTCAGTACCCGACCCGGGTTAGATCGGGTTATGATGTATAAATTCGGACTGTACTTAAATTACTATGTGAATAAAATTAATGCTCGGTTAAACGACGCATTTAGTATATGAGATACAAACATTTATCAAATACATTAGATATATATATATATGTATATACGGTTAAATAAAATATACATATATATATATCATATATAAAGAAACCATGTGCAAACAGCACATGGTTTGTGAAAAGAAAGCTGATGAGTGGAGAATTAAAGAGAGAGAATGAGTGGAGAATTAAAGAGAGAATGAGTGGAGGGTGCATAGATAAATAAATACATATATATGTCTGGAATTAAAGAGAGAGAATGAATGGAAGGTGCATAGATAATAAAATACATATATGTGTGTTCGTTTATGAAAGTGGAGAAGAAGGAAAACAGGGAGAGGGACATAGCAGCAGCCGTGTATATATAGATGTGCGTGTGTGAGATTATTATGTAACCAAGTGGCAAGGCCACCAACTAAAGAGTCGGTGGGAGAAAAATTAGAAAAGAAAACGAAAGAAGCAGCTTGGAGAAACCGAGAGTTTGAAGAGGAAGAAGCAGCAACCAAACAGGTATTAATCCATGTTAGTTTCTTAAATTTTTCGCTTAAAATTTATCATGAATGTATGCTAAAAATAAGCAACCGAAGCATGAAGAAAAAATCAAGAAACTCAAACTAGGTGCACGGTCAACAATGGTAGATTTTTGTATGTCCAATTAATCTTAATTTTAAGACTGGAAACGAGTAGGAAACATCTTCAGGAGTCCAACGCAACTTGAATCAATTAAAATGGTCTCGGAATGACCAAGTTTGGTCAAATTATTTGTCACCGGAGCAGTGGCCGGAAAACTGATTTTGGGTGCCGGAAACGGTAAGAAATCAGGTCAAAATTAGTTTAAATGAGTTGTCAAGATTATAAGGAACAATTTGGTTCAAAAATCGGGAACTTTGGACGTAGAAACCGTGTAAAACAGTGAGAGGAAACCGACATTCCGGTGACCGGAATTGGGGGGATGACCGGAGAAGGAGATCGAAAAAACGGGGGGGCCATTTTGGGTTAAACCGAACCGGTCGGTTCACTTAAATGTTGGACCGGTTTAGGGGTTGAGCCAACGAACCCACTGGTTCAGACCGAGACTTAGGGAAATTCTGTTTTGGCCCCAAAAGTTTAGGAAATTTCACTAAAGCCTAAACAGAAAAATTTATAAAATATAAATTTTTACAATAATACCCCTAATTCAAATACAAGTCAAACGAAGTCCAAACGAGGCAAATGAATAGTCAAAATTTATTATCTTGGATATTCTGAGTCCGATGGTAAGGTCCGTTTCACGAGACGAAACCCCGAAAGGTAAAATACACGTAGTAAATGACCATTTTACCCTTTTATAGTAACGATGTCCAAATTAAACATACATATAGTGTATTTTAACTATCTCGGACATTCTAAAACCAATGGTGAGGTCCGTTTAGCAAGACGAGGTCTCAAAAGACCCGTAAAAGTACAAAATGACCATTTTGCCCTTTTTAGTACAAAAGTCCGAATTGAATTCCGCGAAAGCCTAAATTGACTTTATTTGACGTTCCGGATTCAAGGGTAGGGTTTATTTTCATAAAAGAAGAATTTAAGATATAAAGGCATAAAAATTGTGGAATAGCATAATTCAAGTAGCGATAGACTGAAACGTGTTTCATAAATTTTAGGAACACGAGAAGGCAAAGAGAAAGCAGTCTAAATCCTGCTAGTTCATAGACAGTAAGAGGTAAGTAAAATCCGATCTCTGCATGTGTTACAATTCATAGCCATGTCATAGTTCTTGTATATATATTTCCTATTGTACTCTATACATCCACACCAGTATTATTTAGCCACATTGGTATTGCCCTATCGTGTGGTAGACAGTTATTGACTTTTATATATCTCGATCATGATTGTATACTTGTGCACAGATTCTCTTATGTACACTTGTACCTAGGGCCGTGAGGGCCAGACAGTTTTATTCAAAGCAGTCTAGTAACCGTAGCCTCGAAAACTACTGTTACGACAGATTGCCTAGAACCAGTTATGATTCCACTATACTCTTCGTGGAAGATAGCATGATCTTGATGTATTATTAGTGCGGGATTTGTGCTCAGTCACATCTCCATTCTGATGCTATTTATGACCTTCGGGTCTAGGTTCCAAGTGGAACATTTACCCGTCGCTATGCGAGGCATGGGACGTGGAGTTACATTGTGCACAGAGCAGTATTATTCAAAGAGCCAGAGTGGAACTGAATACGAGCTTAGGGGGATTTCCGGGCCCCACGAGAGCATCTCAGTTTTAGTTGATATCACTATCCTTTGTTGTTGATATTCATAGCTTGATCATGTTATATTGTTATTGAATGATCATGAGATTTTACAGCTTTCAATACAGTGCTTACATTTCATACTTGATATAGCTCATGACTGTAGCAGTATGACATTGTTGGCATAGCAGTTTCATTTTCTTATCACTTGACTTCCATCATCTGATATTGAGTTATATATTCATTGACTGGCTAGCATTCTTTATACCCTTGTACACATGGCAGAGTAAAGGACTACTTACTGAGTTTTCATAGCTCATCAGATACTACACAACATTTTGCAGGCACAAATCTCGAGAACAGACCGTAGAGTCTGACAGCTAGGGGGTGGACATTTATTTTTGAAGTTGTAGTGTAATACATAGTACAGACAGTCTTATAACTCTCCCATGTTATCCACGTCTTGGGGATGAACAGTTGTATTAAGTAATTTTGTATTCCGCATTTTTGGAAACATTTTATGTATCACATGCAACTTTTAATTATTTATTCCGTATTTTAAATTGTTGCATGTTAGTAGCACTGATTATGTGACAAGTTGAGACCCTTGGTTCGACAAGCAACGTCGGATCAGGTACGCGACACGAGATCCGTATAGGATGGGTCTCGAGTCGTGACAGAATGAGCTACAAGAGCCCAGCAAGTAAGTACAGATCTCCGACACTGGTATCGAGGATCATAAAAGAATATGAATCCAAGAACAAGAATATGATAGCCAATCATAAGAAATGAGATGCTATGATAGCCAATGGGAACAGTTGCCATAAGGGCCAATAAACAATAGAACACAATGTACAATTAGGAGTAAGGGACATAACATCAACATGAAACTCTTAACATGTGAACAGTGGCAAATGAACAGTGGGATCACAATGTGTAATCAGTAGGAATGGCATAACAATGTCCTGGAATTCTCGACGATAATACAATAACAAGAAAGTACTGCCATTATAATTGATCACAATAAATCAATAAAGGAATATCTCACAATACTAGATAATCACAAGAACAATGTAATTCAACAATTATAGTTGAATAATCGTATAAGAGATGCTTTTGTTCTGTGTCAGGGCTTGATATGCCCTCGGTCCTTGGGGGCCCGGTTTACCCCCTTCAGTGCATTCCAGTGTATGGCCATAAGTCCGTTCACGGACTCGACCCGAAGGTTTTCAGTGAATTTAAAAGCATCGGATGGATATTGTGACTGAGCACAAATCCAGTATACATAAACATTTCATGATCATAAATGATTCCATAGGAGTATATAAAAATGGAATATCATCAATTCAATGGAAACATAACAATAGGCATTTCAAAACACGGTTCAACATGATAACAATAGTACAACAATAAATCAATGTCCACCAGATAGAACAATATCACATTGTGGAGACAATAACACTAGATACGCTCAAGAGTACAAGTTTGGCAGTAAAAGAATGAACTTGGCTTGATAACACCACATGGAAGAGAAAGGGCATCTACTTACCTCTAATGCGTTGCTAAATCAGTCTCCTGTAGGTTTTCCTTTTCCCGTTGAGTTCCCTATATATCAGTAAATACGTTTCAGAATAATTTCTATTCACCAAATTCTATGCCTTGCTATGATCAGTATTTCTAATACTTATTTAGACTTTTATATGTCTGTTGTTCTCGGAACCTCTTTTCATAATTTTGACATTACCAATAGATTCGGAAGGTTCAGAATAATAAAAATTCACTAGTTATTTAATTCAATTGAAGTCCATTTGGCTCACTTTCGAAGCAAGGGTATTTTGGTCATTTTTACATGTCTTTATCTTTTGGGGCCCCGTCTCGTGAAACGGACCTCACCATTGGACTTAGAGCATCCGAGATAATAAAAATTGACTATTCATTTGCCCTATTTGGACCTCGTTTGACCCACTTTTGAGTCAGGGGTATTTTTGTAAAATTAACATTTCTCTGTTGGGCCTTAGTGGAATTATCTATAACTTTTGGGGTCAAAATGTAAATAGCTAGAGTTGCGGTCTGAACCAGTTGGTTCAGAACCAGAAACCCTAAACCGGTTCCATTCCACCGTGAACCAACCGGTTCAGTTAGCTTCAGAGAACCGGATTGAGATATCCAATTCTCTCACCCTATCCACGGTTTGGACAACCCCAACCCAATTCCAATCCCTTATATCCGTGACCAAACAAGCCCAAATTATTTTAATTTTACATTCAAAACGACACAGTGTTGGTACCTGTATTGCAGTCGGTCGGATCTCAACCCGACCCGACCCAGACCCGGTCTCATCTTGACCCGAAGAAGCCCCCGTTAATCCGGTCGTCTTCTCCGGTGGGTTTTTCGGCCACGGTCGCCGGAGCAGTGAAACTCCCTACGGATCTTAGCGATTTCACGTCCAAAATCTACTGTTTTTCTTCCTAATGAATTCTAAAATTGTAAGGAACATTTTAGGACTAGTTTTAACCTCCAACATCACCGGTTTCACGCACCCATTCCCAGTTTCCGGCGTTGCACCGGTGAGGGAATAACTGGCCACAGAATGGCCATTTCTTGACCATTTAAGCTGATTCAAAGCGCGTTGGATCCCTGGAGACGTTTCCTATCCATATCAGGGTTCAAATTTCTATTTAGGTTCACCTATTTTAAATCACCATTTCCAACCGTAACCCAGTTCTGGTTTTTCTTGTTTTTCTTTTCTATTTCAGATTCTCCTCAACTCCAACAGCAACAACACCTATTAAACATATAAATGAACATAATTTAAATCAGGAATATACCTGTTTGTAGATTTTCTCAACCCTTTTTCCAAATATTCGTTTTCTTTCTTTCTCTCTCTATTCCTGCTTCTTCCTTTCTTGCGATTCAGTTTCTCTCACATTTTCAATCTCCTTCTAACTCTCTCTTCCTTTCTAATTATCCAACCGACTCAGTAGTCGGTGGCTTTTGCCACTTGTAGTCGCGGTGACAGCACACACACACAAACAACACCTCACACATAGCTTTCTCTTGACTAATTTTCAGTCGGTGGCCTTGCCACCTAACACACACATGCACCGCATGTTGCCACCACACATGACCCACATGCAGTTCCTTTCTTTCCATTTTATTTCCTTTCATTTAATTATATTGTATTATAATATATATATATATATCATCCAACCGTATATATATATATATATATATATATATGTATATATAATATTCATAATCATTTAGATTTACTTTAAAAAATTATGCGTCGACATTCACTTGCACGTTTTTCAGTAAACTCGGCTTCTGGTGCAACGGCACCCGGACACCCGTGACTGTTTGCCTCTCGTACCTATGCATCGTAATTAAATAATACAGTCTATTACGCATCCACTTTTATTTATGTCATATAACGGCTTATAATTCGGGATTACATTTTATAGCCCGGTCCAGCCCGGTGTACATGCTATATCCCGGGTCGGGATATTACAGTGACCTTATTAAACCCTACCCACGGGGTATATTGGTGGTGAGCCGGTGTGATACGGCATATTATTGAATTTGATCTCAGTCAGCGAGGTTCTAATTTGCTGGTCATAGAATCTTCTATGATTTGTCATTATCGAATAGATTGTGACTTTATCGAACCCAACCACGGGGTATATTGTGGTATTATTGAATTTGATCTCAGTTAGCGAAGTTCTAATTTGCTGGCCATAGAGGAGGAATTTTAATGATTTGAACTCTTGTGAATATCGAATGTGAACTATGATTGAACTTTGAATCATCGAATTGAGAACTATTGAACTACGATGTTGATTTGAACTATGACTATTGAATTTGAAAGCGACTTTGAACTGTAACTATGATAGAGTTACAAAATTGAACTACAATGTTGATTTTGAACTATGACTATTGATATTGAAAATGACTTTGAACCGTAACTATGATCGAGTTACAATATTATACTATGATGTTGATTTGACTATAACTTTTGATATTGAAAACGAATTTGGACCATGTTTGAATTATAATACTAATCATCATTATCAAACTATGTTATTGGATCATTATTACGATTGTGCTATGTTATCGATTTTGATTTACAACTGTGATTGAACTGAGAGTTATTAAAAATGACTTTGATACTAGTTTTTGATCTGTTGTTCTTTGGTATGATATATTCTAATTCCATATGAGTATAGGCATTTCAGAATGTATTACATAGTAGTTTTGAAACCCTTGGCATGTTATAGAATACTCACGAGCTGTTGAGCTCATACGAATTTTTATCTAATACATTTCAGGGAACGATATTGGCAAGGAAATAGCAAGTTCAGCCAGCATAGCCAAAAGCTCATAACTATTAACCTTTTTGTATTAAGATTTTGTTAGACATGATGTAGTTACTTTTGGTAAGTGTGGAATGTATATTGATTATGACACATCAACAGATTTTGAGGATTTACATCATGTACTTTTGTGGTTGTCATGGAATATATATGAATGACTGATGTTGAATGGTATATTGACGCTTCTGCAATAGAAAAGAATTTATTCTGCTACGCTTTGATTGATTGGAAATGAGAAAAGTATTGTGATCATTGAAAAAGGCCTCGGTGGCCGATCACGAACCCCTAATCTGCATAGGCCAGGTTCCGAGTCGTGACATATATTGTTTTAATTTGTTTAAATATTCACTGTTTGAATATTATATATATATATATATATATTGTTCCAATATATATACTGTTTGAATCTGTTTATATATATATATATATATATATTGTTTGAATCTATTTTATATATACTGTTATTCACTGTTCACTATTTTTATAAAACATTGAATCTGTTTTCATTCAAACACTTCACTGTTTAACTAAATATTCACTGCTTCTATAAAACGTTGAATCTGTTTTTATAAACTTCTCTGTTTTATAAATTCAGTTCTGTTTAGTGGATTTTGTTCTACTTATTAAGTTATGTTTAGTAGATTTTTGTTGAATAAATCTTGTATAATTGAGACAAAACTTTCTGTTTTTGTAACAGAAATGGCCTCTACAAGCAATGCACCTACAAACAATGCACCCACCATGAATTTGTCTCATGGACAGAAGCCTGAAAAATTCAATGGAGCAAATTTTAAACGTTGGCAACAAAAGATGATCTTCTATCTCACAACCTTGAATTTGGCAAGGTTCCTTCATGAAGATTTTCCTACACTTGCTGAAGGAGAAACTGATAAGGAAAAAGTGGGTGTTGCTGATGCATGGAAACATGCAGATTTCTTATGTAAAAATTATGTTTTGAATGGATTGGATAATACATTATATAATGTATATTATTCAATCAAAACAGCAAAGCAACTATGGGACTCTTTGGACAAGAAATACAAAATTGAGGATGCTGGCATGAAGAAATTCATAGTTGGCAAATTTCTAGACTACAAGATGGTAGACCATAAAACAGTTATAAGCCAAGTTCAAGATTTACAAGTGATCCTCCATGACATCCATGCTGAAGGAATGGCTCTAAGTGATTCATTTCAAGTGGCTGCTATGATTGAGAAATTATCACCATCATGGAAAGACTTTAAGAACTATCTCAAGCACAAACGCAAAGAGATGAATCTTGAAGAATTGATAATGAGACTGAGAATTGAAGAAGACAACCTGAGGATCTAAAAAGAAGAATGGAAATCATTCCATGGGGGCAAAGGCAAATGTTGTTGAACAAGGCTCAAAGAATAAAAGGAAGCATGAAGGTGAAGGTCCTTCTCAAGTTTCTAAGAAGTTCAAGGGAGAAATGCTACAATTGTGGTAAGCAAGGACATCGTTCAAAGGACTGTCTCAAACCTAAGAACTCAAGGAAACAAAATGCTCAAGCAAACATGACAAAATATGATAGGCTTTCAGTTGATGTTGGTGAGATGAATCTTTCCGCCGTTGTATCCGAATGTAACTTAGTGGGAAACACCAAGGAATGATGGATAGACACTGGGGCTACACGCCACATTTGCTCAAACAAATGGATGTTCTCTACATATAAACCTGTTGAGTACGAAGAACAACTATTCATGGGTAATTCTTCAAGTTCCAAAGTTGAAAGACGTGGAAAAGTGATACTGAAAATGACATCTGGCAAAGAACTCACTCTCAACGATGTGCTTCATGTGCCTGACATTTGCAAAAACTTTCGCAAAAACTTAGTCTCTGGATCATTGCTTAGCAAGAATGGCTTCAAATTAGTCTTTGTATCTAACAAATTTGTGCTCACTAAAAATGAGATGTTTGTGGGAAAGGGTTATTTAAGTAAGGGGCTGTTTAAGATGAATGTTATGACTATTGTTCCAAAATCTATTAATAATAATAATGATTCTTCTGCTTACTTCCTTGAGTCTTCAAATATTTGGCATGCTAGATTAGGACATGTTAATTATGATACTTTACGTAGATCAATTAACTTAGAATTTTTGCCTAAATTTGATATTAATCCTAATCACAAATGTGAAACTTGTGTGGAATCTAAATTGACAAGATTACCCTTCCATTCTATTGGAAGAAGCAATGAACCTCTAGATTTAATTCATAGTGATATCTGTGACTTAAAGTTTGTGCAAACTAGAGGGCAGAAAAAGTATTTTATTACTTTTATTGATGACTGCACTAGATACTGTTATGTGTATTTGCTAAAAGCGAAGATAAGGTTACAGAAATGTTCAAACATTACAAGAATGAAGTTGAGAATCAACTTAGCAAAAAGATCAAGGCAATAAGAAATAATAGAGGTGATGAATATGAGTCACCTTTTGAGGAGTTCTGTTCAGAACATGGAATCATTCACCAAACTACCACTCCTTATTCGCCTCTATTTAATGGTATTGTTTAACGCAAAAATCGAACATTAAAAGAAATGATGAATGCTATGTTATTAAGTTTTGGTTCACCCTAGAATTTGTAGGGGGAAGCCTTGCTTTCCGCGAATTATATTCTCAACAAGATACCTCATAAGAAAACTCATAAAACACCTTATGAATTATGGAAAGGTCACAGACCTTGCTACAAATACTTAAAAGTGTGGGGGTGTCTAACTAAAGTGGCAGTTCCTAAACCTAAAAAGGTTAAGATAGGACCAAAAATCATTGACTGTGTATTCATTAGTTATGCAAATAACAGTAGTGCATATCGATTTCTTGTTCATAAATCTGAGATTCCTGATGTGCATGTTAATATAATTATTGAGTCAAGGGATGCTTTATTTTTTGAAAATATATTTCCTTATAACATGACACATGGATCAAGTTTACAGAAAATGCCTCTAGAAGCTATAGTTAGTAATAATCATAAAAGTATAGACCAAAAGTCTATAATTGATGAACCTAAACGTAGCAAGAAAGCAAAGAAATCAACGTGCTTTAGACCTGATTTTCTAACATATTTGTTGAAAAATGATCCTTAAACGTTCAAGGAAGTAATGTCCTCTCCTAAAACTTCATATTGGAAAGAAGCAATCAATAATGAAATTCAATCCATCATGCAAAATCATACGTGGGAATTAGTGGATCTTCCACCTGGTTCCAAACCATTAGCATCCAAATGGATCTTTAAAAAGAAGATGAAAGCTGATGGGTCAATAGAGAAATATAAAGCAAAACTTGTTGTCAAAGGCTATAAGCAAAGGGAAGGATTAGATTATTTCGATACTTACTCACCAGTTACTAGAATCACATCCATTTCGTATGTTGATTGTGATAACAGCCTTAAATGGATTAGAAATACATCAAATGGATGTAAAAACTGCTTTCTTAAATGGTGAGTTAGATGAAGAAATATATATGGAACAACCAGAAGGATTTATTGCTTCTGGACAAGAAATGAAAGTATGCAAGCTTGTCAAATCCCTCTATAGATTAAAGCAAGCACCAAAACAATGGCATGAGAAATTTGACAATGTAATGACGTCAAATGGATTCAAGATCAATGAGTGTGACAAATATGTATATGTCAAAACCACTCAAAAAGGATATGTCATCTTATGTCTTTATGTTGATGATATGCTAATTTTAGGCAGCACCATTGATATGATAAATGTTACAAAACAAATGTTATCTAGTAGATTTGATATGAAAGACTTAGGTGTCGCAGACACTATTCTAGGAATGAAAATTTCTAGAATGTCTGATGGACTTGTTTTATCTCAATCTAATTACATTGAGAAATACTTGATAAGTTCAAGAAATATAACATAAATCCTGTAAAGACACCAGTGGATGTAAGTCTTCATCTTGCTAAAAATACTGGAGAGAGCATATCTCAATTAGAGTACTGTCGTATAATAGGCAGTTTAATGTATGTCATGAACTACACTCGACCCAATATAGCATATTCTGTGAGTAAGCTTACTCGATTTATGAGTAATCTAGGAAACAATCACTGGAAAGCAATAATAAGACTTTTGAGATATTTAAAATATACCCAAAATTGTGGACTGCACTACACGAGATATCCAGCTGTACTTGAAGGGTATAGTGATGCTAATTGGATATCGATTCAAAAGACACCAAATCCACAAGTGGATATGTGTTTACTCTAGGAAGTGCAGTCGTGTCTTGGAAATCCTCCAAACAAACATGTATTGCCAGATCTACAATGGAATCTGAATTCATTACTTTAGATAAAGCTGGAGAAGAAGCAGAATGGCTTCATAATTTCTTAGAGGATATTCCAAATTGGTAAAGACCAATGCCCGCTATTTGTATACATTGTGATAGTCAATCAGCAATTGGAAGGGCACAAAGTCATATGTATAATGGTAAGTTACAACACATACGTCGAAGACATAATACCGTTAGACAATTGCTCTCGAATGAAATTGTCACCATTGACTATGTAAGGTCAAAAGATAATATTGCGGATCCACTTATGAAAGGCTTAAAACGAAAGCAAGTGGAAAGTTCATCGAAGGGAATGGGTTTAAAGCCTATGTCTAAACAAGAGCTGTCATAGTGGCAACCCAACCTAGTTGATTGGAGACCCCAAGATCCAGGTTCAAAGGGCCAACCGAACTATGAAATAACTCAGTACGCACTGAAGAGATATCTACTCCTAACCATTCCTATGATGAGACAGTGCACATCTACCGCGAGAACTAAGGATAAGTTACGCTTTTAGTGATCTCTATATCTTGGAAAAAAAATATCCAAGTAGGGTATTGCAGAATACTCTTCATAGAAATCACCTATGTGAGTAAGAAGGGGCCGCTTCTATGGGAATTTGAAAGGCTGAATTCACTAAAACACTCACAAAACCAAGAAGTGTTCAAGGCCAAAATCAACACAAACGTGAGAAACAACTATGTCTAAAAGGGTACTGTGTGATTTCTATTGTCTTAGTTTACACAAACGACTGATAGTTCAAAGACCTCTTGTCCACTGATTAGCTAAGTAAATTCGATAGTCGTTCACTAGGACAAGTTCAAAGCCAGTAGGCTACTTAACCCAATGCAGTAACCTTTTCACTATACTCGAATTAGTGTCTGCATATCATTTGCATTACTTTCAATCAATTTCATTCATGTGGGGGATTGTTGGAAAAATGGGTTTAAGCATTATAAATTAGCTATCTTTTAGCTAAAATTAAAGTGGGTCCCACCAATTAATTTTAGTGGGTCCATATGGGAATGTGTTCTCCTCCATGAGGAGATGAATATTATATATTGGGTTACTCAAAACCATTAAGGAGTGAATGAGAAATTGCCTCCAAACATCACCACTTGGAAATGGTAACAAAAGCTTGAAGCTTGTGCAAAAAGCTTGTGTCCCACATAGGATGGGTACAAGGCTTTTAATTAGTCTATATACACATACCTTGGAGAAGGGTTTGGGCCCCAAGGGGCACCCCAGTTTTGTGGAAGGGGGAGGACCTAGTACATGCTTGGTTCACCACACACGCGCACCCGCGCCGCCGCCACCCCGCCCTGCACCGAACCAAATTGGGCTGGGCCGGGCTCGAGTTCGGGTTCGGGGCTTGGGTTTGCTACATATATATCTTTTTAGAGAAAATTTATTTAAAATTTTTCAAACTAGAAACGCAGTCGTTTTGAACATGAGTTTAAGTTACCGTTGGGATTCCGAAACACTGTCGTTTTGCGACATACGTATGGTTACCGTTGGGAGTCCAAAACATTGTCATTTTGGACGTACTGTTTGACTGAATGGGCGTCTTTTCATGGATGTGCCTGTGTCTGTTCACCATGAACAGACATAACTGAACCTTTATGATTGTACCAAATAGTCATGAAGAAGCCTATAAATACCGAGTCCTTCATTGCATTCAAGTATTCCAAATATTGCATTCTTTCTCTCCACATAAGTCAAGTTCGAGTGCTGCCATTGTTGTGTTCATTGGGTTCTAAAGATTGAAGTGCTACTTTTTTAGAATCGAAATTCGTTCTATCTTAGGAGACGATTGCTCATCACCTTGAGCACCGAGAGGGAGCAAATTCGTCTTAAGGAAATTGTGAATTTCACAAGGCTCAGATTTACATTCTGTTTCAAGTTCAATAACAATGAGTTATACAATATTTAATCATTCTGTTTAATTTCTTATAATAGTATATATAAATATATTCAATTATATATATTCAGTATATTTCAGGCTTACAAATTGTTCTCTAATGTAGTTTCTAGATCTGAGGGCATTTTGTTTTTGAAAAAAACAAAACAAACAAAAAAATTTGATCATTAAATTTATTGGCAATAGCCAAATAAAGACAAACTTTCAGTGCCAAACTTTGAATTTTATCAAAGTGTTATATTTATGCAAACTTTGGTACTATTGGTTCATGGAACCTCAGCAATCAACGACTCCTGGGAATTTTAACATTCTTTTGTCAATTACATCATTAAATCAGTACTCCTAATCTTGTTATGGCAATTTGAACAGGATGACATGACCCTGGTTAACAATCTTTGCTTTGGACCTTTGCAATTAGAATTAATCTTTAGGATGGGTCAACTAAAATGTGTATTGTCCATATAGTGATACAGAGATGAAGAAATCTACTCTTTAGGGAGGCTTGTCCATTTCTAATCACTAATTTAAATTAAGTGCAATTGTCAATTTTCTGCAAGAGAAAAACATAAGCCAAAAGAGCTCTATCTGATATGGTTAGTTGATCTCATGTGACAACAAAAACAATGAAACATTACATAATGATACAAAATATATATAAATGTATGCAATTAAAGGAAAATAAAGAAGATAAGGCAGTTAAGCACTAAATAAAATGTAGGCTGCCAGTAAGAATTTTTGGACTTTGTACTAGGCGTAACTATTTATTGTTTCCAAGAGGTTTCAGATTTAAAGACTCCTCCAGTGCAGTAATTACATGCCACAGAAGAGTAGGCTATTAATTTTCTGCAAATGGTGATAAAAAAATCCTCCTGCTTTAGATTCTTGAGAAGAATTACATACCACAGAAAAGTATTCATCTGTGTACGTTAGATCCCAAGATGGGTTGATGCAAGCTGACAAAATTAAAATGTTGTCAGGGCAACTTGGTGGTGTCTGATATACCATAAAGTGACAAAAATATTCGAAGTATAACACGTGTCTGTACAGAGCACTTTAGGGTACAGATCAGGAAATGTTATTTTTATCCAGGTCAACCAGGCATGAAGGGTTCAGATGTATTGGGTTCACAACTTAGCACCGTCTTCCATATCCTACCGACCTCAAATAAGGAAACAGAGTTCGATATGGCAACTACTATCTTCAGGATATCTTCAAATCCCAATTTTCACGACTCATAATCCTACTCAACTTAGGAGATCTACAACTTATAAATAAGGCCATAAAGTATGCTTTCAATTTATGTTCAATTCTTCTCTTGAATTACTACCTTTATTTCTTTACTAACTTTATCATCAAAGTGGCAACCATCGGAGCCTTCCCGGTGACCCTCTGACCTCAAGTTCTTGACAGATAGCTAAGGACAAGAAGCCTTCCAACCAGAAAAAAGCAACATCAGCTTGGCGCCGTTTGTGGGAACGAAAATCGTTCTTACTATTTTTTCTTCAAATAACAAATCTATTGTCTTTTTCTTCCAAAAGTCAATGGCTCCCAACCTTCGTCCTAGAAAGAACTCCCAGAACCCTTAGAATCAGCCTCCTATTAGAAGAGGAAGGGGATAAACACCCATTCGTTTACAACAGCAGCTTGATCGGATTCAACGGCAGTCCGATCAAATGTAGGAACAACTCACTGCCATGTCATAACCTCTGGCCTCACTGGCTCAGAACCAGCAGAATAATCCTCCTTCTACTACTAACGTTGTTCACGAAAGACCTCAACCTCTTGTTACCACCAAGGGCGAAGGATCCCACAATGAGGAGTTGCCTAACACGCAACCAGTACACCCCTATGGTACCGTCCATATGGGGACCGACCCCCAGTCATCAACAGTTGTAGGGAGAGGAATACCAATGTTTCACCTTGTTGTCCATTACCAGAGTAA
The DNA here is from genome assembly GCA_008638375.1 of Nyssa sinensis. NCBI lineage: Eukaryota > Viridiplantae > Streptophyta > Magnoliopsida > Cornales > Nyssaceae > Nyssa > Nyssa sinensis. The sequence goes on from CM018034.1 coordinate 25,438,680, forward strand.
AACGAGAATACCAATCCCAACAGTCTCAAGATAATCCAGTGCGAACAGGAGTTCAGCCTCCTAAGGTCCCTGATCTGCCAACCTTGGGAAAACAGCACCCCTCCGCCACTACTAGACGAATTCCCCCCACAAATCTGAAAACAAGAGACAAGACCAACAATGGGTACCGATCGTACAATAAGTCCTACCCAAAGTCTCTCATGGGTTAGAAGAGATAGCAGACTCTTAGGATCAGACGATCTCAACCAAGGGGTTCCATGCCCCTCTAGAACAAGATGAGCTAAGTAAACTGTTCGGTAGGTTTTTCACACCATTTACTTCTGCCATAATGACAGAGGAGAAACCCAAGAAGTTTTCTGTCCCAAAATTCACTCTCTATGACGGGTCTGAGGACCCTGGGGACCACCTATCTCATTATCAATACACAATGGCTCTGCATGGAACAACCAATGCCTTCATGTATCGAACTTTCATGACGAACCTCAAGGGTACCACCCTTAAATGGTTCCACAACCTTCCCCAAAAATCAATCAATAATTTTTATGAGCTCAGTAAGCTATTTCTTAATCGATTCTTAATGAGCTGAGAAAATGACCAGAATTCTTGCTAATTGTGAAGCAAGCAAAGGGAGAATCACTTCGGGAGCACATAGCTCATTTTAATACCGAACTCACGGAGATAACCGATTGTAGTTCAAGTTTCCTAGTGGTTGCCCTCACTTCAGGCCTTCGGCCTGGGCACTTCTAGGATTCCTTGACTAAGAATCCTTCTATCGATATGACAACACTCATGGATAGAGCACGGAAGTATATTAATCTCGAATATACGAAAACCTTCTTCTGGAAAGCTAAAGAACAAGCTCAGAAGGATGAGCAAGTTCAGAAGAGGGATAACAGCGCCAACAAGAAGAGTATTAGGAGTTCGACAAGAGAAAAACACCCAGAGACCATAACAACTCTAACTTTAGAAGTTATGGGACTTACACCCCCTCCGGAATGTCTCTCTTACTCACATACTCTAACAGATCCAAACTCGTGAAAACCTAAGGTGGCTGGAGCCACTAAAAATCCACCCCGACTCTAGGAATCAGAACAAGTATTGTGATTTCCATAAGGAGCAGGGGCACATGACTGAGGAGTGCAGGGCTCTGAAATAGGAAATAGAGCATCTTATCAAGAGAGGACAACTAAGAAAGTTTTTCCTCCATGACGGGAGGCAGAACCCTTGTGACGAAAGACCACTTCAAAAGAGGCAAGAGCAAAGGCCTGAACAAACAGAAGTTCAAAATGATCAACAATGACAAAATAATCAAGTCATCTTCGTGCTCTATGCTGACAATACGATGCCAGGGACGTCTAACCGAGCCAGGAAAAGATATGCTCGGGAGGTAAGGACAGAGCCCCATATCATCCAGATCTCGACCATTGAGAAAAATGTGAAGTTAGAACCTTAGATCCAGTTCTCCGAATTGGACCTTATTGGGATGCATTGCCCTCACAGCGATGCTTTTGTTATCTCACTCAAAATCCCTAATTTTGATATCGGAAAGGTTCTCATAAATACTGAAAGTTTTACCAACGTATTATTCTACGAACCCTTCAAACACATGAAACTCGACTTTAATGACATCAGAGCTACAGTTGCTATCATGGCAGGATTCGACGAGAATCTCAGCGTCCCAATGGGCAAAATTGACCTATCGACCACGATAGGAGAGGGAGATAGCTAAAAGAAACTAATATCTGAATACATGGTCCTAGACGCTAAATTTTCCTATAATGTCATTATTGGGTGGCCCTGGATCCACCAGATGGGAAAAGTTATTTCAACCTTTCATCAATGCTTGAAATATGTCCACAACAATAAAATTCTTACTATCAAGGGCTGTCAGCCCACCGCCTGGGAATGTCATGCCCTCATACTAAAAGAAAAGCCTTCCAAATAGCAATTACAGTTCCTTTATGAAAGGGAAAGTCCATCATCTTCCATTCTTTATGAGGCAGAAGAATGTCCTTCCGAGATTGATGAGCCACTGAGTCCCAAAGAAAGAGACGGCGCAGTCAAACCAATAGAAGAGCCTATCAAAGTGGTCATCAACACTGAAGAATAGGGAAAGTACATACACTTTGGCTCAGCTCTGTCTCCTTTTGAGCAATAGGATATTGTTAAATTCCTAAAGGCCAACCTTTTGGTATTTGCTTAGGAAACTAGAGATATAGGGGGGAATAGATCTTGATTTCATCTTTCACAAGCTGATGACGGATCCAGACCATCTCCCAATAAGAGAAAAAATGAGGACATTTGCCCCAGAACGTAACAAGATCATCAATGAAGAGGTCCAAAGGTTGCTTAATGCTGCAATGATAATAGAAGTGTTCTACCCATAGTGGCTTGCCAATACAGTTCTTGCAAAAAAGAAGAACAGAAAGTGGAGGTTCTGCGTTGACTATACCGACTTTAACAAAGCTTGTCCTAAAGACAATTTTCCTCTTCCTATAATTGATCAACTTGTTAATTCCACGACAGGTCACGAACTTATGAGTTTCATTGATGCTTACTCTAGGTACAATTAAATTCAAATGTATCCTCCAAACTAGGAGAAAATAACCTTCATATCAAAAGGAGGTCTCTATTGTTATAGAGTGATGTCATTCAGTTTGAAGAACGTAGGAGCTACGTACTAAAGGCTTGTAAACAGAATATTTGGCCTCCATATTAGGGATACAATGGAAGTCTACATCAACGATATGCTCGTCAAAAGTGTTCGGAAGGGTGACCACATCCAGCACTTGAGCCAGACGTTCGACATCCTAAAGAAACATAGAATGAAACTTAACCCATTAAAATGTACCTTCGGGATCACAGAAGAAAGATTCTTGGGTTTCCTAGTTTCCCAAAAAGGAATTGAAGCAGACCCCTCACAAATCGTGCTCTAATTGAACTAGAATCCCCCAAAACTAAGAAAGATATTCAAGGGCTGAATAGAAGGATAGTAGCACTAAATAGGTTTATCTCTAAATCTACGGATCGGTGCCTCCCGTTCTTTAAAGCCTTGAGGGGGAGTAAGGCCCTAGAATGGACCTCTAAATGTGAAAAGGCCTTCCAACAACTTAAACAATACCTAGCCTTCCCCAAACTCCTTTCAAAATCAGTGCTAGGGGAAAAACTACTCCTAACTTAGCTATGTCAGAAAGTGCCATCAACTCTACGTTGGTTAGGGAAGACAAAGGAATTCAGAAGCCTATTTCTACTTCAGTAAAGCACTTCTAGACACCGAGATAATGTACTCCAAAATTGAAAAACTGGCCCTGGCATTGGTAATATCCACTCGGAAGCTCAAACCATACTTTCAAGCCCATTCTATTATAGTCCCTACATCCTATCCTTTAAAATCATTCCTACATAAACCTGAAGTTTCGGGACAACTGGTCAAATGGTCAATAGAATTGGAAGAATTTGACATATCCTATGTTCCACGGACTACTATCAAAGCTCAAGTATTAGCAGATTTTATAGGAAAATTCACTAGAACGCGGCATTCGAAAACCCAAACCACTACAAACACTTCAATGTTGCTACTTTACACCGATGGTTCATCTACAGACAAAGGCTCTGGAGTAGGTATAATACTCCAGTCCCATGATGGGATCGTAACCAAAAAAGTCGTTAGTTTGGGATTCAAAGCCTCTAACCATGAAGCCGAGTACAAAGCACTTATCCTTGGAATGAAATTGGCTCTAAAATGCAAAACTCTAGACCTTAACACATTTTTTTACTCTTAGCTTGTAATCAGTCAAGTTTTGGAAGAATATTCTACCAAGGATAACAGAATGACTAGATACTCAGAGCTGGTGGAATCACTAAAGCAGTCTTTCTACAAATTCACTATTCAGAAGATTGAAAGAAACCAAAACTCCAAGGCGAACACTTTAGCAAATATGGTCCCTCCATCTCAAGCCAAAAAGGGATTCAATGGTAAAAATCTCCTACCAATCAAAACCTAGTATTGAAGTAGTACAATCTCTTCAAATTTCATAACAATCTCATAATTGGATGACTCCCATTATCCAGTACCTAAAGGAAGGGTCGCTTCTAGAAGACAAGAATCATGCTAGAAAAATTCGGATTAGGAGAGCTTAGTATCTAATTCTTAAAAAAAAACTTTACCAAAGGTCCTACACACAACCTCTCTTACGGTGCTTAACTCCAGAAGAGGCCCACTATGTCCTAGCTGAGATATATGAGGGGATCTGTGACAACCGTAACAGCGGTAGGACCATAGCTCACCGAGTACTAACTCAGGGCTACTACTGGCCCAGTATGCCAAAGTAGGCTAAGGAATATGTTCTGAAGTGTGACAAATGTCAACATTTTGCTTTTTACCAACCTCAACCTCATCATAAACTCGTCCTTATTATGAGTCATTGGCCTTTGCCCAGTGAGGAATGGATATTGTAGGGGGACGCAGTTTATCGGAAAGGTATTTAGGAAGTTTTGTAAAGACTTTCACATCAGTCACCACTTCTCCTCACCAGGGCATCCTCAAGCTAATGGGCAAGCCGAGGTTACCAAGCGTACTATTCTCAAAGCAATAAAGAAGAAGTTGGAAGAAGCCAAGGGAAGATGGGTTGAAGAGCTCTCTAGAGTGTTCTGGACCTACCGAGCTACAAAAAGAACCCCAACTACGCAAACACCATTTTCAATTGCCTATGGCACCGAGGTAATCATTCCTATTGAAATTGGCATGTCGGCCCTAAAAACAGACTGCTTTGACCAAAAAACCAATGGCCAACAGCTTGCAAAAAATCTTGACCTTCTAGAAGAAAGACGTGAACAAGCTCGGATCAGGACTAAGGCCTACCAATAAATGTTTCAACCAAGGGTTAAAACCCATTAATTTCTAGATCGAAGACCTTATATTGAAAAGAGTGTTTCCAAACACTAAAGATCCCACCATAGGAAAATTCTGCCCTAACTGGGAAGGACCTTACAAAGTAACCAAGATCATTAGACCTACGACTTATTGGTTAGAAGATTCAACTGGAAAGCCTGTACCCAAACCCTGGAACACCAAACACTTACGCATGTATTATCAATAATAAAGCTACTTTTGATTCACTTCGGAGTTTGTTGTCAATGTACAGACCCCTAAAAACCTTATATCCATTACAAGTGTTACAAGTCTAGTCCATTCAAATTAATGTACAAACCCTTAAAAGCCTTGTGCCCATTACAAGTGCTATACGTCTAGTCCATTTCAATACAGACCCCTAAAAACCTTATATCCATTACAAGTGCTACAGGTCTGGTCTATTTCAATGTACAGACCCCTAAAAGCCTTGTATTCATTACAAGTGTTACAGGTCTGGTCTATTTAAATCAATGTACAGACTCCTAAAAATCTTGTATCCATTACAAGTGCTACAGGTCTAATTCATTTCAATGTACAGACCCCTAAAAGCCTTGTATCCATTACAAGTGTTACAGGTCTGGTCCATTCAAATCAATGTACAGATCCCTAAAAACTTTGTATCTGTTACAAGTGTTACAAGTCCGGTCCATTCAAGTCAATGTACAGACCCCTAAAAATCTTGTATTTGTTACTAGTGTTACAAGTCTAGTCCTTTCAAATCAATGTACAAACCCCTAAAAATCTTGTATCTTACGGGTCTAGTCCATTTAAATAAATGTACAAACCCCTCAAGACCTTGTATTCATTACAAATGCAATGGGTCTGGTCTATTTTCTCACTCCACAGACCTCTAAGAAAAGCCTTGTTTTATTTACAAGTGTTATGGGTCTACATATTATGAATTATCAGTATGCAGACACTTGAAAAATCTTATTTTATTATGAATTATAAGTGTCGTGGTTCTATATATCCTGTTCTTCAGACCTCTAAAATACTTTATGAGTGCTTTAGAGTCTCTAAAAGAGCTTATATTTTCTACTAGCCTAGATATTGAAGAAATTATCTTGAAGTCAGATATACCACAAAGATATCAAGCAAGACACAAGTTTTGGAATGATCGAAATTTCATATATTAGCCCAAAAATGAAAAAATTACAAGATAAAAAAAATTAAAATACAAAAAATCCTAAGTCTACTTTGTTGCTAGCTCGACAGTATCTGATGGGGCGACTTGAGAGCGTTCTAGACCCGTCTCTTCTTTTTCTTCAGCAGCATCCAGTGTATCAATCTCAACTTGGGAGACTGCGATATCATTTAATCTAGTCAGATCCAATTTAGGATACTTCTTACGGAGCTTCGTCTTGAAGGTCGGTATCCATACTCAATCAGTTCGTCCCCCAGATCCTGGACTTCAGCCTTTTGATCCTCCTTAGTTTGAGCTCTAACAGCTTCGACGGTGTCTTGAATCTTCTTAATAGAAACAACCTAGAAGTCTACGAACCTCTTTTTTAGGTCTTCTAGTTCAGTAGCAAGGGCATCCCTCCTAGACTCCAAGACAGTAGGAATTGGCAACCTCCTTCAATTTCTCCTCAGCAACTGCTACTGAAGATAGCGTAGTTCCTAGCTGGAGTCTGGCCTCATCTAGCTCATGTTAGAGGGCATCAATATGCTCAGAGTTCTCAGGGTAGTCCATAATGGCTGCTAAACCATGGACGGCCTGAAAAACATAAATGACACAAAACAAATTAGAACTGAATATTGCAGAATACAGAGAAAGAATAGAGAAAAAAATGATAGAGGACTCACACTTATGTGAATAGCCATCAGATCCTTGGCTATCCTCTAGGGCTTCAGCCGCCCAATAAATTTGTTTAGGCCTATCACCCAAGAGTCCTTGTAGGCCTTCTTTACGACTGCTGAGTTGGAATCTTCAAGCTTTGGAGGAGCGACAGCAAATTTTCCCTTCCCCCTTCTATTTTTCGGTATGACGGGTACCGAGAGAGAAAGGGCCTCCGAAGAAGGCAAGCCCCCCCAACTCCTCCGAGATAGTTCGCTCAGGGGAGTTTGAGATTAGTCTCCTCCTCTTCTCTAGAAGGGGAGGCTCGGCAAGGGACGAGCTTTCCCTAACCTTTTTCTTCCCTAGCACCCATCCGGTAACCAGATATTTCTTCAAACTCTCAGTACGGTCTTGTACCAAACCAACCTCCATCAAAATTTTGGGCCAGAGGATGGCCTCGTGAGAGCGGTTGTTGGTTTAAAGAAGCTAATACTTCTTTTGTAGATCGGTAGTGAAGATCGATCTCTTCCAAGCCCTTTTATCTATACAAAAACACAGAACAGTGGTGAAAGTTAGGCTAAAAAAAATAGGAACACAAAGACCCGAAAAGGAAAAGTGTAAAAAAAAAAAAAAAGGGCCTTACCCTTGATGCCAGTCCTTCGTGGGAAGGTTGAAACCTAGTTCTCGGAGTCCTCGAACTCTCAACCTCCTTCTACGAAGAAGTATCACTTCTTCCAAGTCTTGTTGGAAGTGGGTATAGAGGAAAGAAGTCTGAACCCCTTGTCGAAAAACATATAGAACATACCCTCCGACTTCAGGTATTGCATGTCCATGTTACTCCTAATTAGAGAGAGGTCTACCTCGACATCGTTCAAGTGGCCTAAAACTATAAACCCAAGCAAATGTCTCCAGCTATATATATTTAGATCAACTGGGCAAATCTTAAGCCAATTAAAAAAATTCCTAATAAAAAAAAAGGGTGGAATGGAAATTGAACCCCTATCTCAAACCATTCAAGGTAAGCACAGATCTCACCTTGTTGTATACTGGAGAGGCGGTCTATGGGTCTTGGTATCCTACAAAATTCATTTATAGGGAAGTCGAAGGCAGCCCTCAAAGCATCTATCATGCTCTGATTGATGGCGCTTTCTCCCTCCTCCTTTTTGTGGGATTTACACGAGGTTTCCCCACCAATGTTCCTAGGTTCTATAAAAGCCTCTACTATCCTAACTTCAGAACTCGAGGTAGGGTCACCAACAAGCCTATTTTCTACATTTTCTGATAAGCTACTAGTTACATGGTTCACCTCTATTTGGTTATATATCTCCAAGGACTCCATAATCTCATGACCAATGTTTGACTAAGTGTTGGAGGTAGACATTGTCCAAATTAAAAATGAACGATGAAGAAGGAAGAAGGGAAAAGGAGAAGATAAAAAGATTCAGAGGAGATGTTTATAAATTGAACCTGACCACTGCTTGGATCGCAGTTGATCTTCCTAGCATACCGAATTTTGCCTCTCTCAGAAATCTCTCTTGCTGTTTGGAAAGATCAAAGTATCAAGCTCTCCCTCCCTTGGTGTTTGAAGTTCTCAAAATGACAAAGTGTTGAAAGGGGGAACGATGATGTACTCCTCCCTTTTTTATAAGGATCCAACAGGTGTCAGCATGAGAGACCTCCACTTCTGAACCGCCATGATGGTTGGAGCAAAAATGGCCTTGTAGTTCCAACTGGCGGCTGACGCAATAAATGTCACATCAATGGCTATCTCCTCAGAATACGGAGCGATGCATTTATGACTGTCACGCGTGTAACGTCTCAAAAACCTTAACCTCAGCTCTGAGTGTGCTCTAGAACAGAGGTTCAGGGAGGAGTAGTTGATATACCATAAAGTGACAAAAATATTCGAAGCATGACACGTGTCTGTACAGAGCTCTTCAGGGTACAAATCAGGAAATGTTATTTTTATCCAGGTCAACCAGGCACGAAAGGTTTAGAGGTATTGGGTTCAGAACTTAGCACCGCCTTTCCATATCCTACCAACCTCAGAATAAGGAAACAAGTTCGATATGGCAACTACTATCTTCAGGATATCTTCAAATCCCTATTTTCACGACTCCTAATCCTACTCAACTTAGGAGATCTACAGCCTATAAATAAAATCATAAGGTATGCTTTCAATTTATGTTCAATTCTTCTCTTGAATTACTGCTTTTATTTCTTTACTGACTTTATCATCAGAGCAGCGACCACCAGAGCCTTCTCGGTGACCCTCTGACCTCAAGTTCTTGACAGGTAGCTAAGGACGAGAAGCCTTTTAACTAGAAAAGAGCAACATCAGTGTGGATTTTAATTAGAATGTAGGATGGAAAAGAAGTCCATACAAAAATCTTCTACCAATCCTTCGGTATTATGGCTAAATAAAGTTACTAAAATGAAATGAATGCTGATTATATGTTCATCTTTTGTGCTATCTTTTATCTTACATGCCCTATTAAGTAGAAAACATCATATTAGGGTAGTCAAATTGTTTGGTTTTGAAGAAAATTATGAAATTATAATTAACTTGACAGGGGGAAGAGCACTGTTTTATCAATTGTTTGGTTTAGAAGTGTGTTATTGTACACATATTCTCAATTATTTAATTTCAAACATCAGACATATCATAGCTGTCGGGACTAGACTGTACACTATTAGACTTGAGTCTGTTCATATATAGAATCCTCCTGAACTTGATAGCACTGCAATTCTCAAAATTGCATCTTCTTTTAGCACATTGCCTTGATAGAATAACATTTGGGATTTCATAGGACCAGGATGATGTTCCTCTTTGGGATGTGGAGCCATAGAGGAATCAGGACCCTTCAGAATCAATGGTGATGGAAAAACTCTTTCGAAATAACTGTGCATGGAGAAATGGTATAGCAGTTTGGATTCTTAACTCATCATTTTTCCTTTCTTGGATTATTACACAAGCAGTAAAAGTTATGCTAGTCACCAAGTCCTTCAGCTTACGTACACCATATTTGCTCGACTCAACTCAACAAAGTTTTATCCCAACAACAAAAAGCATAAATCAAACCATCATTAACCTAAAAGGCGTCTATCCTTTATTTTATCTCTCTCTCTCTCTCTCTCTCTCTCTCTCTCTCTCTCTCTCTCTCTCTCTCTCTCAAATGGTTAGGTATCCTTGCAGATAAAAAGCGCAGTGATTGATGACCCTCCAAATGCAAAAGGTTCTTTGATTATTTCTTGTGGAGGCATCAGTTCATTGTGTGACCTGGTGAGTGAGTGGAACTCCAACTAAACAGTGTGAAATTTTTGTGTCCACAACCATTCAAGAAATGGGTGATATTTATATGTAGGGTAATGTTACAGTAAACTCAAACTTATATGAGACAGATTGTTTTAACCATTAGATGGTCTCAATATTGAGTTTTCATTTATCAATGGTGAAAACAACCTGACTCTTATAAGTTCGAGCTCAGAGTAACATTTCCCTTATATGTAAAACATTTAAGCGCAAAACCATGTGATCAGGAATGGCTGCAGAAGTGCTATAAATTCTTTTTGCAAGTACTATGAAACAAATGTACACAATTTACTTAATTCAGTCTGCAATTTGTCTATCATCTTTGTGAATACCTTGCTATTAAGTTCCTAATTATTCTGGAAATCGAAAAGTTATTTTCCAAACAAATTATCATCGTGATATAAATTCTCAATTCTTAGTGCTTAGGCTCTAAAAAAAACCACTTGAAAACTAATGCATTAGGCCTATGAAATATGGATGCGATTATATTGTCAAATGGTATAAGCCCACAAGTTTATCAATTCCGGATCTCCTCAAGTCTCATAAATATAAGCCTTAAAATACAAGTCCCAAGTCCCAACCCAGTCCAGGGCGGAGAAGGAGAAATAGGCCACACATAAAGGTTTGTTATTTTTATTTTTTAAAGATATGTGCCTACAAATGATATTTGTTATAGCAAGAAAGAACAAATTCCGACGGACAAACTAATACCCAAGGATAATTTTTTTCCAGACTATATAATCAATAAATACTATCAATTTGATTATTAGCTATTAAGGGCATGCTTTTGCCAGCTACAATGGTAAAATACTGGGGGGCTGTCATGTATAAAAATGTGAAAACTCCAATCTAAAACAGTCACTTTATATAAAAATAATTTGCAGATCTTGTTATTGTCATTAGAATATATTGTCACTAGAAATTTGACTCATATAAGCATATGTGTGCCCTTAATTATTTTAAATAATAATGATTGACAAACAGTTTGGAGGATAAGTGAGGAGTAACCTTTGAAACAATAAGAGGAGGTTGACATGGATCTTATCATTCTTTCAAGGAACTCTCTCTCCCCCCACCACCTGGCCCCTTCCTCGGCAGTGATCTGAACCTACTCATCTGAAATCATGTATCCCTAGCCAGCCCCAGCTAATCCTGATTACACTTGGCTCATACCAGCACTCAACATGGTTCATCAATGCCTTCGTATCAGTTGCCAACTTCCAAAGCATTTACTATTTACCCCAAGTTCATAAGGTAACCAAGGATCATAGCCATTTCAAGCTGTTCACGGTCCTGATAAAAGCCCATCCCAATGTTGCACAAGATTAGCTTGTTAAGAATCCGTGTTTGGTTGGTTATGAGTTGTGTTTTTGCATGCTGAGCCTGAATAACAAGTCTCTCAGTTTTAGTTTCCAACTTCCGATGCTGTCTCAAATGAATACGCTTTTTTATACATTTCCCGAACCCATGTTATCACTCAAAGGCAGATCTTCCAGGAGACACTTTTTACCCCTAAAAAAAAGGAAGAAGAATAAAAGCATCTCCTCGGAAAAAGAAAAAAAAAAACCTATAAAAATATATCTTGAAGAGACTTCTATGTTTACATAATCTTTTACAACTTTTCATACTTGTCCATATAGAATGGGTCAAAACTGATCTAATAGGCATTTCATCTCTTGTTATACTCTCTTCAAGAGATGCCTTTGACGAAAAACGTGGGTTTGGAAAAAAAGGAAAAAGACTATGTGAGTATTACAAATTTGTTTAAAAATCACGCGCACAATCAAAAACTCTAAATACTGGTATTACATTTCCTTAACTGAAACTACTACATTTTTTTATTTCTTTCATTTTTCAATATCCATAGATAAACATAATTAACAAAGATTTAATTGGGCTAAGAAAATAACCCAACACAAGACGAAAAGCCTGAAATATAAAACAAAAAATAATATTCGGCCCATTCCACCATGTTTCATGTCGTCTGTTTCCTATTTCAATAGCTTCTCTCTTCTCTTTATTTCATGATATCTGTTTCTTCAACCTTGCCTCATGTTTTACACTTCATGCATAATAACTGCATTTCTGCTGGCATTTCTGTTTTATCCATTAATCTTTCCATAAAATGTGCATCCAAACACGCCCTTAAATTAAACGATATCACCAAAATGGGCATTAGACAGTATTTACACTCAAGAAATGATAGAATATATTACATACGAAAATACATGATTATTGTACCTGCCAAGTCGTTTTAATGGGAACAAGAACAACCAGGTTCTTTGCCACCACCAGAAGCCAACTTTGTAACTGTGTTCCCAGGTATCCGTTGGAGCTGCTTGTGCATGAGGCACATGACGGGGATGCTTCTCTCTCTTGTCGCCTTTTATCTGCTTCAATGCATGCTTAAGGGCAGGCAACAAAGCCTCCATGCACTCGGCAACAGCATTTGGATTCCCCGGCATGTTGATGATCTAAAATATAGTAATATAATAACACAAGGTAAGACAGATCAAAAGCACCACATTCAGTCATTATGTACCAAGTAAATATCTCAATAACACTTATTTATAATACTAATCGAATATACCAAGAGTCATGCATTGGGAAACATCAAAGCATGAAGCTTTACTTCGCTTAGGAGTGGTGCTTTCTTAAAAAAAGAAAACAGAAAAGCTAATTAAAAATAACCAACAGTGTTGAATTCTTTTCAATCTACCACTTCAATTCATCTGCTAGGGAGCAGTGCTCTTATCACAAAAAGATCTACTAACAATTGCAACTGTTATTTTCAATTGACCACTTTAGTTCATATGCTTAGAGGGTAGTGTCTTTACTACACAGATTTAACAGATGCAACTTCCAATTTTTAAGATAACCAACAATCTCCTATCAAATTTCAGAATTGCCATTCCTGTGCTGCTACCAATATGTATAGAACTTGCATCCAAGAAATTAAAACAAATTACTAAAGCTTGTGATTCTATTTGAGTGGGATGCACATTTGGGAGCCCAGTGGAAATAAAGTCATTTCATTCTGCTTGAATGAGTTCACTCTTCTTTTTTGTTTTTTGGTACCATTTAAATAAACCAATTTCAAATAAAAAATGGGTAACTTTCAGGAGTTCAAAACATGATTACAAATATTATAAGTTGCTTCACGATTACTCCAATTTCTTAAAATGATTCCACTTAGTTTTTCAATGAAGCCATACTAGAGGATGAAAATTTTGTAAAATTTTGTTCCTTCATTCAGCAATGGTAAATCACAAATCATTTCTATGGTATATCTTCAGGCCCATATCATTACACAGCCAGTCTTAAGCCCAGATAGAGGGGGGTTGTCAGAACCCATATGAACATGAATCCTAAAAATAATCGCGTAAACATTGGGGCATTCCCCATAAGCGAAATGTTGCATCAGCCACCGAATGCTTCAAAAAATGGGCAAGGTGCGCCGCATCGGCACCCGAGTGTGGTTAAAAGTGGGCAAGGGTTCTCGCGGCCTGATGGACGAGCGCGGGTAAAGTAGTTAGTCCAAAATAACAAGAATAACAATAATAACAAACTTAGATTAGCAACTTGGAATATAGGAACATTAACAGGAAAAATGGATGGAATTAGTAGATATATGATTCGTAGGAGGGTTAATATCGCATGCCTACAAGAAACTAAATGGGTAGGAGAGAAATCTAGGAAAATTGAAAAGAGCAAATATAAACTTTATTATATTGAAAAAGATCGACATAGAAATGGGGTATAGTAGTAGATAAGGATCTCAAATAAGAAATTGGAACTATGATTAGAAAAAGGGGATAGGACTAACACTCATAATGTCTTCGGAGATGATATAATTAATATAATTAGCGCATATGCACTTCAAATAGGATTAGACGAACACATTAAAGCATAATTTTGGGAAGATATGGATGAATTAATTCAAAACATACTTGTAAGGGAAAAGATATTTGTGAGAGCTGACTTTAATGGGCATGTAGGAAAATATCATGGAGGATATGAGATGGTACACAAGGGTCATGAGTTTGGAGATAGGATTGATGGTGGGGAGACAATACTAGATTTCGTAATTGCATATGATTTTATGATTACAAATACATATGTTAAGAAGAGAAATGAGCATTTAATCACCTTTAAAAGTGGATCAAGTAAAAGTCAAATAGACTTTTTCCTAACTAGAAGAATAGAGTGACTATTATGCAAACATTGTAAAATTATTCCACAAGAAAGCCTAACCTCACAACATAGTTTGATGGTTTTAGACATATATTAAAGACATGTACAAAAGATTAAAGATATTAAATAAACCAAGAATTAGATAGTCGAATTTAAAAGAAGAAAAAATAGAGTAATTTAAAAGTAAGATGCTAAAAGAAACACCATGTAACTTAGATAATGAAACTAATGTAATGTAGAATGAAATGACATGTATTAAAAAAAATAGCAAAAGAGGTTGTTAGGGAATAAAAAAGAATAGGACCACCATATAAAGAAATTTGGTGGTGAAGTGAGGAAGTCCAAAAAGTAGTAAAGGTAAAAAAAATGTTTTAAAACTTGGCAAAAAATTAGAAATAAAGAAAGTTGGGAAGCATATAACAATTCAAAAAAGGAAGTAAAGAAAGTTGTAAAGGAGGCAAAAGACAACACATACGAAGATTTTTATACCAAATTAGGAACAAAAGATGAAGAGAAGAACATTTACAAACTTGCTAAGATAAGAGATAGGAAAACCAAAGATTTTAATAATATTCAATGCATAAAGAGGAAAGATTCAAGAGTCTTGATGAATGATGATGAAATTAAACACAGATGTTAAAATTATTTTGAGAAGCTATTGAATGAAAATCATATAGAAAACTTAAGTTTAGAAAACTCTTTAAGCAATAGGGAAAATATATCTTTTCGTATGATTAGAGCATCCACAGTGAAAAACACTTTGAGAAAGATGAAAACTGGTAGAGCTTTAAGACCATACAGTATTCCTATTGAGGTTTGGAAGTAATTAAGGGAGGTAAGCGTGTCTTAGCTAACAAATTTGCTTAATAAGATCACAATAACTAAGAAAATACTTGATGAGTGGAGGAAAAATATTTTAGTACCTATATATAAAAATAAAGGGGATATCCAAAGTTGTACAAATTATCGTGACATTAAATTAATGAGTCATACTATGAAACTTTAGAAGAGAGTGATCGAACACTGATTAAGACTTGAGACAACTGTATCGGAGAATCAATTTGAATTTATGCTAGGAAGATCAACAATGGAAGTTATTTACTTATTAAGAAGAATTATGGAGAGTTATAGTGAAAAGAGGAAAGATCTCCATATGGTATTCATCAATTTGAAGAAAGCCTATAATAGGGTTCCTCGAGATCTCATATGGTGGGTTTTAGAAAAGAAAGGAGTTACAAAATGATATTTTAAAACAATAAAAGATATGGATGATGGGACGATCACTATAGTAAGGACATCTGTGGGAGAAACGAGTAAATTTCCGATCAGAGCAGGCCTACATAGAGGTCAGCATTAAGCCCGTTCTTTTTTGCTTTAGTAATGCATGAGCTGACTAAGCATATACAGAACGACGTTCCATGATGTATGCTTTTTGTTGATGATATTGTTTTAATTGATGAAACTAAAAGAGGGATAAATAATAAATTAGAGATTTGGAGAGAGGCTTTAGAATCAAAATGATTCAAAATAAGTAGTAAAAAAATTGAATATCTTGAATATAATTTTAATAAAACTAGCAATACAAATGGGGATGGAGTGAAAATTGAAAATCAAGAGTTAATACGAAGTGAGAAATTTCATTATCTAGGTTCACTTATTCATCTAGAGGGAGAAATTTGAGATGATGTTACTCATAGAATTAAAGTATCATAAGTTAAGTAGAGGAGTGCGTCAAGGGTATTGTACAATCGGCGTATACCTTTAAAATTGAAGGTTAAATTTTATAAAACAACTATTAGACTAGCCATGTATGAAACAGAATGCTAGACAATTAAGAAACAACATGTTAATAAAATGAATGTAGTCGAAATGAAAATGTTAAGATGGATATGCAGGAAAGACAAGAAAATATAGAATTAGGAATGAACATATTAATGAGATGGTAGGAGTAGCACTTATACGAGATAAAATGAGATAACATCGGTTAAGGTGGTATGGTCATGTAAAACGAAAACCAATAAATGCACCAATAAGAAATAGCAACATGTTTACTATTGAGGGTCATGCTAGGGGCCGAGGCAGCCAAAATTAACTTTAGTTGAGGTAGTTAAAAAAGATATGTTAATGTATGGTCTAACTGAGAGAATGGCCTTAAATAGAGAAGAATGACGAGATATGATTCATGTAGCTGACTCCAAATAATTAGGACAAGACTTTGTTGAGTTGAGTTGAGTTGAGTTGAGTTGAGTTTTATCCTTAGGCCCAATTAAAAATGTCGTTGACCAGCACTGATCCTATTAATCCAAGATGCTGGAAGGTGTAAAAGGGTACACACATTACTTCCACCGTTATTCACACTCAACACGTGCTTGTACCGTCATTACACCAAGCAATGGAAACTAACCAATAAATAATGGTCATTGAAAATTGGTTATATAAGCTGCTTCCACTGTACTTCTATTTGTTTGTATGTTTAAACTTAATGATATTTCTACTTAAGTATGATTCTATGCTATAAAACCATTAGATTTTAAGTTAATTCCACCTGCAAGAATCATCCATTGTCCATGATAAGGTGTATGAAAATCATGGTTGGGAAGATTAGACTTCCAACAAAAAAGAAAGTTGGCCAAGGGTTGTTCTTTTATGCCATTCCACCAACATTTAGAAGAGAACTATTTTGGCCTTACCAATGTTGATCCTCTGATTCCAGCTGCAGAGCGTGAAAGCATAGCAAATGGCTGTCACCTGTTCACAGTTTATTGAGGGAAAAAAATTTCAGCAAAATAACTGTTTAGCCTACACACAGCATCAAAATAAGAAACAGAACAGGGAAAAAACAGATAAAGAAATAACAAATAAAAATTCAATTTTGAGAAATAAGTAACCTGTAAACTGTTTCCTAGCTAGGGCAAAAAACAATTATGGAAAACTGAGGAAATAGATGCAGAATATTATCAATTTACGTTTTGCAATGATTATTAGAACAACAGACATACTTTCAGACAAAAAAACAAAGTAAGTAGTTAGGGAATGGTAACACCTCTTCCCATTGGCAAAACTTGAAAACTACACCGCCGAAGACAATTGTGCTGGGACTTGCTACTGCTAGTATTTTGCATCTTCCAATTTCTTTTATTCTTGAACTGTCATTTTCTTAAACGACTTTTAAATACAAGAATTTTGTGCCTGTTATGAAGCTTCCACCACAACATTTTTTTAACTAGACAATCATATTGTGAGTTAACACATTACTAATTCAAAGAATAATAAATTTAACAAAATGCTGTTGTGATTTATAGGACTGATGGCGACAAAGTGTTGTCCATAAAAGCACCTATCACACAGAAGAGAGATTTGGACATATCCTTCAACATTGCAGAAGAAGACATTTTACTAAGTGACCATTAAAATTGAGATTTCGAGTCATAGAACCATATAAAGTGCCCATGGGTTGGTTAAAGCTAAGCCTAGCATAGTGCCCATAGTTAGTATCTTACAATACGCGATACATATCTTACGATAGGTTTCGACACAGACATAAAACGATACGTATCTTATAGTTGTTTCTTTTTGCACCGTATCATAAGATATGTTTACATATGCACTGATATGTGCAATAAAGCTAAACGGCATTATTTTGGCCTCTTCTTTGTTGTTTTGTTATATACAAGAAACAAGATTGTTTTTGTTTTGTTTGGTTTTATATTTGTCTCTTTGTAATGCTTAGAGATCTTTCCTCAAACAAGAGAGAAGAAAAGTAAGTATTTTTAGAAGATGAAGATGAGGATAAGGGTGAGGAGTGAGGAGTGAGGGCATGCAAAAAATTGAATAAGAAGAAGGAAGTGAAGAATTGTTGGCATCTGAAAATGATGATGATATTGATGCTAATGAAATTGGAGATTGAGATGAAAATGGGATGGATTACAAGAATGAGTTATTTGGGATTTTGTCAATCAATTTTGATAATGATGAACTATGTTGGAAACGTTGATTATTGATGAACACCTTCCCTTCATAATACACCAAAAATATGCCTTGCTGATACCAGTGTACCACAATAACGGGCCTGGACTAGTTTCATTTTAACCTACAATTCCAGAATGAATTCCCTGTTTTGGCATGAAATTGACCAGAACTTGGGACCTCAAATCCCTTTTCTAAAGCAGTCGGATTCTTCTGCAAAGAGGGGATCCAATTAACCGGCAAGAAATTTAAATTTAACTCTGGGACTTGGTACCAGCATTATTAAACAACCGGTACTAACACTGCCACCACTACCTGAACTGCATTCCCACCATTTCACAACCCACATCACCATGGCCCCTGCCTTGTTATGTACTCTTTGTACAAACCCACAATCACGGACGCTATTATCCAACCACCATCCCACCACCACTGCCACTACCATGGCAACCCAAAACCACAACCATCACCACACCTGTGGTAACTCCAACTCAATTCCATCAATAGTGACACCAGACCAACCACCATGACCCTCACACTAGCTTTACAACCATCACTTCTCCCAATGCAAGCTCCATTCACTGCCACTAAGAATCCCCCCCCCCCCCCCCCGGCTCTTTCCACCACACAAATAAAACAAAATTCCAACTTGATGCCATTCTACTTCCACCTTAAATAATACTAAGGTTAAATATTTTGAGTTGAAAAGTTTATTTATTTCAGGTAGAGGGTTGTGGGATAAATAGGCATAGAAAAATCAAATAAAAAGAACCACCCCACCCCCGAAAAAAAAATTTTTGAAGAGTCTGGAATCCTCTACTCCCATATATATATATATATATATATATATATATATATATATATATTTGTGTGCCTTCTATTAATGGATTTTACTTAGCAACATGGTATAAATATGAACATCTCAATGAAGAAAAGAGCATAAGCAATATCCCAGATATTTTGAACAGATGTACTATATTAGCGTACTCAATTCTATTAAAAAATATACTAAGTAATATCCCGGATTATTAAATATGCATGTTAATTTCAAATTTGATACAAAGTTCAACCATAGTTGAAGTTCAAAATCTTGTTAACTTGGAAGTGATATACACTAATAGTAAGATATGAAGAACAGACACTTTCACAAAGTTGTCGTGTCTGTATTGGATACTGCTACGAGTGTTTAGTTTATTTTTATAATTTTTCTAAAGGGTATTATTGTATTTTCCTTCATGTTAATATATAAATGCAAGTTATAAGGGTAGAAGGAATATAAAATCCTGAACCCTTTCTTTCTAATCTCTCTTTCTCTGATTCTCTTCTATTCCTTTCACCCTAAACCAACCAGTACCATTGTCCTGATTATTTAAGTGGATGCTATTATTATCTCTAGGAGTGATTCCACCGATATTGCAAATTTAAAGAGATATCTTGCCCGGCAATTCCATACTAAAGATTTTGGTGTCCTTTGCTATTTCCTTAGGATTGAAGTTTCTCATTCTCATCAAGGCATTTCTCTCTCTCAAAGGAAATATGTGTTTAGTTCTTCTTTCTAAGACTAGGCCTCCTAGGTGCTTGTCTTGTTGATCCTCCTATGGATTGTAGTGGTAAAATTGATGGTGAGCAAGGGTGCATGTTTGCTTTTGGGAGTCGATACCAAAGGCTGGTTGGGAAGTTGTTACTATTACTCAAACATTACTTATGCTATTGGTGTCCTTAGTCAATATATGCACACTCCTCGTCAACCTCATTTTGATGTTGTTTATCACATTTTGTGTTATCTAAAGTGCTACTGGCAAAGGGCTTCTATACAAGCCTTGTTTTTCTCTTTCCGTAACCGGTTATAATGACACTGATTGGTCTAGTTGTCAATCTCATAGGTGATCTACTTCTAGTTATAATACTTTTTGTTAGGGGAAATCTAGTTACATGGTACAATAAAAAAACATAATGTCATTACCCGCTCTGGTGCTTAAACTTAGTACAGACAGAGCTATTGGCTCATACTATGTCTGAGGTACTGTGAGTTCGTCTCTCCTTCATGACATTAATGTTGTTGTGTCTGCCCCCATGCAGATGCATTGTGAATCTATGACAATAAGATTGCTATCTTCATTGCTAACAATCCTGTTTTCCATGAGTGTACCAACATATAGAGGTTGATTGCCACTTTATTTCGCAATTCGCTATAGAGGAAACAGATTATCACTTCTTATGTTCACTCCGATATTCAGCTAGGTAATATTCTCACCAAGCCATTGGCTTGGGATTCTTTTCATCGTTTGTCTTACGAAGTAGGGTATGTTTGATTTGTATGCTCCAACTTAAGGGTGAGTGTTAAAGAATATTTTGTTTATTTTTATTACTTTTCCAAAGAGTATTGTTGTATTTTTCTTCACTTTTTTTTTTATAGGTAAATCACACACACACACACACACACTTTGCCCATTAAGGGGACTCGAACACTCAACCCCCCATATGGGGAAGTCAAGAATGTACCAACCAAGCTAGAGCTCGTAGGTATATTTTCCTTCATGTAAATATATAAATGACAATTGTAAGGGTAGAAGGAATATGAAATCTTGAACCCTTTCTTTCTAATCCTTCTCTCTTTCTCTCATTCTCTTCTATTCCTTTCACCCTAATTGTCATTACGCTAAACCTTAACTGATACCAATATTCCTTCGATACTCGAGGATACATGTTTGATAGTTCCTAAATGTATTCATAATTTATTCTTAAATTCTTTAATTCTCAATACTGCACCCAATGCTTATCAGATACATTGAGGCACAGCTGCCATATATTGAACATTGAGGTGAGACGTGTTTAGTATAACATGTGAATATAAGAAAAGATATAAAAATGAGTGTTTTAATACTTTGACTATTTCATAAACAAATAAGATTTGAAATATAATGAGTAAATTATGTTGAATTTTTTTCCAAATCTATGTTTATCAAACATAACCTAATTTTTCTCACTTGAATTAGAAATTTTTCACAAAGTAAATGAATGCAGTTCAACCCATGGTCGAAGTTTGAAACCTTCACAATTAGTTATTTTTATCCATCCAGAGTAACAAATGAGTAAATTTAATCTATACAACTCATGTATATAAAGCTCTTGGTACCTTCAAACTCTCTTGCATCATAACATACAGAAGACCAGGTGTTTCTTTCTCTATCACATCTTTTGTTGCTTCGGGGGTAACATCTCTTGGGGTGAAACCAGTACCACCTAAATTAAGAAGTTAGCTACAAAATGTAAAGGGAAAGAAAACAAAAAAATGCATTTTCTATCTTTAACATAGAAAAGAGTTGCTGGACTTCAAGAACCTTACCAAGGGTAAGAACAAGATCCATTTTGTCAACATCACTCCATCTCTTCAAAACATCCTTGATTTTAGGCACCTCGTCTGGAACCACAGCTGTTGCAACTACCCTTGCTCCTCCTAATCTTTCTGATGAAGAATCTATGACAGAAATAGCCCTTGGACCACTGCATATTCATCAATTTCAAAGAGACGGCTGAACTTTATGTGTGTAAACGACCATAGCTAATTTCAAATTTAAATTTAGTTTTTCAGAAGATAAACAAATCAACAAAGTTAACATTAAAGGAATTGTAAATAGGATGTCCCTGTATATTATTTAAAATTTCTACTCGATTTAAATAATGACAACTGTGAACAATGCATAGATACTACCCCTTTGGAGTTATTACCAGCAAAGAAAAAGAGGAATGAGTAATCCAGACAGAGAGAGAGATGGGTAAAATGGTAAGAGTGGGAGAGAAGGAAAGACAGTGAGAAAGAAAAAATAAATAAAGATGTGAGATTTATGTAACTCATATTCATCTCCTTTATGTGATATTATGCCAATTCTCCATTTAATTGTTTTCCAATCTGATACCCTTTTGCTTCTTGAAATTTAAAATGTTAGAAATAATTCGATCATCTCATTGGATAGGGACAAAAGTGGTCAAGGACTTTATATCGGTTATTGCCAATTCTCTATTTAATTGTTGTCCAATCTGATACCCGTTTGCTTCTTGAAATTTGAAACATTAGAAATAATTTGAGCATCTCTTAAACGAAATCTCTTGAAATCAAATACAATTAATATTGTTTCCTCCGCTAAAAAGGACACAAAAAAAGGAAGGTAGATAACTTGCTATTTTCCTACTCCTTTGGGATTGAAGCGCCCGGAGAAACACAGAAGTTTGATGCAACATGTAGAAGGTTTCAACTCAATCCAAATGCTAATAAACATCTAACTAGTGAGTTTAACCCAATCAGGAGAAACCTACAAAATCTATGAGAATCGGCTGATCAAAAATGACCCAATAGCTTATAGGGCTGAATGTAGAACTTAGAACCCAAAGCCTTATCAATGCTATGCTTAGCAAATTGCTGAGTATTTGTAGCAAATAATTCAGTACTTCCGTGCTTCACTTTGACAAGAAGAAACATCAACTTTGCTCTTTTACTGTAGCATCAACAAAGTGACCATTTTGGAATAATGATCCAAAGAGGTGTATCCTGATGCATTAGATTAAGACTGACCTCTGTGTTGTTCTTTTCCCCTTTCTTTATTACATTCTTTCTTTTCTTTTTTCTTTTTTTTTTTTTTTGGGGGGGGGGGTGGGGTGTTGCATGAAAACCATAGAAGATATTTACTCTGCATTTCATACTTCATAGCAAAGTGAGGAAATGTTTTTCCCCAATTGAAAACAATAAACTACTTATTAAAATCAAGAGAGAGAGAGTAAAAGGAAAAAGCATGTCAAACAATAAAGATGAAAAAAAATAGAAGGTGAATATTGTTAAAGAGGGAAAAAGTAATATATAGAAGAAGAGCTACTAGACATATTGTTTTTTTTTTACTCATATAGCTCACGCCGTGACAAAAAGGACAACCCTACCTTTCCCCCAAAGCAGAAGTTTAGGTAAGCCATAGACTAAGAGTTTGTAAGCTAAAAGTAGTCATAGGTTGAGTGTTGGAGGCATAAGGAATTCTTGGCATTCCTATCACGACCCAGTTTCTAAAACCCGATTGTGACCCAAGATCCTTTTTAAGTTAAGTATTTTGAATGGTCACACACTAGTGAAAGCATTATCCTTTTAATGATATTTTAGTCTTCCAATATCATATTTTAAAGTCCCAAAATAATGTCCTAAAATCCCCTTAAAACAACCCCAAACGAAACTCGAAAAGAAACGAGAAAACAAAGAAAAATGTGGCCGGACCGGTCAACCGGTGAACAATACCGGTCCTGCTCAAAAATTAAAATGCTACAAGTGTAAAATAACCGATGAACAGTACCGGTCGGGCTGACCCATTACTTGTTTTCTTGTAACTTTTTCAAGCTATTTTGGTTCCTTTTTCAATTCTAATGGTTTTCAAATATTTATTAAATATTTTTTCATATTTTTGGCATCAATTTCATGAGGTTTTATGCATTAAAAACAACAAGAGGTTTATCAAGGAGTTCAACATCGCCATTCACCCTCCATGTTTCATTTCTCAACTCCAACATCACATAAATATATCAAGAGGCTTAGTTAACATTTTAGTTCCAACATTTAAATTTCATAAGGTTGAAAAGGTACTAGTTAGTTTCATCAATTTTACATTACCATCTTCATTCCATTTCTATGCAAGTTAACTTACAAGAAGTATAGTTTACCTACAAAATATTTAGATACCAAATAAAATTCTCCAAGAGAAAATACATTAACATAATTGCAGAAGTAGGATTGTGTCCAAAAGAGTAGTCTTCCAAAAAAAATGACTTTAAGATAGTTTTTCAATTCGGGGCCGTCTCCTTACCCACTCCTGCATCTAGTAGGGGTCAGTACAACAACCCCAGTAGGAGAAATCTAAACGGAGGTAAGAAAATATGGTGTCATGTGTATGCTTGTGCATGTGAAGTGGCACACAAGTGAGTTCAAGGCATTTATCTCATCATAAGCATAACGTGTCAATAAGAATATTTTATTTCAATATCACATTCACAATTATCAAAAGAGAGCACTATGTAAATTAATCAAAGACAATCAATTAGAGGAGTTCACAATTTGTTAAGTCTTTTCAATCCTTAAACTTTCCACTCATCAATTCTCAAGTCTTAATCCCACGACCGCCCACGCGGGTTTATGGCTTGCAAACCGAAGGAAGACATCCATCCCGAACACTAATCAAAACCCCGGGTAAGCGCAATCTCACCACGCTCAAAATCACACAATTGACATGCCTCAATTCTAGCCCATGTTCATTACTTTCCAAGTTTTCATTCTCACATTTCCAAGGGCTTGTCATTCACAGTTATAGTCGCAATTCATCATATATTCATCAAGAAGGTTAAACATTCAAGTAATTCCACTCAATTATCATAAATCCACATCAAGCATACATTGAGGCATTTTCACAAACACTTAGTGTGCACTTTGAATTATCAACCATAGTACAAGTAAACCCATTTCATAATTTTACCAATCAATCATTTTCGCATTCAACCGAGAGTTATATTAGAATCAAGAAAGGATAAAAACAAGTCATTTCATAGCAAGAATTCAACCAATACATAGATTTTCAACACACATGCAACATATGTCCAAAAATACAAAAATGAACTACTCTAGAGCAAAAGACAGATTAATGGTATGATGAACCTATATTATATACACAAGTCCTATACCTAGGTTTAAAAATCCCCTACCCCAATTCCTCACTTTGTGGTAGACACCCTTAACTTTGTTCTTGTTGTTTTAGGCTAGAATCTCCAAATTCTCTAACACCCATAGTGCTTGTAGGTGGAGTGAAGCTTGTTCTTCCTTCAATCTCCCAAAAGAGAGCTTCAATTCTTGATGATCTTTCAAGAATCTCCAAAAGCCCCAATTTTTCTCCTCCTTTTCTCTTCTTCTCTTTCTCTCCTTTCCTCTCTTTTACGTAAATGTGTGTGTGTTTTAGGTGTGTAGAGATTTGGCTTTAATAAGCCAAAAGCAAGACAAGGGGTGAAATCCCCCTTATGCCCTCCCTTATTTATTTTCCTCATTTTTATTTCCAAGCCCTTTTTAGTCATTTCATTTAAATTTTTAATTTCTTAATAAAATTTTACATTATTATTTCCATTATTATTATTTTATATTTTGTAAACTAGAAAAGTTTTCCGGGTCTTTACAATTCCATCTCTTTTTTTTTTCTTTCCTTTTTTAATAGATATATAAAACATCATTGGAGTGTCAAAAAAAGTTACCAAGGGAGGAGCACCCTTAGGTCCCTTACAAACTAGATATACGCACTATTTAGAGACTATACAAGACTATATAGTACATAGCCATATATATATATATATATATATATATAGAGAGAGAGAGAGAGAGAGAGAGAGAGAGAGAGACTATAGAAAGTTATACTCTCAACTCATGTGGAAACTCTACAAAAGAACATTAAAAAGAAAAGGAAAAAGAATTCTCATATACAAAAAAGAGAACTAAAAAAAGCTATACTTAAAAGGGCTAATACAGACTTCTCAAAACCTTCAAAAGACCTCTTACTCCTCTCTAGCCAAATGGAACACCAAAGATACAAAGGGGTCAACTAAACTTCCTCTCTTCACTGCAGAGCAAACAAAATTCCAATCAACAAAATGATATTTAAATTCCCCCTCCCCCCCGAACCCCAAAAAAAGAAAAAGCCTCTGAACTTTTTTAACCTATCCACAATAGATGAGAGAATAGGGAACAGAAAAAAAAAAAAAAAAAAAAAAAAAGCAAGCAAACTAGAACTTGTGCTCTTAATAAGAGTAAGCCATTCCCCCTCGGAAATATAACAGCCTTTTCCACCCAATCAATTGCCTCACACAACCAGAAGCGCAATCGTGTCATGCTTGTGTGAGGTATGAGTACTCGATTATATGCGTAGACATAATTAATTGTGTCAAAATTTTCAATCCTAACACAACCATACCTATGCAACCAATTTAATAAATAGGTCGTGTTATGGTCAACAAACTTAACACGTGTCGAGATTGTTCCAGTTCAAGGTTTCCACATGTAGTAGGTCTCTTGAAATTGTGGCAGGATCAATGTCATTAACCATGCACATCTAGAGTATTCCTATAAAGGAAAATTGTTGGATCCCAACAATTCTGGAGAGTCCTTAACCCTTTTAGACACAATTTTTAAACTTATTTAACCTATTTATTTTATGTAACATTTTATACAATAAATTAGATTTTATGCATTTGTAAAAGAAAACTCAACTCCCAAATAAATCAGTATAGGAAGATATATTAAAAATCATAAATCTCATGTATCAAACTTAATTAATATCTAAAATATTAATAAATCATGTTCATCTAAATAATTCTAATTAATGCTAAATTCACATTGGGTTCACACGGGTTTTTTTTTTTGGGTTGTTACGAATGGGGTATCTTTTTCCCCAATATCACAATGCTTAAGGTTGCAAATCTCTCATTTGATGATTTATAGATTTTTTACTCCTAAATTGACTGAAATAATTTTAGAATTGGGTTATATCATCATAATTTTAGCGTGTCACTGACGTGCTCAGTGTCATTTTTTAAAAATCCTGTGTCAGCATGTTAGCATTGTGTCGTATCTGTGTCCCATATCTATTTTTGTGCTTCTTAGGTTATCATCACATCTAACATCACCACCTCCCAACAACGTTGAGAGAAAGCATAGTTATACCATCTGAGCCTAGAGCCCTATCACCATTGCAATTTTAGGACTTCTGTCACCAATTCATCTAAGAATAACCTCTCAATTGACTCTATCACCATTCCTGATTACATCAAACCATAACGTAACAAACCGTCGCTATCAATGTAAGTGCTCTGAATACAAGTACTCACAAAATTCAACAATTCCAAGTTTATCATCTTCTCTATTTAAGTCCAACCCATCCACAACGATCTTGTCAATGTGATTGACTCTCTAATAAGAGTTTGTCATGCAATGAAAGAACTTTGTGTTATTACTACCTTCCTTTAACTGAAGGTTGCCATTGGTGTTGCTAAGCTTATTTCTTCCATAAATGCAAGAAGAGGCATTCCCAATGTTTTTGGGCTTTCCAGACTCAGTGGCGGAGTACGTTTGGACAAGTTAGACCTTGAAATATATGAACAAATGAACTGGACTAATTTCAAATACATCCTAAGTGTAAAACTAAGCTATCAAATGACCTTCGATGACTGTGAAGGTACCTACCCGTAAGATTTTTCGACGTTCCAGACTCAACGGTGAAGTCCTTTTCGTCAAGTAAGGTACCAAAAATACAGATACACAAAATGGATAATTCCCAAACTACCCTTAATGATAAAATGGGCTACCAAAAGAGTATAGAAAAATATAGGAAGACCATTCTTAAGGTTTTTGGGTTTTCTGGACTCAACGGTGAGGTTCATTCAAGCTGATAGGGCCCCTAAGATAGCATTTGGAACTACGTAGCACCTTGAACAAGTACTTAATAAGATTTCGGTCTCTGTTATAGGAACGGCTAAATAAGGGAAAGACCTTGATATAAGCTTTTGAACTTCAGGTGAGTATTTCATGCCATGTTAAGGTGGATTTCGATTATAGATATATATATATATATATATATAATGAACTCAGTTATGATGCTTGTTATATGACATATATGCTCAAATGGAATTTGAAAGCATGCAACATTATAATACTGATATTCATAACGTTGAGAAGTATGATTTGTAAAATATATTTATGATGTGAAATGCGTTTGAACTAATGCACATTATTGACTTTGGATTTGATTTTGATGCAATTGTTTTCTTGGACTTTTATGATTGGTCGTTATCAAATAGATTATGACTTTATCAAACCTTATCGAACCATAGTCATGGGGTCTAAGTAGTGGTCAGCCGCACTGATCGGCACTATGAACTAGTTCCATCGAATATCGATCTCAGCCAGCAGGATTCTAATTTGCTGGCCATAAAAGTAGTTTCATGTGAACATGGCCTTGAATCATGAATAAACATCAAACTATCAAAAATTGAACCATTGAACTTTGAACATATGATATAGAATACGACTTACTTTGAAACATATGATATAGAATTTGACTTACTTTGAACAGACGATATAGAATATGACATACTTTGAACATACGATATAGAATACGACTAACTTTGAACATACGATATAGAATACGACTTACTTTGAACATATGATACATAATAGGACTTACTTTGAACATACGATATAGAATACGACTTACTTTGAATATATAATACATAATAGGACTTAATTTGAACATACGATATAGAATACGACTTACTTTGAAACATACGATATAGAATACAACTTTCTTTGAAAATGTGATATAGAATATGATGTACTTTAACATATGATATAGAATACGACTTACTTTGAACATATGATATAGAACATGACTTACTTTAAACATATGATATAGAATATGACTTACTTTGAACTACATTGAACTAAAGATTATCAAAAAATGATAACGATTTTGAGGTTATCAATTTAAGTTATTCTCTTCGAGTATTTGAATAGCTTTGGAAATTCATTGACATTATCATGAAATTCTTTGAGCTTTGACCTAGATGACTGGATGTATAATTGGGATTAGACTATCTCTATTTGTTTAAAGAATATAGATATTTCCTTGAAGAACTATACAAGTAACTTTCAAACCCTTAACGTGTGGTGAAATTCTAACGGAGCTGAGTGAAGCTCACTCCAGTTGTTTTACACCTTTTCAGGATTGATGTTATGGAAGAAGAGTGAGAAGCTAGACAGTAGGACTGTCAGAAGCCCCTTTTGAATTAATGGATAGTTTTGGAAGTATGCGGGCATGGATGACCTTGTATTAGACAATCTTTTATAAAAGCTTTACCGGCTTCTCATCTAAAAGTACTTAACAAACTTTGATGTACAAACTATGTAACTAATATTAGTTTTGCTCTGTTAGTTGTGGTTGCATCGCAACAATTTCAATTCAAACATGAACTTGATGGACGATTCCACTCTCAACCTTACTTAATCACTTAAGAGATGCACACCATTTGGAAGTTTGTATGACTTATCCAAAGGATAACTTGGTTGCAATCCAAAATCCGCAATGGGTGGGTTTCGAGTCATGACATTCCATTTAGTTAATAATTAAGAAATAGCTGCAATCAGTCTCAATATACATGGTCACACGAATGAAAGCCCAAGTTATCAATCTGAATGACAAATTCGTTATCAATGTAGATGGGATAGATAGATAAAATGACCCCTCCCCAATCAGCAACTAGATGCCCAAACCAAAAAAAAAAATCAAGTGGTGGGTATAGTATAACATTCCACTTCAGCACTAGAATGAAACATGACATAATTAAAGGTTATTACCCAATTTTGGTCCTGCCAATGCAGGATGTTGGGAGGGGTAGACTTGAACTTGCATTCTATGCATGACAAGCCGAACATTTTACCATTGCACCAAACAATGACCCCTATTACTATTCTAAGGGTATGTTTGGTATGCTAGAATGGACTTCGGAATGGAATGGAATGGGTTTAGGAATGGAGTGAAATAGGAATGAGATAGTTTAAACAATCTAATTATTGAAATGGAATGGAATGAGATAGTTTAAACACTTCAATTATTTGAATCAATTCAAACAACCTAAAATACTTTTGCATATTTATTAAACTATTTTTAAGGAGATCATGCACATCATATAAATATATATATGATAATAAATGATCATTTATATACGTGTGTGTATATATGTGTGTACATGTTATGTGTATATGTATATGTTCTATATATATACACACACACGCGCGTGTCTATGTATTAAAATCACATGTATATGCATATGTATGTGTGTCTATATGTAAATATTATGTGTATAAGCATAAGGTATATGTATGTATGTGTATATGTATATGTATATTTATATACACAAATATTATGTGTGTTTGTGTGTATATATATATATTACAATTCAATCTTATGTGTGTATATGTATGTGTGTGTGTATTATGTGTATATGTATATTGTATATATATGTGTGTGTATGTACATGTTGTGTATATGTATATCTATATACACATTATATTTATGTGTGTATATATATAACGTGTGTGTATATATTGATATAAATTACAATACAATCATGTGTGTGTATATGTACATGTTATATGTATATGTAGTTATATATCTTGTGTGTGTATATGTATAATTATGTGTGTGTGTGTACATGTTGTGTATATGTATCCTCCAGGAATGGAATGACATTCCTTGCGTTTTGAAAAGGAATGCCAATCCCATACTATGTAGGACTGGTATTACCGATGGAATGCCCATTCCAGCATTCTTTAGTGTTACCAAACACAGTAATGAAATGAGATCAGGAATGACCATTCCATTCCAGAGCCCATTCCTGCGTACCAAACATAGTGTAAGAGATCCAAGCTCTTAGAGAATGACAAAGAAGCCAACACTGAGCATAGATCAGTTATGTTGTTAGCTCAGTTAGCATTACTAGCAGCCACAAAACATAACAAAAAATCTGGAAGGAAAAAAAAAAAGGCATTGCACAAATAGGCTAGCAAAAAGACAAAATGCACAAGATAACTTTATGACCCACCAAGCAAGAAGCACCAACAAACTGATTAATCAAGCACAAAGCATAGGCAACATCAGACCAAACTAGACTACTAACACAGAGATGACCAAAAATGGCACTGAAATGTCCCTAACCAAAACTTCGAGTTTTATAAATGTTGGGGTATCCGAGTATTATCAAACAAGACAGATTGAATCAGCCGAGAAATCAAAAGGCAATGGGGATTGAAGGAAACCTCAACAAGAAAATAAATAAATAAATAGCAAACTGAAAGCTTTCACTTCAAATTGGGAAAACAATGCTTTTAATAGAAAAACTGTGACAGAGATTGGTTGTTTGAGAATCATATCAACAACTTGCAAAAATAGCATAGCAGGACAAGGAAATATGTGAACAAACATGATATGATCATGCATGCCATTTTGAAATGCTGAACATACAACCAGCTCAGAATAACAGTGTAAGTGTGGGGGTGGAAATGGCACCTACTGCCCAAATGATAGCCATATTCCGAAACAGACTCAGGCAGAGTGATGTTCGAGGGCGAAATGGCAGGGCATACTTCTGGAAATGAAGGACTGGCGTTTATCTATGTCAAGAGAATTCTATTTGTACTTCTGAAGTCATGGTATCCTTTTATAGACCTCAAGTGGTGCCAAAATTGCTTTTTTAAGGCAGGACAACCTTAGAGCGGGAAAGTCCGTTCCTGGTAAAGGTGGGCAAATCAGTTCTGGGACTTTCCAAAATTGTACATGACATGAAAGGTATCCTCCATTCATTAGGAAGGGTACAATCCAGAAGATTCTATAAGGTTCAAACCCCCAAGTTCTATCGAGCCTATCATAATCCTCCAAGCCACATGCTACCCTCATTCCTGAATAGGACTATGATCTGGTGTATCACAACTGGCACCAAACCATAGCTGTGGGCCATGACCAAGCGAGGCATTGAACCTTGACCGTAGGACAGGCCCAGCATGCTTGTACCTTGTCCTTCAATTATAACCCAACACATACAGTATCAAACCATGACCGTGAATGGGACTACAACCTGGTACATATAGTACTAAACCATAGCTGTGCATTAGATCATAACCCAATATGTGCAATGTTAAACCATAACTGCAGACAGGACTATAGTCCAATATTTGCAGTATCGAACCATGGATACGGGTTGGGCCATAACACAGTATTACACCAGGTTGCGCTTCAGACTATGGCCTAATATGGTACTGAACTGTAGCCAGTGGATTGAGCCATGGCCTGATATTTGCAATGTTGAACCATGATCATGAGCTTGTAACATACCAGAAGCATGATACTGCTGAGCCATGTTGGACCAACGCCTCAGTCTCAACAACTGCTCATTTTTGCCACTGGTTAGGACCTTTAGTCGAATTTTCCTTAGTTGAAATGGATTTGTCTTTGGATCTTTGCTTCGGTTGAGAGTACTTCGTCAAGTATTTCATGTGAGCTCTCCTGTAGACTACGACCTCAGCAGGTGCAAGACCTCGTTGTGTGTATGGCCTTTGTAACGTTTCGTAAAATTGGAAAATATATAAAAGAAATAAATAATGAATAATGTTACTTCTGCATGATAATAAACCTCACGGACGTAATAATAAGGTGGAAATAATTTAAACAACATAATATGGAGTAATGATACATGAGTGATGAAGGAAAAATACTAAAAATAAAAAAGGCGTAAGGTTGTTAAAAGAACCTCAATTTTCCTTAAATAATTCCGTCCTTTTAAGAACAAGGTTATTAAAATCGGGATCCTATGTTGGATTGTTTTGGGGTTCATAGGATTGGATAAAGGATCGTAAAATCCTACAAAATTCTTTAAAAAATGGCCAAATATATATGTAAAAGTAAAGTGCGGTTAAAAATCAATAGTAAATAAGCCTTAAATAAATGAATGAAGTAAAATATCGTGACACCATATGAAAGTGTATGTATTTACAATTTCTATTCATATTTGTTTATAAAATGTAAGTTTCATAATTCTAAAATAACACAAGTTAACATTTTAAATTAACAAACTAAAAAAAAACCTCTAAATAACCAACTAAATGTAACAATACTAATCAAAATTTAACGTTAAATCATTAAATAATCAAATAGTTTGGGTGATTTTTTTGTTTAGCAAGTGAAATGATCCTACCACAATCTTGTACAATCCTAATCCTGCTACCTCTACGATTTTCATACTATCCGGATCGTTTTAGTCATATTGGATCACACAATCCTACGATCCGGATCACTGATTTTGATAACTATGTTTAAGAAACTCATACTTTCATATATTAGTTTTAATATAATGTCAAATGTTAGGTTTATATCCAGTCTACCTCTCCCAACATCCTGCAATGGTGGACCAACTCTGAGTAATGGCCTTTTTAAAGTTCTAATATAAAGAAATGGAAGATTGTCATTCCCAATACTAGAAGATAAATATTAACTGGTTTCCTTAAAAGTTTTTAAGGGGGAAAAGAACTTA
Source organism: Nyssa sinensis (assembly GCA_008638375.1). Lineage (NCBI taxonomy): Eukaryota > Viridiplantae > Streptophyta > Magnoliopsida > Cornales > Nyssaceae > Nyssa > Nyssa sinensis. The sequence continues at coordinate 25,471,983 of CM018034.1, forward strand.
TCATTTCACTATTTATTGTACAAAATTTTATTCTTATTCCACTCTATATATTATATTACTATATATATTATATTAAATATACACATAATATGCTTCCTACATACTCCAACCCATAGTTACCACAATTCACTCCCCTCCAAGTGAATTGCAAATTGGATCGCACTGATTCAAAACGTAGATCATTTGCGATTTGGAACGTAAGATTTAGCGTTCCAATTTAAAATATCAAAAGCCCCAACAAATCATACAACAAACAAAAAAATAAATACATACATCAATAAAAATTTTACTTAAAATGACTTGGATTCGTTGGACTTTTTCCTCTCTCTCTCTCTCTCTCTCTCTCTCTCTCTCTCTCTCTCTATATATATATATATATATATAGTATATTATTACAAATACAACCAAAAAGCATGTGATGTTCTAAATAAGCGTATTTCAAACAAATGTCCATGGTAAGTGGAGGAGAAAGTTTAGGATACTTGAACATATCTCCATGAAAAAGGTGGGAAGGGGTAGAGGAAACGGGAAAACATAACAGACATGATAGTCATAGAGGATAGCACCGTGATAAATAAAAAGACGGTTCACTAGAGGATTTGAACACTAACACATGTCTGTACTCTAATCAAAGAAAACAAAGATAGCTGGATGAGATGGTTCAACAAATTCAGTGGTTTCAAAAGGAAATACAAGTAAACCTAAGGACAACAAACAGAAAACAAATCCTATGACAGATGCTGAATAGGAGAAAGACTGAAGGAGACAAAGACGGCATTTGATTCTTGCAACCAACAATGGCATCTGATCCCTGCAATTAACGAAGGGGAATTCCCTTGAGAACAAATTTGGAAGGTTAGAGCCCCTAGTAAAGTAGCTTTCTTTGCACAGTCGGCCGCTTGGGGTGGTATTTTGACTATAAATAACTTGAAAAAGCAAGGAATCCAACTTGCTAACAGAAGTTGCATATGTAAGAGTAGAGAGGAAACTGTGGATGACTTAAGCCATGTTTGGTACAATGGGCTCTCCCCTGCATTTGGGTGTTTTAAAGCCCAAACCTCGCTTAATGGATCAACTGGGCTGTTTGGTTCAGCTTGGGTGCCACGCGGACGGTCCGCAATTCAGCCCAAAACAAGCGTCTTCAGTAAGTAGGTGAGGGGAGCTTTTCCAAACGGGTAGGGGCCCAACTTTTTGATGTTATAACATTACCTATATTCTTTCTTGTTATTACGGTCATGCCATAGACGTAGGCCAATTCCATTGGCCAACGGAAGAATGCAACGTGCCCTAATTATCAGGAAAGTTGTCTACGGGACTTTTATCATAAATTTGTATTTTATTCCTTTCACTAGCCAATGCTCCACTGGTGGAAAAGTAATGTTGTATAGATTTTAATATAATATTATATTTAATATTAAAATTAAATTATATTATATTTAATATTATACTTTATTATTATTTATATTTGTTATTTATAAAGATAATATAACTTTAAAAATATAATATGTTACTAAACACACAATTTAATATTCAAGGACAAGAAAGACAATTTATATTCAAACAACACTTTTCCACAGTTCATCGAAACATGGATTTAAATCGCGGTCGTGGGATACGAATCGGTTGCGGTGTAACGGAATCGAAAATATCGGGTCATTCGTAACGGGAATCGGAAACCGCAACCGTGAATTTTCTTCAAACACTAGCAAATCTCTTAAAAGTCATTGATACACATATATTGATTACAATTATCACATTTTAATCTTTTTTACTATCATTTTTTAATTTTGTAACACCTAAATTTTTTTTTTATAAATAACACTTGATAAGATATTTTATTATTTTATATGGATATTTTAAAGTTAAACTAATAAAAAATATCATTTAATTTGTGTAACATTACAAAGAATAATATAAATAATAACAAAAAATAATTATAAGCATGAAAATCAATTTAATTGATTAGTTATGGAATAAAAAATTTAAAAATTTTGAGGCCAAAAGGCCTTTTCGAGTTCGTATTGAGCCGAATGTTTTGGTAACCTATTTCAAATTTTTTTGGATTATTTTGTTAAGTATCTCTCTTGTATTTAAATGTTATAAAAATAGAAATCATAAGAATTCTATAGAAAAAAAAAATTGAAAAAAAAAAAAAACATAAAATAGATGTAACAGTCTTATAACGGCTGTAACGGTTCATTATCCTATAACGGCCAATACCGTTACGTATGGGCCGATACAGTTGTGAATTTTAGTACACCGATATATCGGCTAGTATCGGTATCGGAGGGTCAAAAAATCGATACGTAACGGCCGTTATTTAATACCATCCATCCAAACACTACAATATCATTTTAAGCACTTATCAATACATTCATCCAAACACTCAACAACTTAACTCAAACCACACTTTTCCACAGTTGCTTAACTCAAATAGCTGCTTAACTCAGACCACACTTCTTCATAGCTCATCCAAACGAGTACTTACTAATTCATTGTAACACGGCAAAATATTTTTCGAACTTGATCTTCACCTTATTTGGATGCAGCTGGGTAATGCCTGCAATTGTTCGAAGCTTTTTCTAAGCTAGAGGTGTTGTCGAGACAGAAAGGAAGCAAGGAAGACATGGAAGACATGGACGTTGGCCTCTATTTGTTTGGTGTGATGCCTATGGAAAGAGAGAAATAGGAAGCTTTTGAGGGGCAAGAACATACTCTTTTGTTTAAAAGACTCTTGTTAAAATAGCTTGATATAAGTTGTTGGCCCATTCTTAAGCTTTTGGAGCAACTGGTATTCTAACTTGGTATCGAAGCTCTGGTTCTAAGAGGTCTTGGGTTGAAGTCTCTTTCCTCGCTAATTCGGTGCAAGGTTTGCACTTTCTCGCCCTATTCCGTCAAGGTTGGCACTATGTTCTACCAGTGTGCCTGTATATCTCAATCTCTCTATATACTCTCCACTCTCCAAGTGCAAGACAGGGTTGCACACTGAGCGATGGTGTTAAAATAGCTTGATATAAATTGTTGGTTCATTCTCTAACAGCTTAAGCTTTTGGAAGCAACCGCCGATTTTACAACTCTTTTTTGCGATTATTATACTTTTGGGTTAAAGAAGATAGTCCAATGTATGTAGCTTCTTTTGTGGATTTTTTGGGGGATTTTAGACTTTACTTTTTTTAGCCGGTCCTTTTTTTGTACATTTGGTTTGCCCTTCTCGGGCACCTATTCATACAAATATCTTTTTTTAAAAAGAATAGCCTCACCCTAAAACTAGGCACAAACAATGCTGAGAGAAATGAAGGAATAACCTGTTGTTCATACGTGTGATCATAAAAATAGTTAAGGCAAAGGATGTTCAGAAGTGAATTACACAAAACTTACAATGCCCTACAGTTAGCAATAATCATATGTTCAAAGCTACTTCTATGGTAAAATATGATTAATTATTGAGAAACAATGGTTACACATTCCAAATTATGAAGCAAGAAAAGCTACATGTCAAGATAATGATCCAATAAAGAAGCAGAAACATAAACCACAATACCTGCGATCAGGCCCGGCCCCTGATGCAACAGTATCACTCACTGTGAGGATAGCTACTCTAGATTCATGACCTTGAGATTCATCTGAAGGCACTTGCTGTGACATACTTCCTTGTATAACACAGCGTGAATCTAGTGATAACAAACTCTTGCTCGCAGAAAAACCACTTAAATCAGATATTACGACAGCTGTCACAGAAGTTCCAGCATATATTACACTGCCATGATGCTGGTAGTATCAGTAAAGCATTTGCTGACTTCATACTCATAAGTCGACTACTCATCTGATGACCAGTGCTATCAGCAACAAATCTGTAATACATCAAAAAGTAAAACAATTTATCATCTTTAGTCCATTTATATTTACTAATGTATGGATTCAATAATATGACACGCCCTAGAAGAAAACCAGGCTTACGTGGATCCAGTTAGAACACAACCCTAATAAGTATGTATTGAGAACCTGTTTCCAGAAGATAATACCCTGAAAACAAAAACTCCAATTCTCACCCTGGACTGCCTGATCCATCATTGACCTCCCATCTAATAATTGCACGATGAAATTCCGGGCGGACTGGATCCGTCTTTAATGACTGCTTAAGGCGAGTATGCACTCTAGACATAGAATTAAGAGTAAAGATGAAAATTCATTATATAATGTCAAAATATCTCACTTTAATAATGGAGGAAATAGTAAGTGAAGCATGACAGTGGATTAACAAAGAAGAAGAAGAAGAAGAGAGAGAGAGAGAGAGACTTTTCAGAACTTTCAGCAACCTTGGAAGGTGAGGGTTAGCCCATCCAGAAAGATGGCGAATGGTAGGGACCACAAAGAGATGGAAACAGACCAAACAGCTCACTGGATTTCCAGGTAATCCAAATGCAAGAACTTTTTTGACTGAAACATTGTCCATTGATTCTTTAATTACCTCAGCAAATGTAAGAGGCTTTCCTGGTTTCATGCAAACCTGAATGGAAGACCAATATCAATTCTGACTTACTAAAGCACAATAAATCAGACTTGCTGTAATCAAGGTACTAGAATGTAAGCAATTTGCTCCTAGTTAAAAATTGCATCTCAGGTTCTACTAAAAGTAGGAATTAGGTAATCCAAAAAGGAAACAATAAATAAACAGAAGGAATATTTAAATCTAAATAAACAGAAGGAATAATTAAATCTAAGTACTCACTGTAATCAAGATAATAGAATGTAAACAATTTGGTCCTGCTTATAAATTGCATCTGAGGTTCTACCAAAAGTAGGAATCAAGTAATAAATTCCAAGAAGGAAGCAATAAATAAGTGGAAGGAATATTTAAATGTAAGCAAGCTATCATATGAAGAAGAAGAAGAAAGAAAGAAGGCCATTAGCTTACCTTATGAAAATATACTTTCCCTCTCTTTCCAAGCAAAGGCTTGACAAAATCCCTGTCTCCCATAGAAACACCTCCAGAAGTTAAAAGAATATCAATTCCAGCAGAGAAGGCACTATCCAAAATCCTTTCAATCTTTTCTTCATCATCACAAGCGATACCAAGGTCAAGAACTTTGCACTGCTGCTGTGTCGCAGCAGCAAGTATCATGGCACGATTGGAGTCCCTTATCTGCACAAAAACATGATCATTTTGACAGGAAAAGCTACTAATATAACTAAGATGACAAATCAAGGGCAACATTGATGTAAATATAAAAGAATCATTATACTTAAAGGCAAAAGGCGCTCTTAAGGTGCTAAGATCCCACATTTCCCAAAAAGCTGAGGTTACAAAAAAGCACTAACCCGAGTGAAGCAAGACGCTAACTTATAAAGACAATCAAAAATATATATTAAACAATAAAAGTTAATTTATGCTAAGTTAAATAATATCTTATAGCTATAATAATTATGAGGTAACACTAAAAAGTTAAATGTAAATATGAAATATGATGTATATAAGTCACTTATCAAAAAAATATTTGTTGTATATAATAGATGTAACCGTTCTAAGCTTTGGTATTTTCTTCTAATTGAATATTCAAAGTTTTCTTATCTATCCGAGTCTTATGTAGAAAAAAAAAATTTGTGAACTTGCAAGGTCCTAATAATGCAGAGACATGATAGGGACAATCTCCTAGACCTCAAAATTGATTCTAAAAGGTCAAGCCTATGTTCAGAAACTTCACATATAGGGGGTAGGGGGTCAATCTGGTTGATAGAGGAAAGAGGTTTTATTGTGGACAAGCCCAAATTTTGTGAAGAATGATGACAAGTTTACTAGTTGTAGTGCAATGCCAATCCTTATTTATAATTTTACATGTTGAAAGTATTATTATCCTTAAAGCTTTGTATGTTGGGCAACCACTAAAATAATTTAAATATTTATTAGGCCAGTTTCATGTTAATGTTTGATAATAATACTTGCATTAATATAATAAATTAGATAATAATACTTCTAGACTATAGCTATGTTCTTTCATACTGACATGCCTCTTCCAAAATTGTTAAACAAGTGCATAAAATATTATAACTATAAGGAAACATACCAGTAAAATACGTTACAACTAAAGGGCATTAGACTGTAAATAGTAGTTTTCATCATAGAACCTAGTTTGCTTGTGAAATGAGAATCTTAGTATTATAAATAAAGGTGTGATGTGAATGTATCATAAAAGGAATGAAAATACTACAATTATTTATAATATTATTTTATGGTATATTTATAATATTATTTTATAGTACATTCACATCACACCTTTATTTGTAATACTACAATTCTCATTTCACAAGCAAACTGGGTTCTATGATGACAACTACTATTTACAGTTTGACAATGTACATGCCTAGTCCCACCATGCACCATGCTTCACATGCTTAGCCATCAAACTTCATCAGATGATAAAGGAAGCTGCCAACTATGAAGTACAGACACTCTATTTTGGTTCACATGTCTGCGTCGGACATGCGTCAGACACCGACACTCTCGGACACGTGTCGGACACTTTTCATTATTTTTTGAATTTCGGATACATTCCGGACACGTTATGGACACTGTTCAGTTTTATTTTCTTCTTTTTTTGTTTGGATTTTTTCCTCTTTTTCTCCTCCTCTCCTTAGTTCTTTTTTTTGGGGGGGTTATATATAAACATATATATGGTTTATGTAATAGTTACTAAATTTGTTTTGAAACTTGAATCATAGATGTTGATGATTAAATGAAGAAGTTCTTGAATTTTTATTTAATGACTTTGTTATTTTAATATCTTAACAATTTTTTTGTTATTTGCGTGTTTTTATGCCAATTTGAATAACATTAGGTTTTTATTAAAAAAATATAGAAAAATTTATATATATTCAACGTGTCCCTAACGTGTCTGTGTTTTACTTTTTTGAAAAATGACATGTCTGTGTCGTGTCGTGTCGTATCCGTGTCCGTGCTTCTTAGGCTTGCCAAGAGTAATGTTATACTTGTACTTATACAGTTTGAGGTGTATCCGGTAAATTGAATGATCTGGATCTATGTCATCATTTACGAGTCATAAAAAAACCAAAATACATATAGGAATCTTATAGACAAAATCCAGATGATAGATATCGGAATTGTGCCAGCCAGTATTCTCCTTGTGGAGCTTATCTCTAGGGACAATTGCAAGATCAATTCCATTAAGCATATACCACTAGAGTCTTCTATAATGAAATATTGTTGGATCTTGACAATTCAGAAGAGATTCATTTCCTTTTTAAAACTCACAGTGATAAGTCCTCGAAGACTTGCGTTTGTCACGTTAGCATCATGAATGATGTGCCTTTTGGAGGAGAAAAGAACAAGATTCTATCCGAAAAGTGACTTGAAATGACTACCAAACAGGAATGTTTCCAAAAAGGTATAACAATTTTAAAAACAAGAGATATTTTTTTCTTGAGCCTAGAAAGATTGCATTGGGCCAAATCTTGAGAATTGGTCCCATTTGAAGTATCATTGCAGTATGATATAAATCTACCAAATACCATAGTACAAATCTCCCAACCACGGTTTTGAAAATCTCGTTTGGTAAAGTTTGGAGGAACTAGGGTTTGTCATCTCTAAGTTCTACATATTCTACGTAGAGGCTATTGCTAAGTATGTTGATAATGATATGTTTACATGAATTTTGTATAATTTATTTCATCTTGTTTTACAATTGTTGGGTAGCGAAACCCTACGCACATAAGTGAGGATTTGTGATAGTCATTGTTTTAATAATTTCTAGATGATGTTTATCTCCCTAATATGTGTTGTTGGAGGAGTATGTTGCATGCTTGTTGAGAAACAATAGTTATAATGATTAGATCCTAATAATATATAACATGAGTTTTACCATCAAGCTTTAGCTTGACTAGTATTACCAATTTACCTCTACTTTCCTAAAAGGAGGTTGAGGGTTCAAGTCCCAATTGGGACATAGTGGGTGTGTGTGTGCATCCTACCAATCAAAATATATATATATATATGACGTGAGTTTTTTTTACTACATGTTAGGTGTCTGATAAAATGCCTATGAGTAAAATTTGTAAGAAACATGCTTCTGGTGCATGATATGGTGTTATGTGTGGCACGATACATATCTTGAGTATATGAAATGATGGAAATAATGATTTAGTTGTTATAGAATGAAGTTAATAATGTTGATTGCATTATGCTTTGCGTATGGGTGTTGAGTGATTTTGAAAAGCAAGCAGGGCTTGATGCCCTTCGAAGTGGAGACCATAGGCTTGGCCAAGTAGTTACTCAAGTCTGTCAAGTTAGTAGCCCGTAAAGTGAGGAATGGGACGGGAACTTGTGCTATGAGAGGTTTGCCAGAATTGGCTAGGGGTACACAATATCGTATGTTGTGAATTTGATAGTGTTAGGTTGTGATGGTGATGTGTACTCTTACTGAGGTTTTTTATTTAAAAAAAAAAAACTGACTATTTTTGTTTTGCAAATTAACACGATAAGCACTGAATATTTGAGTATTACTTGTTGCCAAGTATCATTGATTTCTCTTTAAATGGAAACGCATACTTGCATCGTTAACGTGCTTAATATTATTCATAATGGGTTGTGCTCACCCATTTCTTTTAGTGACAATGAATGCAAAGTTGAAGCTTTTGGAGGCTTACTTTAGGAGTTTTGTTTTGGTTTTTGTGATGTGCTTCTGATATATCAGAGAGACTCAGAATGGTTTTTGTAATTTATGAGACTTGGAAAATTGTTATATGGGCATAGACAAGTACTTTGTGAAGTCTTAGATGAAACATATTCACTTTTGGAATTTGGAATGTACGCATGTATTATGATATGCCATCGGTTATGTTATGGGAACAATGAATTGGGTGTTTGTATATGAATTCTAAAAGCTCCCTTGGAACTAATGTTATAAAACTTGTTCTTTTGGATGAATGGAATTCATACACACACACACACACACACACATATATATATATATACGAATACATACAGATATATCTTGTTCTTATGTTTTGGAGTATATAAGATATGGTGAAGCATGAGATTTTATGACTTAATAATGCTTCGGACTTGGGTTAATGAAAGTTCACTAAAAATACATGAAAGAAGTAACTGTCTTAGAACGTTTGAAGATCGTTCAAAAGGTGACCAATAGGAAGCCATAATGAATATTCTACTAGCTAACATTCATAAAGCATTCTTTAAATGTTTGAATGCTTGATCAATCATTCGACCGAAGTGACCACCATTCAAACATTTGTTCCCAAAATTCATGCTCGTGTCCCGATTTGTTCCTTGGTTGCTAGCTTAAGACTATAGGTCAGGATTGATCCCTTATTTACATTTAATATTATTTAAGTAATCCATTTACTCAAGGCATTAAATGTAAATAAGTAAATACCCCTCATTTTAATTCAATAAAAAATACTTATAAAAATTAATTCCGAAAAGGAAAAAAATCAGCTTTCCTTGCGAAGAACAAAATTGCAATTTTTCAACACAGCCCACTTATCCATTCTCAAATTTACAAGGATACTATCGAGTTTCATAGACTTAAAATTCATTTTTAGGCTATTGAGGGCTAGAAAATCTATTACCGAAACTTTTAAACTCCAAATTCTAAATAATTTAGGGAGCTAGTGACGTGAGCCCTCGGCGATTCAACGCCTAGGTCAAACCTCAATGTTTGGAAGTCCGATTGACTTCTAGGGTTGTGTCCAGCCATAACCTTGTCGAAGTCAACTTTTCTAAGTAATGCCCAATCACTCCTCGGGTCAAGGGACTTGGGGGGCATGACCTTCTCTTTATTCTAGCTTTTGAATTTCTAATATGGAATATCCATATTGTGTGGTAACCACGGAGCATAATCTTTTGTAAAAGCCAAGAGTAAGAAATGATAATAGTTCAAGACTCAACATAGGAACACATGAAAACAGTAGTTTAAGCTACCATGGCTCTATTACCAAATGTGCAACCATGAAAGAGGAAGATCATTGAGAATACTAGAGAACATATAGAGTAGTTTATCAAACAAGAAAAAGGATGCTTTACTTATGTCACACACCTGGATAGCCACTCTAAGATACTAGGCTTTTACATCACACCTCATTAAATATCAATATTATTCATTGCTTTATTTACGTCATTCACTTTATGTCAGACATCACATCATTTTTTATTACGATATTCATTACTTTATTTACACCACTCACTTTATGGTACATTCATATTACATCTTTATTTATAATATTACTGTTAGAAAAATTAGACAATTTATATTGGCAATTCTTTTCCAAAAGGTTGTATTTCTTTAGGCAGTAATTGTTAAGTTAGTATTGAGTTATATGATCTACTGCTAGTCATGCAATGAATACTCGAGACACCTCACAATTGCATCAACATCTGAAGAAGTGTGCAAATTCAAGGTATAAGTTAGTATTGAGTTATATGATATGCTGCTAGTTATGCAAGAAATACTTGAGACACCTCACAACTGCATCAACATCTGAAGAAGTGTGCAAATTCAAGGTATGTGTTCATGCATGTCATGCATTTTCATTAGGCAAAAACCTTAGAATTTTTATTAAGTTTAGAAATAAACTTAATTGTGGTTAATTTGACCCTAAGTGAGTTAATTTTGACGATAGGCTAATACACTTATGGAAAATAGATTTTTCGAATATTCTAAACATGTTTTATTGCCTAAAATAATTATTTTGAATTATTTTTTGAAAAATCTCGTTTAATCTCGTCGAAAAAGCAGTGGACAAATTCCAATATCCTCCCCGTCCAAACGGAGTGAGTTCCCCTCCAAATGGAAGGGATGTTCCAATTCGAATGCGGCTTGGATTTTGGGCGCCAATCACGTCAATTTTTGCCAATTTCGTGCACAAGACCTATTTCACTTAGGTTTAGGCTTGATACACAATTTTTTTAGTATAAATAGGGTACTATGATTTAAATAGAAAAAACCCTAGCATCTTGAAACATAGTGAGATACAAAGAAATCTATTGCTTCATATTTCATTTCTACTGTCCGAGTGTTGCAAGGTGTTATTCTTTATGGTTGTTATATACCTAGTGTCAGTGAGTATCCGTAGGAGCATATAGTAGTTAGAACACAACAATCATTGCATGGAGCTTACACATTGTTGGAGCAAGTGGATCTGAGGATCAGTGATTAGTGTTGGGGTGTGCAGAAGTTATTCAAAGTTGAAGGGTACAACAAGAAACGACAAACAGACTAGCTCGTAAATCACTAGAGGTGATAGATCGGTTGTTTGTGGGTTAAGGCTTTGTAGACTTGTACATCGTTATTTTTACTAGTGGACTTTTGTAGCTGCTTGTGGGTTTTATTTCCTAGGAGGGTTTCCCACGTAGATCTTTGTGTCATTATTTATTTTTGTGAATGCCTAGATTTTATTATTACTGTCATGATCTATGGACTTGAGATCTTAAATATTAGACAAGAGAATATTTTCAATAGTAATCTATATTGATTAATGAGATATTAATAAAATTTGTGTTCGTTATTAATTAAAATCTGTTTTAATTAATTAAAAACTGATAAATATTTTTGCACTTTTCATAGACACATAATATCACTTTTTTTATATTGCACCAGGAAATTGGAACAATTTAGTATGTCTTGTTAAATTGCATCTGCCTCCTTAATTGGTATCAGAGCAGGTTCTCCTATATATTTGTTTGTTGCTATATTCTAAGAAACACCAACATGTCTTGGAGAGCAAGCGGGTTGGCGTCCGACACGTCTGGGACACAGATACGTTGGGACACGTGTCTAACATGTTGAAATTGAGTGTCCAAACTTTTATTATTTTTTTAAAATTTGGGACACGCTCCCGACACAACCGGACATAGTCGAGACATGCTCAAACAGAAGGTGGGTATTAAAAAAAATAGATTAAGAATGGTAAAATCATCACACTGTTAGCTAAGAAAGTAAAGAATGAAAGAAGAGAACCAGGAAATCGCAACACCGACACCAACTAGTACCACCTCTAGCTCCTCCCACCCCAACCCCCCCCCCCCAGCGTGCGACTTGTCTCTCTTCTCTCTCTCTGCACCTCTCAATTCTTCCTCCTCCCTTCTTCAACGACATACACCCCCTGCCCCTTTTATTTTGCTTTTAAACACCCCCCGCCCCAGCTTCCCCTACCCCACATGTCCCCCCACCCACCACACTCTCCCTGCCCCTTTTATTTTGCTTTTAACCCCCCCCCCCCCAGCTTCCCTTACCCCACATGTCCCCCCACCCACCACACTCTTTACTTTTATTCAATTTTATTTATTAAAACTTTTTTTAACATTTATTAAATTCTATAAATTAATTTATTTTAGATTTGTTTTTTAACTTCTGTTATTGAAATGCCTAAAAATAATAAATCCTTTTTTATACTAGTTTGATCTTTATTATTTATTGGATAAAATAATTTAATTTTTTTAATTTTCGTAATTTACCAATATACTTATTTTTATATTACTAAATTAGTTCCCGAAAAAATATATATTAAATTTTGATAGATCTATTTAATTAAATCGGTTATAAAATAGGTCTTTATTATTAATATTAATTTTTTGATAGGTAATCTTGAAATTGATTGAAATAATATTAGAACTAAACTATGTGATCATATATATAAAAATAATTATATATTATTTAATAAGTCCTAAACGTGTCCGTGTCCTACTTTTTTGAAAAATCTTGCGTTGCCATATACATGTCATGTCGTGTCCATATCCATATCTGTGCTTCTTAGGTTATATTTGGTTAGGAGCGATTTAAAATAACTTATTTTATGCCAAGCATGGATTCCTTAAGTTCATTAACTAGTACTGATAATAGTGATAATAAAACTACTATTGAAATGGAAGATGATGAACTTTTTAAGAATATGATTTCTAAATGTGTTAAACAAAAAAATTTAAATAATAAATTACTTGTCAAACTAAATAACTTAGAAAAAACTAAGTACTCCTTGAATCAACTATAGAAGAACTTAGGAATCAAGTGATCATGATAGTTGGTCTGTTGGTGAAAATTCTAATTTAGAAGACAAGTATAAAATTTTAGAGAACAAGTTTTTGGAAAGTATAAATGATGAAAAAAATCAATAGAAGATAAGTTGAAAACTACTCAAATTGATTTACAAAAATCTCAAGAAACTGTTCAAAAATTTAATAAATGAACCATGAAGCTAGATGAGATACTTAAAAATTCTAGGGCTACTAATAATAGAACATGTTTAGGGTATGTTGAAAAAAGAAGTACATCAAAACAAACTAACCTTATTAAACCTAAGGGCTAAGACTATTAATAGTAGTCATAAGAAAGTTGAGACTAGCTCAAAAAAATCTAATAATCCTGCTCATGACAAAAAAATTGTGCCTACTTGTCATTATTGTAGTATTAAAGGTCACATAAGACCTTATTTTTTTCAATGGTGGAAACCACAAAGGAAATTCATTCCTATTTATTATCATTGTGGAATATTAGGACACATTAGACCCAATTATCATAAACTTAGAAGTCCTAAATTCCAATAAAATCAGAAGTCAAATTCTCGAAAAGAGCATCTTCTTAATCAATTTAATAAAACAAATGGCACAATAAAAACCCTAGGTCTTAATAGGAATGTGAGTAGGCAGAAGAACAATAGGAATGAAAATTTTGGATCTACTTCAGGGAAAGTTAAGATAGAGCAAGTAGAGAAGGTGAAACCTAAGATGATGTGAATTAGGAAATCAGACACTAGTGATGAGACCATTCCTAAGATTGAAGATTCTAAGATTAATGCTCAAGTAGTAGTCTTGAATAAATCCAATAAACCCAAGAACATTAAAACTAAAGGTTTAAAGATCTCTTCTCGGCTTGATAAAGGTTCTTGCTCTTGTGATAATTTGAGAGGCAAGAAAGTAAAGTCTACTACTCCTTTTCCAAAACCTCGAAATGATATTTTCTTATTTGAATAGTTTTTTTAAAATAAATAAATATATATTAGATATATTTATAGAGACTAGTTTTTTACATAATTTAAAAAAAAAAAAAAGAACTAAAACTAAAACTTTTCTATTTTATTTGAAACATTTTGTTGAGAAGAAGAAACTTTAAGGAAATACTCGAGTCATCTATCACTTTTATACAATTAGATTGTGACTTTCAAGTCTAAATGCTAAAATTGCACAAAGTACACCAAATTGTCACATAGTTAAGTTGAGACTATTCTAGTTTGAGAAATTAACATCATATAAAAGATAGTAGCTAAGGTTGTTAATTTCTTTATAGGAAACTTGATTTAAGTTTTTTTCTTCAAAACTCTATTGTTAAAAATTATGTTTTGAGTAAAATAACACATTTTAATTTCATATTTATATAGTAAATTTTTTACCAAATTATTTTGATTAGTTTACTAGTTAAATCCTAAATCTTTATAGTTTTCTTAGATAATCTATTAGACGAGTCTTTCTAAAGCTGAAAAATCAAAGGAGAGTTAAAATGGTGAAAATTTACAACCCCCCTAATAAAACGACAGAAGTTATGATCACTTCTAGGAAGGAGTTTAGCATCTTTATCAATACTGAAGCGGCTGAGCATTATGATGAATATAAGGAGCTTAAGAAGGTTGTCTTTGAAAGAACAATACTTGATAATGTCATAACTGATACATTCATTGCTTCAAATTTTAATCTTCGAGAATGGACCAATCTATTCAACACTAAAGGAATAGTTTATGAGAAACTTGTTTGTGTCTTCTATGCAAACGTTAATCTATTTGAAGAAGATACATGCACCATAGTTTCAAGTGTGAAAGGAACAAGAATTCTGATCAATCCTGATTTAGTAGCACAAGTGTTGGGTATCTCTCGAGCACTCCTGGTAGATGGGTCTCTTGTCTATCCCTTTAGAGAAGAAACTCATCCCAATATTCATAAGGTTCTAAGTACTATATTTCTAAGGAAATATAATGTTAAGTCAACTACAGAAAGACTGTTTCATCATCATTTAAAACATGACTATCAAGTTCTGAATATCATTGTGACTTGCAACATTGATCCGCCTGATGGCTTGGATGGGTTTGGTCGTGAGAGGGCATATCTACTAAATGCAATAGGAACTCGGGTATTGATTAATTTACTAAGGTTGATGTGTGAGAATATGTATCACTCTAGTAATATTTATGGACATTCTTATTTACCCTTTCTAGTATTGGTGACAAAACTCCTACTCTATTGGGAAGTCAAGTTGACAATCTAGGATACCATAAGGTTGAAAAAACATTCTATTAGTCCTGATGATCTTGAGTCTTCATGTAGTGGTGATGAGTTTGATTTTATTTCAGACCCTGACAGTGAGAAGTCAAAGGATTACACCTGTGAAGGATGGCATAGAGGAAGATCCAGCTGACAAGTCTTACACTGTGAATTCTCCTTCGAATTGAAGACCTTAGTTTCTTTTATATTTAAAATATAGGATTTATCTTTTATATGTTCAAAAGTTTAGAAAACTTACTATAGTATTAATGGTTGTTTCTTTCCAATTTTATTCGAGTATTTGTAAGGTTTTTAACCTTAAGTATTGGAAACTAAGGATATTAAAGTTTAATATATTGTAATTTATTTAATAATCTTCTTGTGTTCTCTATATATTAATGCTTTAATGTTAAACTATTCATTACTCTTTGCCGATTTTGACAAAACGGGGAGATAAAAAATTTATTTCTTCATCACAATTGGTTGTTATAAACATTTGTGGAAGGCAGGGTTCATGATTAATAGAGGAGATTATTTATTTAACTTAGTTCATTTTAATATGTTATTGTTATCTATCACACATGCGTTTAATGCTTTGTTTTAAATGTGCAGATACTGTTACGGGTGATCTAGGATCTATAACGTTTATTTACTTTTGGGATTAACAAAACATAAAAGGTTTACAAATCAGTAATTTTCTTTTTTATGTTTTATCAAGATATTTTCAAATGGGGAGATAGTTAAAAAAATTAAACAATTTATATTGGCAATTCTTTTCCAAAAGGTTGAATTTCTTTAGATAGTAATTGTTAGGTTAGTATTAAGTCATATGATCTACTGCTAGTCATGCAATAAAGACTCAAGAGACCTCATAATTGCATCAATGTTTAAAGAAGTGTGCAAATTCAAGGTATGTATTCATGCATATCATGCATTTCCATTAGGCATACCTTAGAATTTTTATTAAGTTTAGAAACATACTTAACTGTGGTTAATTTGACCCTAAGTGAATTAGTTTTGACTATAGGCTAATACACTTTTGGAAAATAGGTTTGTGAAATTAATATTCTAGACATATTTTATTGCCTAAAATAATTATTTTTCAAAAAATCTCATTTAATCTAGTCGAAAAAACGGAAGGGCAAATTCCAATAGCCTCCCCGTCTGAACGGAGGAGTTCTTGTACGAATGGAACCCCGTCCAAACACAACTTGGATTTTGGGCACCGATCACGTCAGTTTATACCAATTTCGTGCACTAGACCTATTCCACTTAAGTTTAGGAATGATACACGAATTTTTTAGTATAAATAGGTACTATGGTGTACATCAAAAAAGAACCTAACCTCATGAATCACAATGAGATACAAAGAATTTGATTGCTTCATATTTTATTTATATAGAAAGATTGTTGCAAGGTGTTATTCCTTGTGGTCACTATATACCTAGTGTTGGTGAATACACATAGGAGCATATAGTGGTTAGAGCACAATAATCATTGCATGGATCTTACACAGTGCTGGAGCAAATGGATCCTGAGAATCGTGATTGGTGTTGGGGCGTGCAAAGGCTACTCAAAGTTGAAGGATATAACAAGAAACGACAAACAGGACAAAGCAGATAAATCACTGAAGGTGATAGGTTAGTTGTTTGTGGGTTAGGGCCTTGTGGACTTGTACATTATTTTTTAAACTTGTGGACTTTTGCAGCTTGTGGTGGGTTTTATTCCCCAGAGAGGTTTCTCACGTAGATCTTTGCATCCTTATTTATTTACGTGGATGCATGAATTCTATTATTAATGTCATGACAATTCCATGGACTTGAGATCTTAAATATTTGACAAGAGAATATTTTCGACAGTAACCTATGTTGATTAACGAGATATTTATAAAATATGTGTTCCTTATTAATTAAAATATGTTTTAATTAATTAAAAAGTGACATAAATATTTCCATTATCACTTGTTTTTATATTACACCGGAATTTGAAACAATTTAGTACTTATTGTTAAATTGCTTCCGCCTCCTCAACTACGATTCTCAATCCACAAAGACACTAGTTCCATGATTTATTTATAATACTATGATTCTCATTTGACAAAGGCACTGGGTTCCTTGATGACAACTATTACACCTGGTCACCTCTCACTTACTAAGGCTGATCGCCTATGTGTCACCTTTTTGAGGATGTCTGGCCCAGAACATATTATGGCGCCAATATTAAAAATCGCCTAATCCGGTCACCTAGGCAACCAAACACTCGCCTTTGACAGCACAGAAAAGGAAAAGGATAGTCCACAAATTAGATGGTTATAAGGTGTGGTGGATATGCAAAAAAGGGCATTATTTCTATTTTCCCTGATTCAAAAAAGGGCAACCAGCAGTATCTTCAATAACACAAAGTGGGTAATTCTAAAAACTTGCAGTACCTGACCACGACTTAAACACCCAGTTGTTGGCTCTACAAGTTCATCACCTGTGGAAAGCACAGCAATCGTTGGGGTAGGATATACCTACATAAAAGCATTAACAATCACCTTTTTAGATATTTCTCCTGCATAGATGAAATGAAGATTTTGGACTACAAAAAAGGAAAGGATAAGATAATAGGCTCTATACTACCTTCACCATCATTACACCCACAGTGGCAAGTAGGCCAATTTCTGCAGCACCTAATCGTTCTCCAGATGTCAATACTACAGCATCTTTTTCAATATCGCATCCCTGGCCAAGAAAATTCTACATGAGCATTTTAAAATTCAAACCAGATATACGAATATTATAGCATACAGAAAGGGATCGTCCTAATGTGGTTGCTCCACTTTTCAAGTTTTATTATCCTTTCAGATGCAAAGTAGTTCCCTCACAAAGTATTTGCGAATATCTAAGGTAACAGACAGAATATGGAGATTATCTACCAAGTAAAGCCCTGCATGATAGTCTCAAGGAGGGAATATCTTGTATCCAAGCCATACACTCAAAGCATGTGTCCTTGCACAAGAAAAAAAGCCACTTGCATACTAGAGCAGAAATAAGAATATATGGTCCACAATTAAAAGATGGAGCATGTCATAAGCCATGTTGAATGCCTGATTCGAATCCTTTTTGAGTTCAAGACTTCCTCTAATACTTCTACAAAAATGGTTCCACCACAAAAACAAATCAAATTAAATAAGACAAATATCAAACAATCATCTCAATACTTCACTTCTACAAGAAATCCATTTGCTAAAAACCTAATATGTCTATACTTGATGTTCTTTCTTTCACATTTCTCATCCTCCACCAATTAATTTCTACCCACGTGACATAAATTGAACATAAAGTCAGAGTTGTACATTGACATAGCATATAACACTTCAAAACCATTACTAAATAGTACAAAAAAATCAAGCATGTATTCTCTGAAAAAACATGAGAAGATCTATCAATTAATATACAACAATTAGCATCTGAAAAATGGTGCACTTAGGTTAACATTTAAAAACAATTTTTCACAAAAGCATGACACATACATCTAAGAAGCATAGACCAGTGAGCAAGTCCTGATTTCCTTTCTGTTTAACCAAAATGTCAACAAAGATAATTGCATGTAAAAGCTATTACTGCATAGCTTTTTAAGAATCGGCATTGCAATTTTCCCATAAGTTCTCCATAACTTTTTCTCATATTATTACTGCAACTTTTTTTGGGATCTTTTTCACATATTTTTACCATATATTTGCAAAAACTCAGTATGGCATCTTGAATCTAAATAATTACTCTCGAATAAGCCAATACTCAATTCCAATAGTGTCATAAGCATAGCTGTGAGTAACAAAATCATACCACCGGACGAATATCAACTCCTTGGCTAGCTTGTACCAATATTCTTACGCGCTTTGATTCAACTGAAGGACTTTTTATTAGTTCAGTGTCCTCTACTTGAACAACTGCATCAGCACCATCAGGTATTGGTCCTGGGAAGAGTGGGGGAAAATATTATTACTAAAAATCAATAGGAAAGGAATTCAACTTTCCCGAGTATGTATTCAATTTCCAAAGATTTATGTATCAAAACGGTAGCTTAAAAAGGATATTCCTTCATAAATTTTAGTATATTATTCAAAACCTCATTTTTTGCCAAGTTACATAACTTGAAACTCTGAATCTTATCAGTACACAACCATTAGTTTAACCCAGTAAGATGCACCCAATCAATAATTTAAAATTTATTTATCCAAGAAGCTTTGAGGCCTAATTTGAAAAGTCTGTTTCAATGCTTTTTAAGTAATTGCCAAATGGCCCAAGTATTGATAACTCATAGTCTCATACCATAAGCAGGAAGATCTCCCAAATGAAACATATTTTGGCAATTTTGGATTTAAGAAGTTTCAATCCAACATTTAAGCCCTAAGTTTCACTCTTTTGAACAATATTTTGAAAGTAATTACTAAATCAATCAAAATTTGTACTTACAGCAGCATACTACAAATACTTATATCTTCAAATACAAACTGTGTTTCCATCAACTTGGTGTTGTAGGCCAGCTTTAGGAAAGTAGGAATCATGCTGCCTACAATTAGAGATATGGTGTGCAAAGATTATAAAGACTCTGTAGGTTTAAGATTTAAAAGGGTGGAAGAAAGATTATAGAACTTCTAGACTTTAAAAAGAAAAATGATGAAATCTGCGAGATCAATACCTCAACCTGCAGGGAATTGGATGTTGAAAAATTAGACACAACTACTTTAGAATTTCAATTGTCAAGTTGAAGACCAAAAGATAGGGAAAGAGTTGGGGCTTATGAGATCCCGCTGTAGTAGGATTTTGTAGATGAAATAGAGGCTATTCTGAAGTTTTGAACAGTGCCCTAAAAATAGTACATAAAGAAAAAGTAGAGATGGAGAAGAAAAAGAATCTACAAATCCCACCTAGAATTCCTCAAAAATCACACACTAAGCTAAGGTTGCATCACACAAGCTCAAATTTTTTTCTCAAATTCTTAAAGCTCAACACTTTCCTCACTTAAAGAGAAGAAAAAGAGATGGATTAGAAAAAGGTAAAGAATCTAGAAATCCTACCAAGAATCCCTTAGAAATCACCTCCTGAAATAAGGTTGCATCACATGAAGCTTCAAAAGTTTCTCCCAAATTCTGAAAGCTCAATCTTGGTTCTTTTGCTGGGAACCTAAACACAAGTCTGTCAAGGTGCCAAATCCCACACAGACAATCAGCTACCTCACTCGGGCCCTTAAAATATGTTGGTACTGCAGCATGAGCAAGAAAAACTTTCAGGAATACATGGCCAAATTAGTGAAAGCTATTGCTGCACAAGGGAGGAAAGCGGAGGAAACCATCTAATGTAACAGAACGCAAAGCTGATTATCCAAACGTTCACCATGTAGATTTTTAAAAAAAGTGTCTAGATTTTTTATCCTCGCTTTATATTATATTCAATTCATGTGAGATGTGGCCCCACTGTGTTTGATGTGGTGCATTTGGTGAAAAGAAATGGGAGAATCTTTGTTGGACAGGAGCTTCATGTGAATAGACTTTAACAGATATTTTTGAGAATTCTGTACTTCTGGGTTGTAGAGTCCTATATCATCTATATGGATTCTGTTGTGGAGTTTTTGGGCGTTATAAGTCTATGTTACTAATTATAGATTTTTTTCTAGAGTCTATATACCTCACAGTGTATATGAATCGCACCGCTGTTCTTCCACCTTTAATGAAATTGTTTTTTACTTATCACACACATATAAATTCAATTTGTGTGATAAACAACTTCAGAAAATGGTATAAAAAAATACAGAAAAAAGAAGAACAAATTTAAATACAAATTCCCACCTATTGGAGGGCAATGCAATGGTGCCTTAATTGATGGAGCAACAGATGCAATATGTGCACATTCTTACTTTCAATTTGGAATCCAAATAAAAGAATTCATATGCACCATTAATTTTTCAGTTTTTGGTAAGTGATAGGAGCAACCCATGTGCAAAAAATATCAATAACTATATATGTCGCTCAATACAATTCGACTCTCAAAAAAATCCACAAAAGAAAAAAGAGATATGGGATATTTCCCTTCAACCCAAAAATGAAAAGTATCTCCTCGTTCAGATGCACCATTATATCTCCATAATTTTTTAACAAGCATCATTAAGTGATTGTACGTGGGTGGGTGTCATGTCTTTGTGCTTAGGCAACAGAATACGCAGTTAGGTTCAATTGCTTATATGTTTTTAAGATATTTTGACTATACCACCTAACACCTTCATAGTTCATACATGATAATGAAGAAATAAAACCATAAACAAAACTCCCTATAAATTCTGTTAGTGGTGCCCGCAGGGGGTGGGGGTACAAAAACTAAGTTTTTTAGGTTGACATGATTTAAACCACTATCCAATAAAAAAAATTCGGGTGGTCTACATCATTAATCATCCTAACATTTACCATTTTGAATTCCTAGCTTTTTTCTGTTAAGTTCAGATGTCTTGGGTTGGAAAAATTAATGTAAGAAACTTAAAGATTTTAACCTCAAAAAAATTCCAAACAATGGCATTCATAACAGATAATAAGCATTGAAATATGACAAATTCTCTGTACTGAATTTTTTTTTTTGACAAGTAACAATGTACCAAACTTATAACCTACAGGCACGAGCAAACCCACATTTTGGGACAATGGCCACCCCTAGGTTTTGAAAATTCAATTTATCCAGCAGGTCTATATTAAGTGTTTTCATATGGTGCCAGCTAGCTAACCTAGTTGGCAGCTTCTTGGTAGTCATCCCAA
Source organism: Nyssa sinensis (assembly GCA_008638375.1). NCBI lineage: Eukaryota > Viridiplantae > Streptophyta > Magnoliopsida > Cornales > Nyssaceae > Nyssa > Nyssa sinensis. The sequence continues at coordinate 25,494,044 of CM018034.1, forward strand.
AGGCCTGCGAATTGAATCCCCTGAACCCAAATTGGGACGTTTCATAGGTAGGGAGAGGGCTAGCCCCTTCCCCCAACTAATTATGTTGCCCATCACCTTTGTCCGGGGTTAAAACAAGATGTCATTGCCCAAAGGGGATTGCTCGAAATCTTTTACATGTTATGCTTCAACCTTTGTCCCATATTATCTATCGAAACAAAAAGTTGCCTCTCATTTCAGAATGTCCAAGTTTAAGCGCCAGCTTTTTACCCACTCATTAAAAAGGGGGGAAGAACATATTTGACTGGCATCTAAATTCAAGTGAGTGCTCTCAATTTGTCTTATTAACTAGTTTTAAAAGCATTGGTATGCAATAAAAACTTTTCCTATTTAATAGTATTCTTTCGCTGTAATCAAAAGATAGCAAAAGAAGTTCCAAATCCAAACAAATAAAATATTTAAGAGATTTCCACCAGCAGCTGCCTGCCAGCCCCTGTTATGGACAACAGCCCTAGTTGCCAAAACATCAAAAAAAATTTCTCCTGATAAAATTACTTCACTCAACACCCCCCCCCCCCATCCCCCAACAAAAAAAAAAAGCACCTTCCCTAGGGCAATAAGTAAATTCCTAGTTCTGCTTTTGCCTAACAGCTTTGAACTGAGAAGCTGCACAAGAGTGGATGATAAACTTTTTTTTCGATTAGTGTGGATGATAAACACTTGTACAAGAACGTCAAAAATATTTAATTTCCAACATACATAAACAACTAAGTTGCACAACAGCATTTAATATAGCTACATAACAGCTGCATTTAGTACTGTTGCACACTGGGGGATCATTTACAAAAACCTTCAACTATGCTTGTTTGAACCAAAACTACAAAGATTTGTTCAAAAATTTAAAGATTTTCAATTATGAATTCTGTTTTTTTCTCAGAAAGTTGCAAGAGGAACATATTACTTCAGTAATGGTAGCATATCAACAGTAAAAAATCATCATCCAACATATGAATGGAAGCACAAACACTTCCTTGATTCACTAGAGGACATTTTATACACAAAAGTTCACATAATAATCTCATTAACAATAAATTATTGCTAGAAAATCTAATAAAATAGAACATGCTGCATCCACTTTTCTCGGGTAAATTAAGGGCATCCATTGCAAACCTTTTATTACAAGAAATGTAAACTAAATTTAAGGCTGTCCCTTCAAAAGACTGCCTGCTCCTCATTCGCAGAATGCTCCACCAAAAGGCACAATAAAGTTACCTTCCACATTGCTGTGGTTAGCTCTCACACGCAACATGCAAACTTTCCAGATGACAAGCACCTCCCATTTAGGCATCACCCAATGAACTCCAAAAGGTGAGAACAAAAGCACCCACAAATCCCTAGCCAAGCAAACAGTGCTACAACAAATGGCTAACCATTTCCTCATCCTTTTTACACATGCAACACCAATTAACAAGAAATCAACCCCTTTTCAGTAATTTATCAATGGTTAGGATCTTCCCTAAAGCCATTATCCAACCAAAGGAAGCAGCTTTAAGGGAAGCTTTAGTACACCAAATAACCTTTGAGGGAAATCCGGATACGACACTCCCCTGAGCACCCTATCGAAAAATTTCATCTTACTGCTCTTAAAACCTCAAAGAATCCTACTTCCCAAATCAATCGCATGAGAAATAAATAAAAAATCCACAACTTTGTGTGTGTATGTGATTTACAAATCCAAAAAGAAATTCCTATGATAAAATAAAAATGCCAAAGAAGGCCTCCATCTTATCCAACTCACAATTTTCAAGGAACCTAAAGAAACAAATACCCCATGTCACCATACTATCCAAAATTCTTCAATAATCCACAACTATAGCTCGTCTATCAACCACAATTCCAAAAAGATTAAAAGAAAAAATAGATACAAGGGGCCATCACTACACCAATGATTAAGACAAAATTCTAACTTCTTATGCACATCCAATCAGAAACCAAATAAGTTTAGAGGATTCATCACATTCTTTCCTAATACTTTTCCATATGCCCACCGCATAAGAGATCTGAACCTCTCTCGTTTGTCAATCCCCCCTCTATCTATCCTATTTCCTTCTCTAACATTCTTCTCCAAAGATTTCTCCAGTGCTCCCAATACCTTGACAACCATTTCTTCAAAAAAGCTTGGTTTTTTTTTTTTTCGGGTAAGTAGAATTTATTACTACCAAACAAAGGGGAACACCCCAATACAAGAGGACAACCTCAACCTAACCAGCCATCAACAAACAGAGAAACAAAGCAGGAGGATTAACCCAAGTGCCTGCAAGCTACAATAGTGCTAAAAACATTAAGACTCAGAAAATGCTGCTAGAAGTTCCCTTTTGTAAAAATAGCATTAGAGGCTCCAATACAAAGACTATGAAGCCGGTTTTCCTTGGTGTTAGGAATATTCCTCCAAGTAGAAACCACATCCCTAACAGCTCCTCACCTCCACTTTAATATGCTCAATGCCCTTCCACTGGTTCTTAAAGATTCTGTTGTTTCTTTCTAACCAGATTCTGTATACTACTGCTGAAAAGATTAAGAGGCAGACTGATGGAAAAAAAATTTGGCTTTGACCTAGACTTACAATCCAACTTGTAACCTGATCCCAAGCTGTTGGCACAGTATTATTGCAGCAACATCTAACTTGAATCTCTCCAAATGCCTGCAGTGACTTCACAATCAAAAAATAGATGATTTGTGGTTTCACTATCCCTTGCAAAACACTAAATCTATCATCTGTGATCAACCCCCATCTTTTACCTTTACTTCTAGTAGTGAGTCCTTTCTTCAAAACCAGCCATAGAATGAAAGCCTGCCAGGGCTGAGCATACCTGAACCAAACTGCCTTACACCAATCCTGTAGGGCCTTGTGATGCCTTATGTGGTTCCAGGCAGTCTTTGCATAGTATTCACCATTTGTTGACAGTAGCCATTTTGCCTTGTCATCATATTCAAAGAAGGAATGAAATTTGCTGGGGTGGAATTATTCATTAGCTCAAACAAAAGCAGTATTATATGTGGGCCACCTCCATTCATTATGCCTAATCACTGATGAGACTAAGGCATTACATGGAATATTGCTTCTTCTAATTGATTCTTCAGGAATTGCATTTTTTAGGATCCCCAGTGGATGCCACTGATCATGCCAGAAAAAAGTTCTCTTGCCATTCCCAATCAACATCCCCATTGCTCCATTAGCAGCTTGCCTCAGCTGCAGCACTTTTCTGAAGGTCCAACTACAGCTTTGAGGAATATCCATTGCCCATATACACTTCTTCTTGTTATAGTAGCTATGGATCCACCCGACCCAAAGAGATTCTTTGAAAGAAAACAGGGCCCATAAGTGTTTCATCATCAGAGCTCTATTCCACTCAGCCAGATTTCTAATACGTAACCCTCCTTCATCCTTTGGATAGCATACTTCCTTCCACTTGACTTTAAAGGCATTTTGCGGGACCTTAGAACCCTTCCACAGAAAGTTTCCCGTAACTCTATCTACCCCGTTAATCACAGCTTTTGGGAGAATAAAATTGGAGCTCCAGTGAGTATTGATGCTACTTAGAACTGCTGGTTACCAAAAAAAATTTAGGCCAAAAGGCCTTTTCGAGTTCGTATTGACCCGAATGTTGTTGTAACCAATTTCAATTTTTTTGGATTATTTTGTTAAGTATCTCTCTTGTATATAAATCTTATAAAAATAGAAATCATAAGAATTCAGCAAAAAATTAAAAGAAAATTAAAATTTTGAAGAAAAAAACTTAAAATAGTTGCAACAGTCTTGTAACGGCCAATACGTAATGGTATTGTCTGATACGGCTGTGAATTTTAGTCACACTGATATATCGGACAGTATCGGTATCGAAGGGTCAAAAAACTAATACTTAATAAAACGGCCAATATTTAAAACCATGAATTGTAGTCTCCCAGCATAAGTAAGGACCTTTGCTGTCAAGTGTTGGATTCTATTGTGATCCTTTCAATCAGTTTTTGCAGTCGACATTTTTTCAGTCTAGTAGTAATTAGGGGAACACATAACTATGTGACTGGGATGCAGCCCTCTTTTATCCCCAGAAGTTGAGTAAACTGTTCCTTTTCACTCCTGGTAATACCAGCATAGTAAGCAGCACATATGTCCAAATTTAACTTCAATCCAGATAAGTTCCCAAATTCACCAAGAGCTCTTTTCAAGATTGACAAAGAATTATGGTCAGCTGCTGCAAGGAGAAACATATCATCAGCAAAGACTAAGTGGCTTATCCTCTGACTGATACATCTTGGATGAAACTTGAATCCTTCCAAAGCAGTGTAGAAGTTCATGAGGCCTGTTAGGGCTTCCATACCAATGATGAAACGTAAGGTGATATAGGATCACCTTGTCTCAGCCCTCTTTGCCCTTTGAAGTACCCCTCTAGTCCCCCATTAAGTTTGACAGAGAAATAAGTTGTAGTTATGCACTCTTTTATCCAAACTATGAAAGTGTCAGGAAAATCCAGCAGAAAACTCCAGTTTACAGAGTCATAAGCTTTCATTATATCCAATTTCATAGCACACCTTGCAGGGGAGTGATTCAAGTGGTATCCCTTTAGCAGCTCCTGCATAATCAATATATTGTCAGGCATGTTCCTCCCTGGGATAAAAGCCACTGGATTCAGATGGATAATGCTTGGTAAGGTAGACCTTAATCTGTTGGCTATAACTTTTGAAATACACTTATACTTAACATTGCAGCAAGCAATCGGTCAATAGTCTTTTATACTAGAAGGGTTTGCTGATTTGGAAACAAGGGTGATCATTGTTGAATTCCATTCCTTCCACATTTTCTTTGTTCTGAAAAAGAATTTGACTGCCTCAACTAAGTCAGGCCCCGCAGACCCCCAATTTCCCTGATAAAACCCAGCTCCATAGCCATCTGGACAAGGGGGACTTATGCTCATTGATACTAAAAAGTGCAGCTTTTATCTCAGCCTCTGTAATATCTTGGATCAGCTCAGTCTTGCATCTCTCAGGAATTCTAATCTTCATAATCTTAAAGATTGGTTGAACATTCTAAAACATCTAATGCCTAACCATCCTTCCTTCAAAAGGGAGTAAACTATATCCCAACACACCTTACCCATCAGGAAAAAACGAAAAACAATCCACCAAGTGGTATTTGAACTCATTCCCTACACTTCCCAAAGAAAGTCCCTCTAGAACTTTTCCAACCTCCTACCAATAGAAGCTAAAATAGGAAAAGGGACTTGAATTAGGCAAGCTAGACAAAGTCCTTTTAAAGGGGCAAGCCAACCCCTCTTGATAAAACTCACCGCTTCCATCTCAAAACCACTCAACCACAACATCAGTAACTGCCCAAAAAAATTAAAATAACCAAAAGAGAGACCCAAATAAGTAGCAAGAAGAGTTCCAACCTACCAAAATTGCAGCCCAATTGTCCCAACAAACCCCCCCCCCCCCAAAAACCCCAACTTCCCCAATCAACTCACTCTTACTCAAATTAATGTTCAAGCCAGACACTGCTTGGAAGGAGAAAAGAATACAATTCAACTATCTCAACTATACTTCCTCAGCCCCCACATAATATAACGTGGTCATGAAAAACTCCAACCTCAAACCCTCTTAGCATGCCCTTTCCCCTCACAGCCCTCAACCCTCCCCATCATATGACTAAAAGCCTCCATCACCACAAGAGAGAGAGAGAGAGAGAGAGAGAATCTCCTTATCTTTGACCTCTCAAGCTATAAATAAACCACTGGGATTTCCATTAGTAAGGATGGAAAATAAACTCAATCCACTTCCTCCGTTTCTGCCCAAAGTTCATTCTTCTCCAAATTTATAAAACAGAGCCCCAAACATGGTCATGCCTTTCTATCCAATTTGCAACCAACCCCTGGTACATGGCTCTTGATCCTAGAACATTCAAAAAAACTAACAAAAACTTAAATAGTACAATGTAATCAAAGGATTCAATCGTTAAGCTAATTAGAAAAGCCAGAAAACTGCCACCTGGGACATGGTTCTGAAGTTATACATTTAGATACATAACAAGAAAAATACTAATATTGCACTAGTAACAATCAAGTACAGTTTAGACAATAGAAAAGTCAGTCAAGATAACTATCTGAAAAGGATTGTAAAAATTTTGCTTTCTGGGGTGTACTTAGGGAAGAGGCGCACCTTGATGCAAGTCACTATGACACTGTAACCAGGGTCTGTTTGACATGCAAAGGCAATGCACATAGGGTATTATTTCCAATCCAATTATTTTTCTCTTTGACAAAGTTTATTCACTTATATAAAATAATTATAGTACTCTTTTAAGGCAAGGAATTTGCATGTTGCCTAAAAGAGACACCAGACATAATGACAAGTTTACCAACAAGTGTAAGTAGATTCAATATAAATAGGCTCACCACCAGTAGTTACATATGCAACAGTTCCAGGAGTTACAGTCACACCAACTCCATCATTTCCTGCTCTCGATTCAGTGATTATGGGGTATTCACCAGGCCCATCTGAGGCAACTACTGCATAGCCATCCTGTAAAAGCACATCAATGAAAAAACAATGTAAAGGATTCTCAGGCCATCAAGAAGCCCAATATTATGGAAAGCATTCTCCCTTGTTTTTCTTTTTTCTTTGTTAATGAAAGGGGTGTTCAATGAGGACAGCCCAGCCATAGCAAAAACAGCCATGCAAATAAGTTATTCCTAAACTAAGATGAGCATTGCCACCCAGTATTTTGACTTCTAAGCAACAAGTAACAACAAGGGTGTTCTGAAACTTTATGCAAAGAGCACCACAAAGTGGGAATAAAGAATTTAACCCCCCCCCCCCCCCCCAAAAACCAAAAAGGATTGGGGGGGGGGGGGGGGGGGGGAGGGGTAAAGCCAAAGGAAAACAGGTACAGATATTGCAACCATAGCAGAGGCATTTAAGAAAGTAACATTATGTGCACTGATACAATTTCATCAACCATGAGCATATCCATACCAAGAAAGTGATTTACTAATGGAATAATGGTAGCCAGTCCCCATAGGCATGATGAGGCCTGAAGTCAAAACTTCAGTCAATTGAAATAATCCTTAACATGTATTTAAAATCTCTGTCGGGCCAAACTTTCATACTTACTTAACAATGCAAAATGATATGATATATTAGTTATCATCCATTCCTACTACTACAGTTTATGAACACCAACCCCATATACTCCAATATGGAACATCAATTAAATAAAATCATATTATAAAATTGTCATTATTGCCTCCCTGGTAATTTACCTTTCATTATTTTTTTTCTTTTGATAAGTCATTTACCTTTCATTAGTTTAAAACATCTGATTTACTAAAATCTTTTAGAATTAAGCAAACACATTTCCATGTAGAAACAATTTGATGCATGAACCATCACTATAACAGTTTGTAAGGTTAGCAGTTTTGTGTGAGTGTAGTTTTATTTGGTGGTAGATCCACCATTTTCTTTGAGAGCTGTCATTTTTTTTCCCTTTGAAAGAGCCATAGGCAAAATAAGAAACACAAATTGGAATAATTAAAATTGTTAAATATCTGCCAAGCTCCTCAGGGAAAAGCCTGAAAACTATTCTGAAAGCCACATATATATTTGAACATAAGAAAACAAGCATTTAATTGTTTGTTAGAAAGATCATGAAAAGTGAATGAAGAAAAACAAATGATTTATACGCCCATATTTAGTGCAATAAGCACTTAATTTTAGAAGTGCCACTCATATATGTCAAAGAAAATGCAGACTCCAAGAATTGAAGCTTACGTGCCAGAGGCTCAAGGAGAAAGCCTCAACATCTTCTGAGAGCATTCATCCAATCTCTCATATCATGATTCATAATAATAATGGTGGCTCCCTAAAGTCCAATTGCTTAGGCATGGTAGTTCTTCTATCCTCTTTTTTTTTTTTTATAGGTTCTTCTATCCAATATTTCAATCCTAGATAAAAGAATTTTGAGAGAAGGATTCTGACTTCTAATATTTGCTAAAACTCAAAACAATAGTTATCACATTCATTTGGCTAATCTAATGTTTCCTTAAATGGAGCATACACAATATCAAAGTTTTTGTGTCTTTTAGTCTATGAAGTCTTCAAGACAAATGATGAGTGAAGCCCATAAGATGCTACACCAACAAAATCACTCAACCATTGGAAAATATGGTCAAACTTGATATTTCTTTTCTCTAAAAAGTCATTTTGGTTCCCTTAATGGGTCTCAAATTTCAAATTGAAGCATCACAAAGTTACTTTCTGGCTTCTGCAAGATTGGTCCACTAACGTCCAGCAATTTGATGGTTGGGCATGAAACCCACCTCTTCTGTGGTGGTCAACTTGTTCTTTCATGTATTCCATAACTTATCTTATATGTTATAGGTAGTCCTAAAGAGCTTTATGTTCCCAACTAACACACTAATTGCTCTCTTTTACTAGCATGGCCAAGTACCGAAACCATAAATAAATAAATAAATAAAACATTGATGGAATAGGTTGCAATGACACAAAAAAACCACGGAAGAGCGTAGTGGTCCTGGGTCGATGGAACCAAAAAAATTGTACAATTTGTTCAATTTTACTTTTGTTCCAAATTCCACCAAAATGCTTTCTTTTACTAGTATGGCCAAGTACCGAAACCATAACAAATTGACGGAATAGGTTGCAAAGGCACAAATCCGCAGAAGAGGGTAGTGATCCTTGGTCTGGCACCACAAAATTGGAAGCATTTGTTCAACATTACTTTTTGTTCCAAATTCCACCAAATCTATGAGAAATTCGTCCCACAGTACCCCAATTGAATAAAGAATATTACAAGATGAAGCCAAGAAACCCAATTAACTCCCAAAAAGAAGAGTCCATTCTGAACCATATGCAGAATAATTCACAATACCCTTTCACTTAATTGATAATCACAGTAGCTCAAAAATTGCAAAAGTCAAATAACAACACATTCTACCACTTCGGAAAGCTTGTCAAAGTAGACTGCGTGTTTGTCTACTGTATATACATACTTATAGAGAGGAATTAGACAGACCTTAACCGAGGCTGGGTAAGGAGGAAGAGGGTCGGGGGCTCGGATGTCTTCGGCCAAGACCTTGCCAAGAGCTTCGTGAAGGGACACCGTGACAGGTTGCAAGCGTTGGGCAACGCTGAGGACTGTCTGAAGAGCTTCATCCGCTGATATCATCGTGGGTATCGTCTGGGCATAGGAGGCGGCTATGCTTGCTTCCACCACTTTTTCTCATTTGAATATACTACTGTACATATATAGTCGTGGGTGTTGAATTTTTTACTAGCGTGATGCCTTTTTAAAATTTATTGACCAGTTTTAAATATATTTTACAAATTCATATACATTTTACAAGATTAGTTTCAAAATACATTTGATGTTAATTTTTCAACAAAAACATCATTTCAAAATATGTTTTTAAAAAATAAATCTTTAAAATACACTTATAATTAAAATTTTGAACTTAATTAAATTTTGTTAAATTATATTAATTTAAATTTTAAAATGTACTTTTTAAAAAATTTGTTTTCAAATTACGATTTTAAAATATCTCATGATAATTTTTTTTTCCCTTTTCTCTTTCTCTTTCTCTTTCTCAATTTTTTATGCACGCAACCACACGACTCTTTTTCTTATTCTTCTTTTCTCTCTCTTCCTATGAGTAACCCTTTTTCTTTTTCTTATTCTTCTTTTCTCTCTCTTCCTAAGAGTATTTCTACCAATACTAGTCACTTTAGCTCTATTTTAGTTAAAAATCACATATTTTTATTTTAGCTAGTCACTTTTTAAATGTCAACTCCAACAATACTTTCTATTTTAGTTATATATATTTTTAAATTCAAAATTATAACACTTTGTAAAATTAAAAAATACATAAAAGAAATAAATAATAAATAATATTACTTTTGCGTGATAATAAACCTCACAAGCATAATAATGAGGTGGAAAGAATTTAATCAACGTAACGTTGAGTGATAATACATGGGTGATAAATGAAAAATACTAAAAATAAGAAAAAGGTGTAAGGTTTTCTAGTAATCGTTCAAACGAATGCGTTGTTCATTCGAACGAGCACCAGAAAGTCTACTGTAAATTTTGTTTGATATTTGTTCGACCTTTGTCTGAATGAAAGGCTTATTCGTTCCAACAAACGTGCAGCAGAACACTTTAAGTTGTGGACGAAAAAGCAATTTATGTCCAAATTTCACTTTCTTTTCTCTTCCAAACTCTCTTTAAACAAGGGAAAAGTTATGGTTAGGGAATTTTTTGGGCTTTCATGAATCTTCAAGCATTGTAAATACATCAAACCATAAGGATTCAAGTATAAGAAGAATTTTTATCGACTGAAAAGTTAGAACTTCAAGATTTATTTAATAACAAAAGGTAAACTTGAAGCTTTTCATTTATTTTTCAAATTTCTTGCATTTCTTTGTAGATCTAGCTTTATTGAGTGAAATAAATAGTGTAAATCATTTCTTAAGTTATGGGGCCAAGGATTGAAGCTTGAAATTAGAATCTCTCTCTCTACACACAAATCTATACTTGTTGGGAGGTAGGGCTTCTAACCTAGGTGAATAATGAATGTTATGAAGAAAATATACATTACATGACATTTCCATGGATCATCTTGTATGAAATTTGTGTAAAGAACGATGTAAATTTCTAGATGAACATTGTATGCTTAACCTTTGATATATCTTATCTAGAATGTTTAAATGTATGTTCGATGCATGGTGCCGGCTTAAAATTTCTTTACTTGAATATTCAAGAATTAATTACTTGTTATTCATGAACTTGTAGGAAGTTGACATGCCTATTAAATATTTGATAAAATAATTAAATGATGGTGATAATGTTGTATGGTGAATTTTTTTGTTGTATTGCATGTATGACATTTTTTCTTTGATATGAATGATATTACCTCTTTGATATCATTGATTAAATGAAAGATTGAATAAATATTTTGTGGGGAATAAATGAGAATCTAGATAGTTGAAGGGTTGAGAAATGGGAAAAAATGAAAGAAGAAATTACAAGTTAAGAAAGGGAAAGTCATAGATAGTACCTAGGGTTTTTGTGACGGGAATTGTGTCTCCCTTTGGTTACGAATCGTAACCCCGTGTGGGTAGTCGTATGTTTTCATTGGGTGAGTAGCCCAAAAAATACTCAAGCTCACCGGGAGCATTAGGTAGTCTTGAAAGATTACGGAAGAAGTAGAAGTAGAAAATAGTACCGTTGAGATGAGTAAGGTGATGATAATCTAAGTAACCTTTTTTGTGTTGCATTTTTATTGTGAAAATTGAAATATGTTACTATTGTTGTATTGATGTTCTTATTTCAATTGACCATACTACGAATGTTCATTGAATTGAAATGCTTGATGACACTACACTTAACACATGCCTATAATTGTCATCATTTATTATTCCTTTTGTTTAGTTACTCTACTAGAGTTGTTGTATTGACCCTACCAGATGTAGGTAACGGCAAGGAGTCGGTCGCTTGATGACATGGATTACAAGGACATTTCTTTTGGACTCTTATGTTTATTTTTGGGATGTAATTAAATTCACAACTTCTATTTTGGTCTTTTGTTATTTTAGGAACGTAAAAGGTCTCAAGGTCGTTATATGTTGATGTGAAGGTTAGAAAGCTTGAACAAGACTAGTATTCTTTTGACATAAAAATAGCAATCACATGATGAATACACTTTTGAAATTTATGTATGGAAACCATGTTGAGTTATGTGTATAGAATTTGAATGAATTTTTATGTCATGAAAACTAGCGAGAATATACTAATCACAGGATGTTTTGAGATGTACAAAAATTATTTACTTATTTTGACCTTAATTTATAGGGTCACTGTTACGCCCCAAATTTTCACAAACCCGGGACTTGAGCAAAATAAACAAAAAATGAATAATAAAGGACAATTACATGCATTTCAAACACTAACCCAATTCATATCCTGACACTGATCTATAGGGCCTTACCTGTTGTCTCATAACATACAAATAAACATATATGGTTTTGGGCTTATTCCCTTGTACAACATCAAAATATGCCCCAAGGGCCAAAATCCTCCATGGTCCACATTTCATCTGCTCTCCAAGACTTCCTCAAGTCTCAAGTGCCAAAGGCATCATCTATAATATGGTATCCCACGAATGGGTCAGCTCATTCAAATCATCCATACATCCATGCAATGCATTATCAATATGCATGACGCACCCATGCAAACTCCATGCCACACCCACGTCTTGTTTATGAACTGCATCCGATGGATCTGAGTACCAACTCCCGTTTACGGGCCTCCCCCCGATGGATCTAGGCACCAATGTAATGGCCAATTTTAGATTTTTCACCACAGGATCTACACCCTCATAGTGCATAGCACCACGTGCTCAACTCACACCATGTTTCCAAAGGATTTACCATATGCCAATATACTATGATGCTTTAAGTGATGTATCATATTCAAAGCAACAATAATATTTAAATCACAAAACTTGTTCCACATGAATACATGCCTCATACAGTCACATGATCACAATTCACACTTATCACTTTACTAAATCCTCAAAGAATGCAAGAAACACACAAGCACATAAACAACCAACTCTAAGTTATCAAGCAAACATATTCTAATTAATTCCCTAACAACAGTTAAGCATTTAAATCATTAAATTTACTCATAAAATATTCCTAAACTTAACCCTATTTCTTACTTAGCAAAACATTATACCTAGAAGGGTCATTCTCAACCCTTGGAAGTCGTGTCTGCTGCGTAATTGAACCAAACAGTGAGAATGTAAAAATTCAAACCGCCTTCTCCTTTCCTTTCGGTGTCCCTCAGATCATTAAACACAACTCAGTTTATTGTCACTTGGATTATGCTATTCATTAAATTTTATGCCTTTATTTCATGAGTTTATATTTTACTAAAATAGACTCTACCATTGAGTCTGGAATGTCGAAGAAAGTCGGTTTAGGCTTTCGCGGAATTCAATTTGGGCATTTGTGCTAAAAAGGGCAAAACGATCATTTTACACTTTTATAGGTTCTTACTTCTCGAGACCTCTTTTGACAAATCAGACTCCACAGTTGAGTCCAGAATGCTCAAAATAATAAAAATTCATTATTTGTTTATGTCACGACCCGAAACCCACTCTACGCGGATCCCGAAGACGTGATGCCAGTTGGCCACCTTGCCAATTTTCTCCATCGACAATGCGACTAATCAAAGGCAACTTCTGAACTTAACAATGAATTGCATTCCAAATGTAGGGTTAAAACAGTGAAAATTAAAACTTTTTTAAATTGAAAATGCAACTCATCCAAATACATCAGAGCATGTCTAGAATCAGTCACCAAATATCTCTAGAGAATCAATATACATGTTCCAATGTGTCCATTCTATATCAATGAATTTCTTAAAGCGGAAGTTACACCAATACAATTCAACTGATCAAAACTCATCTCCAATGATCAATAATCAGAATGTCTCCAAGCAAAATTTAATCATAGTGATCAACAAACTAGGCTAACCTCATCACTAATGATATAATATTATAATACAAATTGTGAACTTAACCTTATAGAGTACGTAGTCAACTTGACTTGGAATTTGTCTCATTAGTGTAAATCATTTGCGCTTCACTAGTTCTGCTAGTTATCTCACTGCATATCGTCTGTCATAAGCTACCTAAAAAATGGTTATAAATAAGGGGTGAGCTAACGAAGCTCAGTAAGTAAATTCCTAGCTTTGCCATGGGTCACGGTTAGTTCACAAGAATAATAGAAGAAAGGGATAATAGATAGCCAATAGCCAACGAGCAACAGTAAATGCATAACCAGTCACCAAAAAGCGCAATAATAACCCAGAGGTCCCAAAGGCTTATCCCAAAATAAGATACAAGAAGATAGTAATAATGAATCCAACAACCGGGATCTAGCCAATCATGATAATCTGCTGCCACAACAAACACGAGAGCCAATCAAAAGTATAATATGCGTGCATAGAATATGATCATCCAACGAGTACCAAGGATATATCATCATTGAGTAAGGTATAACATGATTGCAATAGTATGATCATTCACGGGGCATAGAATATGATCATTCACGGGGCATAGAATATGATCATTCAATGAATACAAGAATAAATCATCATCGAATTCTAATAACCCAGAATTGCGTAAATCACTCGGGGCCCAGCATAGCCCACTGGAACGCACATTCAGTTTTGCCACTTTATCCCAGGCTTACTGAATAGCGCTAGAGCTCTTATTATCTCAGGTCCCGAAGGACATACAAGACTCCCAAAGGGTCTTTCCCTCACGCAATCGGTGAATAGATGGGCCATTGTGTCTAAGCACAACCCCGGGTACATACCAAATATCATGATCAGTAAAATTCCACACAGGGTGTACAACCGTACAAAACAATTGATATCACAATCAACAAGTCATGAAGTGTGTGGAATAACAAGATTTCTATCAATAGGATATATCTCAAGATTAGGTCATGGTATGATAGTGCAATGATGCTCAAGTATCAGTGATCGAGTTCACAACGATGCAAGCAAACAAGTCAAATCCAAAGAACAGGCATAACCAATAACCACAAGTCGATTGGCTTCAAATCAAGTACATTAGGTAGTGATAGAGTACAAGTTTGGCAGCATATGGAATTAAATGTGACGAGTTGGGAATAACCACATAGCAAAGTTCGGGTTTACTTACATCGGTTTCTCAGTGTCATATTCTCTATTTATAAATACTCTGATGATCTCCAAATACTTCAGGCATATCCTTGCATAGCCTGAATAATCATCATTAATTACAGACAGATCAGAATTCATTCATTCATGTCTTATTCATCATCTTAGGAGTCTATTAGATCCCCTAATTAGGTTCATTGGCCTATTACCCACTCACTGGGTTTCAACTTATGTTATTAGATTCCTTAAGTAGGCTTAGCAACTGTCCGAATAATATTTTAAGTCATTGTGACTCCAGTCGTTATCAATTAAGCACTTATTTGCCCTTAGGGGCAAAATGGTAATTTTTTCATTCTTGCTCCGGACCCTATCATGGTACCCAAAATAGTCCACATATCGTATATATAAATTTTTGAATCTTTTGGACTTCATTTGGTATCTACTTTTGATCATCGGGACACATCAATCATTTTTCATTTTATACATTGACTGTTTCAGAGTCATATTTAGCCCTTCGATTTTCATAATTATGCTCATGATAATTTATTAGATTAGATTGACCTTTATTCGACCTCTACTTTGCACTTACCGTGCTCAGGAGTATTTTGGTCATTTTACGTTTCGTGATATTCTTACCCCGATTCATCATTTAACCATATATATGAGTCCACAAGTATTTGGGCTTATATTGGTATCAATTTTGCCCAATTTGGACTTTATTTGGGCTTCGTACAGTATCAGGGGCATTTTGGTAATTTCACATGCCATAGCTAAATTTTTGGGACCTCAGTTCATAAAATGGACCTCATCATTAGGTCCAGAGTGTCCGTCATAGTTAAATTGGACTATCTTTTGTATTTAATTAGCTTTGAATATCATTAGGGGCAATTTAGTCATTTACCAATTGCGTATCTGTATTTTTCGGAACTTGGTTTCACAAATCAGACTCTACCGTTGAGTCCAGAATGCCCAACATTATCAAAATGGACTATCTTTTATTTTTATTTGGCCCTAGGTATCATTAGGGGTAGTACAGTCATTTACTATTCACGTAACTGTATTTTTCGGGCTTAATTTCCCAAATTGAAAGCCACCATTGAGTCCGAAATGCTGGAAATAGTGAAAATATGCTATTTACTTATTTAATTTGGACTCCGTTTGACGTATTTAATGTCCAAGGGTAAAATAGTAATTTTACCTAATTAATAAAATAATTATTTTATTATTTAATTATTTTTTCAAGGGCATATTTAAATTTATTCTTTAAAATCTGGGCCCCAATAGAAATATTTAGAATAGTTGGGGTCAAAACTAATTTCAGAAATTTATGGGGTTCAAAACAGAATTTCAAAAAAATAAGGGTTCAGAACCGTCCGGTTCTAGGGTTCATTAGTTGAACCGGTCCAAAATCCTCTAAACCATCCGGTTCAATTTCCTTCAGAAAACCGGAATATAATATCCTTGTTATCCCCAATTGATCCCTTATCCGTGTTTAGGTTAACCTAATTCCCATTTCAATTTACTATTCCTGTAACCAAACAGAGGCAAGTGTTTTAAGTTTTCATTCAAAACGACGTCACTCAACTTAACCAAATCTGCGCATGGACCCGACCCGATCTGAGTCCGGCCTAAAGGTCTTAAACACGACCCGTCTTCTTCGCGACAATCTAGTCGTCTTCTCCGGCCAGTCCATCGAAATTTCTACAGTGCCCCAACTGGTATATGCCATTTCGGACGTTTATTTCTCCTGTTTTTCTATTGATTTTTGCACTAAATCAATCTTAAGACCTTTAGCAATGTTTTGGGACTGCTTTGAGACCTCAAAACAGCTCGGTTCCTGACATCCAAACCAGTTTTCCGGCCAGAATATTCCCACCCTAACATGGTCATTTCTTGATCATTTTGTGCGTGATTTCTTTGGTTGTGATCCTCAGGTCACAAGACTCCATTTACAGTTCATAAATCTTAGTTTATGGCCTTATATACACATGTTCTATTTTTGGCCGTTGACTGCAAATGGAAGTTTCCTTCCTATCTCTTGACCATTTCAGATGATTCCAACGAATCTGGAATCTTGGGAGGGTCTTGTTTCAGTATTAAATGGAAAAGGGGAGTTCTGCTTCGGTCGATTCAGACCCAAGCTTCAAGGTGGTCATCAATGGCGGTTTGGTGGTCTAGGGCTGCTTCGAGCCTCCTGGCCTCTCCCAATCTATTCAAAATCCACCCTCAGTCTTATTCCATACATGCATGCAATTTATTAGGCTCAAAAATCATCAAAAACAATACCAAAAATATAAATAGAAAATTAGCAGTTTTGAGGTTATACCTTTGAAACAGTGAGCTTCCTTCCCTATCCATGGCTCAGTTCTGATTTTTGGCACCTCAGACCTCAGTTCCAGTTGTGAGCCTCTCAGTCCCTTCCTCTTTTCTTCTTGTATTCCTTCACATGGCCATGCACACATACACACATACACACACTGTTTATCTCTCACTTTCTCTCTCTAAATTTCTCACCCACGGCCATATGCAGACACTCACATATACATAGTTACACACTCATCACACAGGTCTGGCTTGCACTGTTTTATGCACACAACACACTCATTTGCTTTTTTCCCCCAAGCAACCCTCTCCCTCTAATTAAGTTATCATAATTAGGTCTCATATATAGGTATAGGCATATATATATATACATATTGTTGTAGGAAAATAATGGGTGGAGGTGGGATTCAATGAGGGTCTGCCACTTCATTGTTATTAAATCAAATTTTAGCATTATATGATATACATATATATATATATCTTTTGTAAAATAAAGCACAAAAGTGCTCATGGGCCAAGTGGTTAATTTTTTGGGAGGAAATTTCTTACTCCCTTAGGTCTAGGGATCAATTCCCATGACCATCCCTTTTTGTCTCTTTTGACTAATTTTTATCTTATGCCTTGTTTGGCTAGCACAGAATTTCGTTTTAGCTTCTTCCTTCGTAATTTCTTTTCTGTTGCTCCTTTTTCGAAACGATTTCTTCTAGAGGTTTCATATTTCGGTTAGCTTCGACGCCAAAGGCCCCGTGTCAGTTATTATTTATTTGTGGCAGTCATAGTTCGCTAATTCGAGTTTCCACAGTGTAGAAACGACATTATTTTACCTAATTAATTGGTAATTAGGCTTGGGTATCACACCATCTTCTCCAGACATGTTTAATTATTTTTATTGGTCTATCATGACTGTCGAGAGATTCCCGATTAACTTCTTTGATTATTCTTTATGTCAGTCCTAATTGATAATTAGTGAACTAATAATTAATTAGTTGGGTCGGGGTGTTACAGTTTACTTTAATCGGAGTTCGTTTGACTGCTTTTTGACTCAGTGACATTTTCGTAATTTTTTTTATTTTTAATTAATTAATTAAATTAATATTTTATTCTGGGGGTCTAATTATAATAATCAAAAGTTTTGGGGGTCACTTTTTAATTTTCAAAAGTCGTGGGGTTAAATCAGAATTTTTGATTTCTACTATTCTCAATCTGAATAGCCAAACAGTGGCTAACCCTCAAAACTGGGATAAGATATCCCTATCCTTAAATTGAATTTCAATTTAATTTCTTAAACCCGTAGCCAAACACCCCTAATTCCCTTTTAATTTATAACATGCATCCAACACGTGCAGGTGGGTCGGATCTAACCCAACCTAAACTGATCCGAACCCAAACCCTGAACAGTGCCTTCTTCCCCAATTTTTCGGTAGGGTTCCGGTGGATCTCCGACATCTTCTCTAGTGCCGGCAACCCTGTTCTGATCGATTTTTTCCTCTTTTTCAATGCCGTTCTCTTCCATTTTTCATTTAGATCTCATTTCTAGGGTTATTTTTTCATTTTATCTACTGTAACTTCACGAAATAACCAAGAACCGTGGCTCCGGCCAACTGGGTTTTTGTTATTTCGAGTTCAATTCCTTTTCATTTAGTTTTCTGCACTCAAGGGGATTAATTCCTCATAGT